>CM046383.1:30601695-30723653 GCA_025413485.1 Ficus microcarpa | reverse complement strand
TAGCTAGTCATAGATACTGTCCTAGTCATCTTTCATAATTCATTTATCAAATAATTGGATGCTTATCCAAAACAACTGCGTTTATACTAGATCTTAAATAAATAAATCCAAATTAATCAAAAACAAAATCCCACATAAACATAGAAATACAATAAATGCCTACTAAAAATAGGATTAAAAATCTCAAAAAACAAAAATTTAATTCCCGTCGTCCCTCCCCCTACATTGAAGAGATTTGGTGGCTTGACTACGTTGTTATTATTATTGTTAATTAATATAATCATGGTGACTTCATTTGCAATGGCTTTAGCCACCAAATAATTTATTTGCTTCCAAGTTGTTGTTATTATTATTACTTGGTAGTAAAGAATTATTCTTTGTTTTTTGTTACTTTTTGTTTTTTTAGGTAAATATTCGATTTTGCTTTGTGTTTCTTTCAATCTTTTTTTTTTTTTTTTTTTTAAAGAATTTCTATGATGAGACTTCCTATTTTGTACTATTGATAGCAACTATTGCTTTTGTTGTTGAATTAAATTTTCAACGGATTAATCTGTAACTAGAATATTCATGTGTCACTCCCTACATATTTTGAGTGGATCAAGAAATCTAAGTAAAATATTGGCATGTTTAGCTTTTAGGGCTCATTGAAAACAAAAATAGTAATAGTTTTGTCACTGACAAGAAGTGATTAGATTAGGTTTTAAAAGCTCAGAGAAACCGCTCATCGCATTCTAAGACTTTGTGTTCTGAGGGTTAAAAATAGATGCTAAGGGTATGTTTGTCTCATCATCTCATTTCAACTTAAAGTGTACTTTTTTTTTAATCTTTTTCTCAAAAAAGTTTTTTGTCTTTTCTAAAAATTCAAAAAAATTTACTATTACAACTAAAATATTTCAACTCAAACTAACCAACAAACATACCCTAATTGTTAGTTTGGTCATAGCTACAAAGACATGATAATGGTCAGTAGCAATCACCAATTGCAAGCTTAAGCTGCCTTGTAGTTCAAGGTTTAAATTTTATTTTTGTTTTTTTGTTTTAGTAAATCTACAATTTAGAGTATAACACCTCTAATGGGGATTAACCGTATCTGCATTAAATTATATAAGTATGTGGGCGAGTATGAGGGATAAAAAGAGTGACGGGTATGGGGGTAGGGGAAACATACTCACTCCGCCGATTACCATCCCTAACTTAGAGAGGAGGGAGGAGAGGTGAGAGAGAAATAAGTAAATATGAAGAATACTAATTTTCTTGAGATAAAAAAAGAATTTTACTCTCAGAAAATAGTTAATATACTATTGATTCATATGAAAAGTCAAACATGTTATAAATTAATAAGGGACATCTAAAATATACTATGTTGTGTATTTTCTCTTATTTTAATTTATTCCTTTAAATCCTGCTTATTTTATTTTAATTTACTTTTTAATTTGGGAGAGAATGATTCGAAATCGGCAACCTTTCCTTGGTTCTACGAGAGATGGTGAAACATAAAAGATGATTAAGAAAAACAGAGAGGGGAATCGAGAGAACATATTTTTCCTAATCGAGAACGCACAGACACCGCTCCATGTTCGTCATTCTCATTGATCACCGCCAGGTTCTTCTCTCCTCTTTTCTGCAATTTTTTTTAAATTTAATTTTTATACATACATATATACGTACCTCATGTTTGGCAGCTGAGAAAATTTGAAAAGCTTAGAGAGAAAGATTTGGATTTTTCAGGATGTTCCAACAGAGTCCCAATTTTTGGGGCTGCTGGATTATCGTTATTGAGCGTGCGTTGTTGCCAATTTCCTCTTATATTAGCTCTATCCATTCTTGTTTTCTTTATGTTTTTTCGAGCAGAATGCTTTCACTTTGAACTCAATTTAATTTTTTATTTTTTATTTTTGGGATGACCATAATTATTCATATGCTTTGCTGACAAGAGATTAAAAAAAAAAAAAAAAACCTGAATGAATAGGTACTCAGATATAAAAACCATGTTTGATTTTGTTTGCAAAGGTTTCGTGGCAATTAATTACTTTTTGTTCTAATTATGATACGTTTCTGAGTGCTAAACACTGATATTATTCTTTCCTTGCTAAGAAACAAAACCCCTTTCTTATCTTCCAACTATTTTTACTTTTAACTATTTCTACATATAGACTTCAACAAGGCAACTCTGCGGATCAATATGTACAAGCAGCATAGACATAGACAATCAATTAAAGGTTATTTCCGTTATGCTCTATATATTTTAACATCATTTTTCCTCTCATAGTCATAGAATAGGCTTTTAAAGTGTTCAGTGTTTTTTCGCTGTAGTTATAGAATGTTGAACATCCAATGAATGCACTGCTTTAGTTATAGAATGTCGAACACTTTACGAATGCTTTGAAAGAAATTCTTGAAAACCATATCCTTGCCGTACATAGAACCGGGGGAGCATGAAAAGCTTTCCCAAGTTGAGTTGTTGGTTGTTGATTATCCTCTGCCAGTGGTGAAGTCAATAAGTCTTCCTCTCATCGAGTTTTGAATTTGGGTATAAATTCATTTTAATAAATTGAACTTCAGCTTCTTTGTAGGTCATAAACTAGTCCTCCATTTGCCCTTCTCAAAAATATTACTTTTGTTGCACTCTGTAAACTGTCTTTATGCAATTTTGTTTTTTTGCCCCTAAAGATATGAAGGGTCGGGATATTATCCAGCAATTGGAACAACATGAGCTGATGTCCACTCATAGCATGGATGCTCCTACTTCTGGTATTTTATGCTCAACTTCCAATGTTTTTTCGTCTGTTATTATATTTACATATAGATTTAATCAACAATTTGCACGGACAACTAATATTAGAAAAATATGTAGCAAGACGAAACAACTGCAACTCTGCCTCATTCTCGAATTTCAAAACATCCATTTGAAGCTTTAATATGAAAATGATAGATTACATTTTCTGTTTTTGTTGAATTCAGAAACACTGGTGAGATGTTGCCATTATTTACCAGAGGAGTTGTGGGTGGAAATCATGTCATGGTTGCCTGTTTACTCTCTACTACGCTGTAAAAGTGCGCAAAAGTCGTGGCATCGTCTCATCAACACTATAATTCGTGACAAAACATTTGTGGCCAAAAATCTCAAGAATTCCATGGATAGACATTCCTTATTTATCTCAAGTGACCGCAACCGCCCCTTCTTGGATGGAACTGAATTTTCCATTGCGACGATCTGCAATGCGAATGATGACAGTGACCACATTGATACTGTGATTGAGATTTCGATTTATCATTTTTACATAGAGCAACATGAGATCTCTTTTCCAGGCTCTCATTGTAATGGCATCATCTGCTTGTGTGGCTTTGGCCGAAACAATATTTTGGTATTCAACCCGGCTCTTAGGGAGTTCAGGCTTATGACAAGTTCGTGTTTCGGTCCTTGGAAAAGACGCAAGCAAAAACTATTGGTAGGACTCGGTCATGACATAATCGACAATGTTTACAAAGTTATTAGGGTTGTTTATGTAAATTGTGAATTTCTTGGAGCGGAAATACACACACTGGGTATCGATCATCATGACATGTGGAGAGAGATCAATATAGAAGCGGAATTTTGCCAAGTATGTACTCCACGTTTTATGAACCAGGATGTAGAGTACAAGGGAATTGTTTATTGGTTAGCAGGTGGATGCTGCTCGGGAAATCCCAAGATTGTTTCATTCGATGTCCATGATGAGAAATTTAAAACCATAGCGCTGCCAGCAGCTGATGATGAACTTTCAACTAATGAAGCATGTTTAGAAAGGATGTACAAGCTTGCTCTGTGGAATGGATTTGTTACTCTGTTTAAGTTCTACCGTCAAATATGTGCTTGTGGTGAAGGGTCCACATGTCCGTCTCGAAAAACCATCGAAATGTGGGTAATGCGTGATGGGTTCTGCAAGGATCCTGCGAACAAAAGTTATTTTTGGACCAAACATCTATCAATTTCTCATCTTGAACAATTATATCGTCCACTTTTTTTTTGGAATAATGATGAGCTCATTCTCAAGAGTTTTGCTCGCACAACTGATCTCCCCTGTAAAGTTACTTTGGCTTCATACAACATACGTACTCAGAAGATCAGGAGTCTTCATGGGATTCCGGAGATGTTAGATGGAATTTGTTCCTTCACTTATGTGAAGAGTTTGGTTTTGATTAATTGACCTTTCCTTTTGCCACTTATCTAGGATGCATTTTTTGTGATTCAGGTTTTGAAGGTCGCATTCTTGTGATATGGACAAATTTTCATCCATATTCCGTGCTATATCGTTCTTTTTGATTGATTGATTGATTGATTGATTTTTTTTCCTTAAATTTTTGGCTGAATGTTGTTTATGATTGATTAGAGTTACTACTTATTAGTGCATGTCTCTGAGCATGGAGAAAAGAAGCTCAAAAAAAAAAAAAAAAAGTCATGTTGTCTTTTTGAATGACTGGTCCTGTAATGCAAGAAACTAAGAAAAAGACATTCCTCTCTGTGTGACCTGCATTATTCTTAGGTGGCATACCACCTCACTAACAAATTCATCTTCAGAATTGCACCACAGCTTGGCTCACTCGGAAGTCTTCACAGACACTCACACTCACACACCCGGAAAAAAAAAAAAGGGAATTAAGGACACAACTCACGGTAACAGAGTGATAAACTGATGTGTAATGATAAATTCTGACTTTTGCGTGAAAAATGTACTCTCCAATTAAGTGGTATCATTCATAGCATATTTGTCCTATATGCTAAATTTGATAGCAAATTGCCCACCAAATGTTACAGGTGTTAATTGATTGGTGACTCAATTTTTTCACCTAATTGGTACAATTTTATTATTTTTAAATTGCTTAAATACAAAATTTTATTTTGTGAATCCTACAACTTAATAATAATGATAAAAAATAGATTTAACAATAAAAGTAACATTTAATACATTGGAGTACAAATTTTAAATTTGTTATTGTCCTTCATTTTTAATTGGAAATTTAATATTGCCATAAATACATTGAAGATAGTTGAACAGCGCCTTCACGCCAAAGACGGTCATTGGCAGCTGCAAATTGAAGCTCACCATCATGGTCGCATATGTCCATGATATTTTCAAAAATTTTCACTGAAATTTATGTTTTTGAGGAGTATTGAAATATATGTTGGGGGTAAAATCTTTTCCATGAAAGCATTAGGAAATATTAGTACAAATATCATTTTCAATAAAAATCTAGCGTAATTTCTACAAATACCGGATTTGTTGGTGATTTTATGGAAATTTGGATGGAAATATTGAACAGAAAATTCAGATTTCGTCTTCCATTAATCTTTTTGAACATGCTGGAATTTTCTTCATGGAAATAAAATCAGAAAAGATCAACAAACCTATAAGCTGCATGTTCACAACTATTTTGAATACCAAATATCCAGATTTATTGGTGATTTTGCGCAAATTTGGGTGCAAATATCAATCAGAAATTCAGATTTCATCTTCCATTGATCTTTTTGGACATGCTATAATTTCCTTCATGGAAATAAAGTGAGAAAAGAGTAACAAACCTAAAAGCGGCATGTTCACAACTATTTTGAATACTATTCAAATAACATATCATGTCACATTATTGCTTTAATATCAAGATGGTGTCCTGATTATGTTTGAACTTTATAGGACTTGCTTTTGATATTTAGATATGTGACATATAAGGAGTTTCAGGTTTTAAAACATGTGTATAAATGTATCTTCTTACTTTTTATGCAATCCTAAAATGTTATGTATTTGTTCTAAAGTAAATTTCGTAATTTATGTATTTTTTTTCCTGATATTTGCATCGACATCAATAATATTTCCAAATCTCTATAAAAATTAAAGTGTTGACATTTACAATCGAGAGTAGTGTTTTCATCCTTACTCGCCATTACTTGCTAACTAAAGCTAGAGTAAGCATTAAAATAATAATCATAGGAGTAATTGGCCTAAATAGTCCTTGAACTCTTTAAAAGGTGATAGTTTGGTCTCTATTTTATTTTTTTTTACCGAGACGACCCTAAACTCTTTAAATATTGACCAATATAGTCCTTTCCATCTAATTCCATTAAATTTCTAATAGAATGAGTCATGTGTATTGCATGCTATTTAATTTAAGAGGTATTTTAGTATTTTAGTAATAATTAATTTTAAAAAAATTAAAATTCATCATTCTCTCTCTCTCTCTCTCCAAATAGCAAACCCAAATTCGGGGGAGGGGGGGTAGGGGGGAAACAGATCCTGATCGTTGGCAGGGTAAGGTGGAACCCAGATATGGGCTCGTGCAGGGGGGGTTGGCCTAAGGTCAGGGTGTGACTCAAGTATAAGGGGAGAAGGTGGGTTCATCGACCACTTTATAGGTTTTGAAGTTTTTTTTATTGTGAAAGTGTATCAAAAAAAGACTAAAATTTAGACAAATTTTGTAAAGAGGAATTAGCCTACATGATCTTTTAACTCTTTAAGAGGTAATACTTTAGTCCTTGTTCCTTTTTTTTTTTTTTGCCTTATTGACCCTAAACTCTCTAAAAAGGTGACAGTTTGGTCTTTTTCCGTCTAGTTCTGTTAAAAAATACGGAATGGTTACGTAAGAAGCACGTTTTATGCTTTTAGAGGAAAATAGCCCAAAAAAAATGAAAATATCCTTATTCATATCAATTAAAAAAAATAGAGAGAGAACCTCTCTCTCTCTCTCTCTCTTCTCCCCTCCATTCCCTCCCTTTCTCCCACAGGTCCGATGCCAGTGTCGGACGCCGGCCATCTCTCCCTCCCCCCCCCAGATCCGACACTGGAGATCGACAGACTGTCTTCCCTTCCCTTCCCACCCCTCCCCTCCCCTCCCCTCCCCTCCCCCCCAAATAGATTCGACGCCAGACCCCCCCTCCAAATCCAAAGCTAGACCCCCCCAAATCCGACGCTAAATGCCAGAGACCACCCTCGTCTTCTCCATTGTTGGGCCCCTACATTCATCTTTGTCGAAGAATGCGAATGCCCCCTCCTCTTACCACACAACCCAGATCCGACTGAGAACTTAAACCCAAGCTCCCTTCTCCCCCACCGAACTCAATCGCAGCCACCGCCCTCCCCCCCTAAACTCAAACCCAACCCACCAAACTTAAACGCCAATGTCACTCGTTTTGATTTGGGTCCCCCCCCCCCCCCCAAAGTTCCGATTTGGGTTTTTGCTTCCCCTCCCCCAAGGAGTTCCAATCTAGGTTTGGCTCCCTAAAATGCCACCGCCGCCAAACTCACGCCCCCTTTCTTCTTCGTTGCTGATCATCCCCTCACCCCTGTCGGTGTCTAGAATTTTATGGGGTGTTTTGCACACCAACTCAAAACACTTATCTCAAAATTTTTTTTGTCTTTTTCCCAAAAAGTTTTTTGTCTCTTCTGAAAATTCAAAAAAATTTACTATTGAAACTTAAAAATCTCAACTCAAACTACTCCACCAAACATCCCTTTAATTTTTTTTAATTTTTTTATTTTTTATAACAATTATTTATTAAATTACTAAAACGCCCCTATCACATTAGATCACATGCAATACACATGACTCATTCCGTTAGAAATTTAATGGAATTGAATGGAAATGACCAAATTGTCACCTTTTTAGATAGTTTAGGGTCAGCACAGCCAAAAAAAAAAAAAAAAAAGAAGAAGAAGAAAGAAAGAAAGAAAAAGAACAGGGACCAAAGTATCACCTCTTAAAGAGTTCACGGATCATTTAGGCCAATTACTCTTGTGTAAATCATAAAAATAGTTTTTTTTTTTTTTTTTTTTTACAAAAAATATAATAAAGGCTGGATTGGATGTTTTGATGGAAAAAGTGCATCCGATCCAACCTAGATCGATTTTCAAGAGTTGGCATCTGATCTTATCCAATAGAGGTCGGTAATCAGTAAAAAATGGATTAGATTGGATTGGATCAAACAGATAGATCGATTGATTGGTTCTGATAAACACCCCTAAAATCACCAACTGCAACCTCCACCTGCCGTGCAATTCAAGGTTCATATATATTTAAACAAAAAAACTGATAAGAAAAAAATGATGTCTAAGAAAGTAATCAATGACCGTGTTGGAGCCATATCCAACTGGACAATTACATTTAACACTGGAAACACACGCAAGCTCACGCCCATCTCCAATGCATTGGTTTATACTAATGCCATATCTACTTTAAAAAAAGTGTGAAAAATAACATGATTTTGTCCAATATTTTAATCCAACTGGACAATTACAGCTATATTATAACCTTCTTGACTCAGGGTGCTAATAAAATTGGTCTCACTATCATTATAATTAGCCGGATTCACTAATTAAATGTTCTCTTTAAATGAGAATATTTAAAGATAATTTTTTTAACTTTGAATTCTAGTTTCAAACTCCTGTCAGCATGACTTTAATTTTGGCATATGTAGGGTGCAGAAATATCTCTTATGCAAAAACTTCTAAAAAAATTTTTGTTGAGCCTAAAGAAATTTTTTAAAAATAATAACGATAATAAATTATAAAATGACTTCCAAGAAATTGTTACAAAAAAGACGGATTTTGATAGCACATGGCAAACCTTCAAGAAGTTCCAAGACTTGTTACTTGTTCGGGCAATCTCAGCCTGCCGTGAAATTCAAGGTTCGTGTGGTGACGAATCATTTACTTAAACCAAGTATGGTTTTAACAAATAACGAATATTTCTAGATATCAATATTTTCATGAGCAGTGCTATATATTTAGTGTTCGAAAAATTATGCCGCTCGAAACGAAGAAGACATTTTTTGAAGCATATGTAGAAAAACCATTCGACATTTTGTGGAACTTTGCCAATGGTGACTTGTTACTTGTTAGGTCTCTTCTTTGCTGCCCTACGATAACGTATTAGTCCATGGTCATTAGGGTAGCGACATATGACACTAAACTTGCCGCAATTCAAGGTTGATATTCTAAATCAAACACCAGTACTAATTGAAAAGAACGAGAAAAAGACGGTTGAGAAAAGATGGGCTAAGAAAGTACTCGCTGATTGTTGTCCCTTCGGTTCATCTATAGAGTCAGATCCATAATTTAAACAATAATTTCCAATTTTTAAGAGATAAGACGTTACAAAATAGAAACTTTGAAAAATGAGGTTTAAAACGAGGTGTCAAATTATGACAGTCATCAGTTCATACAAAGAAAATGGAAAGCTGTGCAGTCCCACATTATATGAATATATGGATATATACGAAGATTAATAAGTAAAAGAAAGCACCTCCTAATATTATGAGGCCTTTTGGGGTGAGCTCTATAGCAAAACCGTACGAGCACGAGGCTCACAGCGAACAATATCATACTAAAGTGAGACATGGATCGTTACACAAAAGGAAGTTGCACCCTTCGAACACATTTCTAGATTTTTTGGCCTCTTCGTCTTATTACAAATCACAACCAAGATTGAGTTTAGGTCATTTTATTGACATGGGAAATTATCTAGTCTGGCAGACCTTAAGTGATAGATCGTTCTAAAATAGATCCAACAATTAGCTAAAATATATTGGTTAATCAATTTATTCAACATTTTCTGTTGAATATTTTCGTTTAATTTCTCATGTTAATGCAGTCTTTCAATTGACAAATGCAAGAAACCTAGCTAACAACATTATCTTTATTAGAAACCAAAAAATAAAAAGTAAAAAATAAAAACACAGACACACACACAAAATTATATAGTAGTGATGTGACCAACTTCTATGTCGAGGCTAAGTTCCCAAAAAAAAAAAAAAAAAAAAAAAAAAAAAAACTTGTATGTCATGACTTCATGCTTTTTCTCCGCTTAGCCTGACTCGGTTGTAATTTACGTGGACACTTTTACATATTAGTATGCATATGTTCTATATTAAGATATTTTTACGAATTTTTTAATTATTATGAAGATATGAAAATTTAATGTTTTTAGTTATGTAATTCCTATGCAATTGACTTAAAGATTATTTGTAGTTAACTGATATTTTTAGTGAAAAGTATTTTTGTTAATTATTTTAGTTAAGTGGGACATCACTATATTCTGTCGCTCTCTCTCTCTCTCTTTTCTTTTCATGTCAATCGTAATTTGTGTGCTGTGTTGTGCTATCCTTGTAAAATGCACAAGGAGGAGGAAAGTAGGATGATCGACTATTTCAATATTCACTTAACTTTAGCATTATGTATTGCTTAGATTAAAATGAAATTTCAAGATTCATATGAGTTTCATGAAAGATGGACTTTGTTTGCGTACTGAGATTTCTTTCTAATTTTGTTTTCTTTTTCTTTTTTCTTATCAAATGTATAAATGGTACTGTATGTCATGTATATAGGATCACATATTCACATAAAACTTGATTAACATATCATTGCGTCCATATAAAAAAGTTTTATATAAGTTTTATATAAAACTTATTTATATAAGTTCCATATAAAAAAAGTTTTATAACCCTCTTTTCATTTCAAAGTCAATATCAAATTATCCATAATTAATTGCTTAAAAAATTATTTTTTCTGGACATCTTAACCAACATCGATATTTTTTTTTCTTTTTGATATATTATTGAATATGTAGTGCCAGTATTTTTACAGATATATGCACATGATTTTTTAAAGAATATTCCACACGGAAGAAATATTGATAAACATGTCTATGGAAGCACGTATAGAGAAAAATTTTAGCACGTTGAGGAACTTTCAATCGAGGAGTAGAACATATTAGCTGTAGACAAAAACAAAATAGAACAAAAAAGCAAGAAAAGAAAGGGAAAAAAAAAAAAGAAAATCCTACTTGAGTCGTTATTATGTGAGCAATTTGCTTTACATAAAAACACAACTCAACCCGTCAATCCAAAGGTCGATAGTCTAAACCAAAGACTGTTTAAAGATAATATAGAATTATCTATAAATTCAACGATTTTTTTTTTTTTAAATATCTCAACCCATGCCGATATTTCTATAAAAATGTAAATATTTTATTTTATTTTTTTTAAGTACAGAGTGCCCAATATACTTGTATGGATATGGATAAAGAAGTGTGTGTGTATACATTAAACAGTGCTAAAATTTATTCACCAACTTTCAAGATTTTGCCCGTTTTTAATCTAACGAGAATCCTACACTCTTTAAACATGTAAAGTTGATCATTGGTAAATATTTATGCATGTATGCATATTGAAGCTTTGCAGAAGATAGCCCCATGTCCTGCATTTCCCTCGTTTGAGCTGCTGCCAAATGCAAAGAATTGGCTCCCTTGCGGAATAAGTCTTTTGAGACAGTTAAAAGATACATGAATATATGAAGTATGAAATATAAATTTGTGAAAAATTATAGAGCATGACTTCATTAGACATTGGTCCAAATTCATAAGTATGACTTTTTGGAGTTTTGAGAGTGTCAACTTTTTTTTTTCCTTCTTTTTTAGTGTCAAATCTACTTTTGAGTTTCGAGGTTATAAATTTTCACAATAATGTGATAGTATTAATAATATATTATATCATATTGCAAAAGTTGAATTCGGTGCGCTCTATACGGAGCATTTCATGTTCAATATTTCAAGAAATGTCCTTGGAATCAACGAGCACAAAAAGAAACAAGAAAGAAAAAAAAATTTTGAAATTGTGGTAAAGTATCGGGAAATAGAAAATGGAAACTGCATTTAATGTTTTCTGAATCTTTTTTCTTTCTCTAAAAACCAAGAAGAATATCATATCTCTTGATTTAATTAATTGAGAACATTTTATATAGTTTTTTTTTTTTTTTTTGTTCGAGCCCTGTAAAAGAGTTCTTTATCTGAGTTTGGTCAACAGATCACAGTTAACAAGTCACGGCTCTGCGTACCCCAAGTTAAAAAATAAAAAATAAAAAATAAAATAAAAGAAAACAAAGAAAATAGAAAACAAGTCATAGCTAGAGTTCAATAGTTACAATTCATTTCACTGTTTGTTGCCAAGCGGTTGGGGAAGAAAAGTGTCATTATTAATGTATGTTTTACCTTTAGCAAAAAAAAGTTAGTGCTCATTGATTTTTTATTTTCTATTTTTGTTGAATCCACTAGGAATCCTTTATTATTAATTTAGAAAAATATTAAGATATACAATTGATGTTAAACATCATTACTTATAAGAACTACGTCCCATATATATATGAATCTTATATTATGGACCCATTTTTTAGCTCCTATATAGAGGGATAAGTGGAGACGGAGTTTTGAATGTTGAAGTTTATATGAGTATTGGGACTATACGTTTGGTGGAAATGACCTAGTTGGAGTGAAAAAAGTATACAAACTTGAATTGTGTTAGGAAAAACAAATATAGCAATATGGATCTTATTTCGTTCTTATTGAAATTCTATGTAATTAAAAAAATATATCTCATTTTGACTTGAAATAACAAAATTATACACTTTTAAAGTTTGAGTTTTAGAGCACATTTTGGGGACTATTGGCATTTGGTTTCTAGATTTTTTTTTTTTTTCATTTTTTTGTCAACCCAAAATTACTTTCACTACTTACATCTCCAATTATTTGCAGTAAAATCAAATTTTAAACGTCCATTACTTTGTTATTTTAAGTCCAAATAAGATATGTATATTTTTTAAATTACAAAAAATTTCTAGAGGAACGAAACAATATCTATATTAATATTTTTTTTATAAATATATTTTAAGGATTTTACTTTTTTTTATCCCAAATGTATATTTTCAAAAATACATCTGGTTTCCAAAACAAAACAAATCTCTAAAATCTCTACTAAATGGGCCCTTAAATAAAAAAGAGATTTAGAAAAATAAATATTGAAATTCACGGAAAATGACAAACAAAAAAAAGTTTCGAAAAGTGTTTTCCAAACACCCGAAATAGGCCCTAATTAATGAATGACTTTAGCAGTGTTCTCTACTTTAATTCGTTGTCACAAAAACATAGGGTCAAATAGTCAACGGTCAAGACCTATATATCACCAAAGGCAATCTAAATCAAAGACTGGGTCGAAATCTTTAGCAGTGTTCTCTACTTTAATTCGTTGTCACAAAAACATAAGGTCAAATAGTCAACGGTCAAGACCTCTAGATCACCAAAGGCTATCTAAATCGAAGACTGGGTCGAAAGTAATTCTAAACAAAAAAACATGGGAACCTTTCGAGCACTTTTCCAGATTTTGGTTTTCCTTTTTTAATAATTTTTATTTTTATTTTTGGTTTTTTTGGTTTTTGTATTTAATACATACATATAAATCATTCCTGGGAATCGTTGGATTAATTAGGTTATCTTCACTGTAAATATAAAAAATTAAACGTCAGTCCTAATTAAGAATTAAAAATTTTGATTGAAATTCTCTCTTTTATTAGCCATATATATATAAATATATTTTTTTAAAATTTGACTAGTCAAGTAACATAAACTGAAATACAATTTAGCAAGCACTTAGCTCCAAGTGATACAATACATAATGAGAAAGACAAACACGAGATAATAGAACCGAACAGAACAACACTCATTATTAGGCAACATCTAACAAAAGGACAAACATATGATAAAAATATCTTAATAGGCCATGCAAGTAAAACAGAAAATTCTGGTGGCCACCTGATCAAGTTGTACGTCGGAGCTTCCTTCCTTTTCTCCTCTTAGTTTTGGTCACAACCCCGATATTGAAAAACTTGATGAACCATATACGCTCGTCAATTGCAAGAAGCTGCTCTATTGCCACCCCGAATATCAACCCACCAACAAACCCCGGCAGTATTGTCATCCAATTAGACTCGAACCAAGATCTCGAATCTTGATTGTCTTCTTCTTCAGAACCCGAGGCTGAAGGTGATGCTCTGGGAGGAGTACTGAAGCTTGGCAAGCCCCGTAATCCCGCATTTCCCTCATATGAGCTGCTGTCAAATGTAGAGAATTGGCTCCCTTGTGGTACAAGTCCTCTGAGACGGTTGAAAGAAACGTTGAAGAATTCGAGAAAGGTGAGTTGCACTAGTTGTTGCGGGATTTCTCCTGAGAGCTTGTTTAGGGAAAGATCTAACGACTCAAGTTGTCTTAAATTGGACAAGGACGACGGGATGCTACCATCAAGCATATTGTTGGAAAGATTGAGCACCTGTAGTCCGCGTAGGTTTCCCAAGCATTCCGGAATGTCTCCTTGGAATCTGTTGCTCGAAAGATCAATGACCGTGAAAACTTCGAGAATCTCTTCATACTCCATGTCTCTGCCTTTGTTTTTTATGTTAACGGCGTATGGATAAATAAACCAAAATGTCCATGAAGCCCAAGGAAAATTGATTGAGGTGTTCAAATATGACGACTCTCTACCATCAAAATCTTTCATGGCATTCCATTTTTGAAAGTAATGAGATGGCAACGCACCTGATAAATTGTTGTGGGAGAGATCCATAATTTGTAAACTAGGAAAGTCATAATCTGAAGAATACTTGCTTGTAATCTCACCGTGGAAGTGATTAGATCGTAGTAGAAGTAGTTTGAGCTCCCAAAGATTCCCCAGCCAAGAAGGAAACACGTCTCTGAAATGATTGTTCTCGAGCTTGAGAACTTTAAGCTCCAAGCAATTAGTAAGTAGTGATTGTGGTAAGCGCCCTTGAAATTGATTGTAACTCAAATCCATCACTTGCAATTGAGGAACTCCTGCACTAGAAAGGTTGTGGTTGGTATTTCTCAAACAATCTGGAAGCACACCGCTCAAGTTGTTGTGAGACAAGTCAAGCAATTGAAGGGAACTCAAATTGAAAAAAAGTGGTGAAATCTCTCCACTCAATTTGTTTTGAGACAAGTCAAGATGTTGAAGGGAACCCAAATTGAAAAAAAGTGGTGAAATCTCTCCACTCAATTTGTTATGAGACAAGCCAAGAAGTTTAAGGGAACTCAAATTGAAAAACAGTGGTGAAATCTCTCCACTCAGTTCATTATATGCGCCATCAAAGTAAGTGGTAGAAGGAGGAGGAATTGGTAGTGTTCCTGTAAAATTGTTGCTGGAAAACACTAATGTGCGTAGACTCCTTGAAGGGAGAACATCGATGCCAAAGCTTGTGAAAAAGTTGTCGTATATATCAAATATCTCTATGCTTGTGTTCCAGATCCACTTGGGTACTTTGCCATGTATATGGTTACGACCAAGAATCAACAACTTTAGCCCATATTGGTGTCTTAAAAAACCAGGAAAAGTAGTTAAATTGCAAGAAGCTAGAAACAAAACCTCAAACTTGGGAAGAGTTGCATTTGTGCTGATTGTAGTACTATTCTCCCTTACAAGCACTGACAACATGTTGTCAGATAGTCCAAGAATGATAAGATTTTTCATGTTAAGAAACATGTTGAAATCCACCGTCCCACTAAAAGCATTCCTATCGAGTTCTAGAAATTGAAGATTTGAAAGTCTACTAAGTGAAGATGGAAGTTGGCCATGGAACCCGCAATCTGCGACAACCAATTCTATAAGAGGACTACTGGCGTGAAATTCAGGAAAGGAACCAGTGAGGTTCGTGTTATTTGTTAAGTCAAGAAATTGGAGGTTTGGAAGTTGAAAGATATCTATGGGGAATTCACCGTACAAACCGCAATCTTGCAGACTAAGGGATGTTAAAGAAGAGAAATTTGCCAAGAAACTAGGAACTGGGGAAGAGATGTCTACATAACTAAGGCTAAGATACTTTATCTTGCTCAAGTTCCTAACAAACGTACTGAAATCGGGCCGTTTTAGTTCCAGCTGATTCCGAGACAGGGCAAAGAATGACAAGTTGGAGAGCTGTGAGATTTCTAATGGGATTTGGCCAGCAAAACCAGAATCAGAAAGGTCGAGATATGTCAAATTTGGAAGGAGGCTCAACTGAGAAGGGATTAGAGAGCCATTGAAATCATTATCAGCAAGATTAATGGTCTGAAGGTGTGAAAGGCGGAAGAGACTAGTATTTGAGTTGATAGAACCATAGAGACAACTGCTACTTAGATTAAGAGCTATCACATGAGAGCTGTGCTCATCGCACTCGATGCCGTCCCAGGAGCAACAATCGTCTTTCTCTTTTGGTGACCACGAAGCAACCTTGGGGTAAGCCAAAGGATCACCAGAAGCATTCCGACGTATGATAAAGCTATCCTTGAGCTCCAACAAGGCAGTGCTCTCATCAGGGTGGCAAAGTGGCTGCACATGAGAAAACAGACTATTTAGTATGATAAGAGGAAACAATATTGGGGTTGTGGAAAGCAAGCGCTTCATGATGGACTTCTTATTTGTGCGGTTTATAGAGGATGGTTGATATGTGATAAGTAGAAGAAGATTATTGGGTCGTCTGTTAACCATAACTAGGCCTTTTATATAGATGAAAAAATAATGCATTACTGCATTTTCATTGCACAAGAAGGGGACCACACATGACTTATCTATTCTTGACTGAGTAGGAGTTGGTCCATTGAATGGATTAATGACAAGTAGCATTACTGCCATAGATGGTTGATATCTAAGATTTCTTCTTAAAGTCGTTGGACTTTTTGTTATAAAAAGAACGAGATTTTTGTGGTAGAGGTACACTACTAGTATAGTAGTATATGTTTTTGTACGGTTGATGTTAAAATTTAAAAAAAAAAAAAAAAAAGGACAGACAATAAACATGCAAAACTAAAGGAAATTGGTTCTAAACATAACCCTATCGGTAGGATAATATTTGTTCATATCTTCATCGAAAACTTCTAAAAAAAAAAAAACATTTATTCCGCTAAAGAATAAGCGTTCAAAAGGTTTATAACCTGTAACATGATGAGAATTATTTAGTATAGTGTATATGTAAAATTACTCTACCGACGATGCGCTATTTTGATTCGTAAGATTGTCATTAGATTTTCTAATTAGTTTTTATACTTCTGAATTTTCATATGATGATTTTGATCACTTTTATTGTTCAGAAAAGCAAACTCCCACTATATAGAATATCCTACCATAAAACGCTCTGACTTAGCTAAAACAAATAGAAAACCATAGACACTGAACAAATTTAAAGCAAAAGGTAAAATATTTGATGCTTCAAAACCTTCTAAAAGAATCTTGAGACGATCAAGAAATATAGGTAAAATATTGATTAGTTGAGTTTTCAGGGTTCTTTGAAAGAAAAGTGTTAGAACACGAACTCTAATATCAATTTTTTGGTTCCAAACTATTTGGCGTATGGATTGTCATTCTTTTATTGTTTGTTTTTTGAAGGATTGCGTCACCAATTAAATGAATTTATCAATAAAAGGATGACAACTAACTATAAAGTGTATTGATACTCAAAAAATTAGAATTAGAATTAGAGTTGATGTCCCGAACACTAATCTCCTTTAAGAAAATAATCTTTAGCATATATAAAAAGATCAGCGAATAACTCTTTTCATCCCTTAATCTATGGCAGTCTCGTCGTCTGTTACATGCCAGGTCCTAAATCACCAATTTTTTTTTTTTTATACCTAATTTATCTATTCTTTCATACACAAAGTGCTTATCAATTAATAATAATAGTAATTTCACTCACTACAAGTAATGATAAAGACTTAGAGAAACCGTCCACCACGTGCTAAGATTATGTGTTTCTATGGTTGTATGAATAAATGCTCATTACGTCCCATTAGGACTTGCAAAAGTCAATTAGTCAATCTGTCATTAATGGTCGCTAGCTATCATCACCAATTGCAAGCTCAACTTACCGTGCAAATCACGGTTCAAATTTTAATCCTAATCGACAGCTGTTTTTTGGCCCGTGTCGTATTCCTCACAATCTCTGATAAACTTGACATTTATAATCTCATTATTATTATTTATTTATTTTTTGGTGGTTAAAACCTTATTTTTGTGGACCCCACCATCACTTTTATTGCTTATCTTGCATCACTGGTTCTCTGTTTCCAGCCAAGATACCTTCAACATTTTCTTTTTTTCTCCACGATTGCTATTGAAGAGGTTAGTGCTTGAGAGTTGAGGCGAATAATCCGGAGATGGCCTCAATCTTCACCTAAATTTTATTATTATTATTATTATTATTATTATTTCATAACTAGAATATCCATAAACTATTAAAATATTACTATAACATTCCTTTCCGATAATTTTTAGATTAGCGATTTGTCAAAAAGTGATGTTAATTAATGGATTCCGTTCAAAAATTAACAAAATGACTATTGTAACAATGATTTTAATAATTTAGAGTCATTCCAGTAGCAAAAACCAAAATTGCACAAACATAAAAATTTAAGGACCAACCTATAATTTACTCTAAATAATTTAAAAATAATAAAACTGTAATAATTAAGTGAAAAAGTTGAATAAAATTAAATGTTAACGTTTGCTATAATTTTATGAGAAATTTACTACCAAATTTAGCATATGACAAATTTAACATTTTTATCTTTCCTTTTTCTCTTTCAATCATATCCTAAATTATATGATTTTTTTTAATGGAAATAACCTTAATTCTTCACCAGTATCAATAATGTCCAATATTTTCTAAAGTTTTACATCATATCATATAAAAGAAATTCCCCGACATATATCCATACGCTTGGGAGTATACCTTTATTTTACGTGGAGATGAACAAAACCTCATTTAGTTTCTTCTACCTACTTGGACTGACTTCCTAGATAGCATTGCGACAAAATATTAAAGGTCATTGATTCATTGGCTTGGAAAAATCGACCAAATCCACAAATTCATTTTCGTGGTAACCCTTCAATCACGTTTGGATTGTTTGTTATAAATGCTCATAAATTTCAATTTCCTGTCAAATTTAAAACAAAACAATATAACAAGAAGGTTTTGAATTGTGATTCAAATTGCCAACCAAACATTAAAGCATTCATGCAACTCCAAGAATACATCTATTAATCCTTAAACACACTGTTTTAGGGGAAATTATATTCAAATTAAACAAAGACATACAAGTACTAACAGCAATTCACATGACCTTGTAATACACAAAACAAAACGCTCGAAAACTGGTTCTATCAATATAATCTAGTGAAGGAAGAATAATGTCAATTAGAGAGTCGATAATAGAAAAGTACCTCAGCACATAAATAACCACACACATATGCTCTTTTTGACGAAACCTCTATAATTGATAAAATTTTTCGATCGATTGAAAACTAGTATCCTGTAGCACAAAGGCCACCACTAACCCGCATAAAAACAAATCTTGTTGAACGAAATCACACAATTCGCCAAGCGTTAAATCTGGCAAACAAATAATAAATTTGGAGGATGGGGAAATCATCTCCGTTGTTGGGGACTCCAAGAAAATGCAACTAAAGAAAACACAAATCCTAATAGGCAAAAACAATGCCCTTGTTACCATAAGGTTGAGTTGAGGTCATCCCTAACTAATAGAAATTAATCAGTGGGCCTAAAGTGATAGATCCTTCAAAAAAAAAAAAAAACAAAACAAAACAAAAAAAGAGGAGATTTGACAGTTAGTTAAAATATATCAATATATCAATTTTGTAGACATTTTAACAAAAAAATAGTTCCAAGTAGCTATATATCACTACATACTTCATATAGATACATATTTTATGTATCTATATATATATATATATCTACGTATATATATCACAAAAATACACAGAGAGCTTGAAAAAAAAAAAAAAAAAAAACGAAGGACAGCACAACAACCATCTTCCTAATACATCTTTCCGGTTTACAAATAATCAAGGAAAAAGAAAACTCTTAAAAGCTTACTAAATTTATTAATTTCAATTTCAGGGTGGTTACAACATCAAGAGAGACACCTATTAACAAGTTTTAGCTATTTGCTTATTTTTCTTTCTGGGTAAAGTTGAGAGTAGTATGCAGAATATAATGGAACTTTAAAAAATAATAATAATAATGATTGCCTTCTCTTTACTCTTCATCAGGCAAGAAAGAATCCATGTCCATAACATACCTATCAAATACTCCAAAATTCGATGAATTTCACCGGTGTTTGGATGAGACTTGTACCCTGCAACGAACAGATGTGTCTTTTGTCCCACCACAATCCAACTACATCCCGGCAAATCTGCAACCATTTTTCCTTCATGCTTATCCTCAATGAGTTGACTTCGCTCCAGTTTCCTGACGCAGCATATATGGAAAAGCAGCACGTAAGGTGAAGAGTTTTGGGGATCGATATCAATGAGTTTCTCGGCCGCATGCCGCCCTCTCACGTCATCTCCATGTAATCTGCAAGCACCTAGTAATGTGGCCCAAATCATAGCATCCGAGTCCAAACTTTGCTAGTAGATAAGTTCCTCTGCCTCTTTAAGAAAACCCCATCTGCCAAGAAGATCCACCATGCAACCAACGTGATCAACCCGGGGCCGAACGCCATAATCAGTAATCATAGTGTTGAAGATCTCTCTGCCTTTCGCAACCTTTCCTGTATGACTACACGCAGTGAGAACACCGAGGATGTTAAATCATCGGGTGTGATGTGTGCTTGCCTCATCTCGTCAAGATCTGTAGTGCGTCTTCTGCGTACCCATTTTGAGCAAACCCGACAATCATGGAGTTCCAAGAAATGGCATCATTTTTAGTCCTCATTTCTCGAAAAACTTGTGCAGAACTTGGGATATGTCCGCATTTTGTATACATGTCCACAAGGGCACTGCAAGTCAACTCATCTAGATTGACACTGGTATGGATAATGAGGGAATGGATCTTTTTAACATCTAGCAAAGACGACATGACAACACAAGCTTGAAGGATGCTAGCAAATGTAGCCTGATCAGGTAGAGCATTCTCGCTTCACATTTCGCGGTACAGCTCCAATGCCTCCTCACTGAAATCATTTTGAGTGAACCCAGAAATCATCGCAGTCCAAATTACCGTGCTTTTTCTCTGTGGGAACTCGGAGACAAGCATTTCAGCATCCACTTTGCATCGACAGTTCATATACATGCGCAAAAGAGAGAGTCTAAAGAAGTCATAATCACCGTGCAGAAGGGCTCTCTTTAGAACTAGACAATGAATTTGCTTCCCCAGAATTAGCCCTGTGGATCCGTTGCAAACATCTAAAAGGCTCGCACATGTGATATCAGTAGGGCATAATCCCGCAGCCTGCATATCTCGCAACAAATGATAGCTTTCCCTAAATTGATTTGAGAGTAACCAGCAATAAGCACATTCATGGAGACCACACCCCTCTGAGGCAGTAAAAGGAAGACTTTCTGTGCTGCTTCAATGGCCCCGCACTTGGCATGCATGTCGATAAGTGAGCTTCCTGCATAAAGACTTGTTTCCAAACCAGATTCAAGTGCTAGCACATTTACACAGGCACTCAGTATACTTGCCAAGGACACTCCATCAGGCGTCAACCCGTGCGAAGTCATTCTTCGGAATAAGTTGAAAGCCTCAGCTTCCTCCCCCTCCTGAACATACCCAACGATGATTGCATTCCAGGAGACCTTATCTCGATTCCTTATGCACTCAAATTGCTTCCTTGCATCCTTCAGATCCCCTGATTTAGCGAACATATCCGTCAATGCAATCCCAACAAACAAATTCAACGCTAATTTGTTCTTGATAATAACCAAGTGCAGCTGGCGACCAAGATCCAGAAATGTCAAGCAAGCACACAAACTCAAAACACTAGTGTAGGTAAACTCGTCAGGCTGAACAACACATCTGTTCATATCGGCGAACTACAATTCTACAACCTCAAATGCAAACCTGTTCTGCATAAAAGTGCCAAGCATTGCATTCCACACGGCAACATTTTTAATATCTACAGCATCAAATACTTTCTCCGAAGCATCCATTTTCTGGCACTTGGCATACATATTTATCAAGAACTGCCCAAATAAAAATTTGAATCCAAGCCCTGCTTAACCGCGTGAGCATGAATTAGCGATCCATAGTCAAAAGATCCTAAACTAGCAACTGCACTTAAGATACTTCCTAGTGTGGATCTTGTAGGTTTTACACCACTTTTCATTATTCTTACGAAAAAGATAATAGCCTGTTTCCTCATAACCTGCCTTGGCATGACCAGAAATCATCACATTCCAAGCCATAACATTTGGGCTTGGCATCTCAGCGAACAATTCACAGGCGTAATCTAACTTTCCCATACCGACACAGGCGTTAATGACGATCATGTAATCAGCTTGATCTGGAACAAGGCCAACATTCTTCATCTCCTCAAATACTTTGATCCCCTCCTCAGGCAGACCCTCTTGAACATACCCAGTAATCATAGCCGTCCAAGCAACAATATCCATTTTCCCATTCCCACCAACAACCTTCCGAGCATCACTCAGGTGATTACACTTGGGATACGTGTCCACAGGTGCACCTTGACAATAAGAATCCAACTCGAAACCCATCTTAACAACACCACAATGAACTTGTCTACCAAACTCAACATCCACCAGTCTCGCACAAGAGGATAGAACCATAGCAAACGTGAACCCATTTGGAGAAGCCACCCTGTAACTCCACAACGAAATAAATGTCCCCAAACCTTGTCCAACAATCCCCACCTCGAGAACAGAGAGAGAATGGAGTTCCAAGCAAATACATCTTTCTTCTCAAGCTGATCAAATGCCTTCTGTGCAAAGCCAATGTTGCAACACTTGGAATAGAGGTCGCCAATGGTGTTTCCCAGCAACCCTTTGGAAGCCACTCCGAGTTTCAAGCTGCGAGCATGGATGACCTTACCGGTTCTTGATGCTTCAGATAGTAGTAGTAGTGAGTCAGGCAATTCCTCAAACAATTGACGGGCACCTATTTTTTTGCATGGTTGCAAACAGGCTTGCGCAATATGATGATAATTACTTGGTGACATCAATATGAATAAGGAAATAGACAATAGCTCCATTTGCGATCATAATCCTTACTAGAATCCGAGTGAGCTGGTGGCTTATCATTCTTTCTGAACCTCTTCAATAGCTGTAAATTAAGAACTTTAAAATTCATGAATTATTTCTCTTTTAGTTTCTCATCTCCCCCCCCTGTCTTCTTCTCTCTCTCTCTTTTTTATACTAATAAAAGAATTGACCTGAAAAATAATTAGTAGCGTTGACCTCTTCTCCATTTCAATCATTCCCATTCATGTGTGTGCAGTGCCTGTTTCACATGCGCAAATTAAAACAATACAAGGTAAACAAAATGATTTGAGAAAGTAGCGTAGAAACATAATATTTTTTCAATAGTAATCTAAGGCTTTTTTGGTACCTAAATTTATGATTGGAAAAAAAGATAGAGGAAGAAATGCAGGGAAGGGAAAAAAAAAAAGAACAGAAAAAATAGTTAAGTAGTGCTATAGAAATCTTGCAATGCTTCCTTGATTCTTCTACTCAAAGGGGGTGTAACAATCCTACTTACATAGCCGTTGCTACACTTACTTACCATACTTATTTAGCTTTAGTACTTGAAATTTGTGGGAGATTTTTTTTTTTATACATATATCTTACATGACATATAATTAATATGTACGTATCATTGTGAACCCATTGGTCCTTGCTAAATAATTACTTATCAATAGGTACCTTAAACATATTTGTATTTTTAAACATTACTAATTAGTCTAATTTAATACTCAAAATATTTGTAGAAATTCTGCGTAGTGATATCCCATCCCATCCCATCCCATCCTTCACATCTGCTTTACAGCCTGCCTAATCCATCTGTTACACTGCGATTTCTTACCTACAGTACGAACATTTACTAATGAGCTTTCACTTAATAAGTACAAACATATCCTCGCAAAATAATTAAAAATATTTCACAAAACATGTATGATCTATTAATGCTTAATTGTGAATTATCGATTATTCTTGATTATGGATTATGCTTAATTGCAATTAACCTTTTAAATTTTTAATTTTGATAGTTTACACCTTGAATAATAAACGCACAGCAAACACTTCAGTTGATAGCGGTGTTAATTTTTAACATATAATTTATATATGGGTTGTTAATTGATGATATTAACGGTCATTTTATATATTTTAATATAAATATACTGGTGCAATATTTGAGTGCAGGAAATATTTATTTAAGTTTTAGAAAAGCAAGTCCCTGGTTTGTATAGTAGAGCTTACATATCTCTATACAAATAGGCAAGAAAGAAGGAAGGAACGATAGAATAATTTAATACAGAACGACCAAAGAGCATCACCAAAGGAAGAAACCTAACAACAATATCCTGGTTAAGAATACGAAGAAAAATTCAAGTCGTGGTCGGCGACCTCAAGTTCTCCGGTGCGGGTTTTTCCGAGCTTTTACCCTGTTGGCTTTGATCACAACCAAAAAATCCGAAGCCTTCACAAACCAGTCACTCTTATCCATTGCAAGAACTTGCTCCAAAGCCACTCCAAATATCAATCCACCAACAAATCCCAGAAGAATTGTAATCCAATAAAGCTCAAACCAAGGCCTTGGATCTCCACCATCTTCATAATCCGAGGGAAGCTTTGCAAAGGTTCGCCCCATAATCCGAGGGAAAGGAAATCAGTAGGAGGTTTTTTTTTTTTTTTTTTTTAATATGATTTATTCATTTGGGGAAAAAAGGGTGGCTTTATATATGCTTGAATACATATTAATGTACGCTTGTATGCATATACAATAAAGAGGTTTTATATAGTGACTAACAGCAATGAGATTTAATACATTAAAATTAACAGAAAGACTACACTAAGGCAATATAACAGAACAACACACTCAGTAGACAACACCTACCCAAAGGAAAAAAAAAAAAAAAACGGTAGTAACAACATCTTTACAGACTCTACAAGAAATTCAAAAAGTTTTTTTTCAGGCAAGCAAAAAAAAAAAAAAAAAAGGAATACAAAGGGTAGGCGACTGATCAAGTTGTACATCGGAAGTCCCTATTTCATTTTTTTTTTCCAAGTACATCGTATTGATACTTGGATATAAATCCTTCCTGGAATCACTGGATTAATTAGGTCATGATCTCTATAGAAAATATGAGAAATTAAACACTGATCCTTTATTATATATAAGATCAATTTAGTATTTGGCAACCTCTATTTTATTAGACTTTTTGTTTTTGTTTTTGTTTTTGTTTTTTTTCAACTTTAACCAGTCAAGTACCATAATAAACTGAAACACAATTTAGTAATCACTTAGCTCCAATTGATACAAATATGTAATGACAAAAACTAACATGAGGTAACAGAACAACACAACACTTATTATTAGGCAACATCTGACCGAAGGACAAACCTATAATAAAAACATATTTACGGGCTACACAAGAAAAGCAGAAATTTCTGGTGGCCATCTGATCAAGTTGTACGTCGTAGCTTCCTTCCTTTTCTCCCCTTAGTTTTGGTCACAACCCAAAAATCAAAAAACTTGATGAACCAAATACGTTTGTCAATGGCAAGGAGATACTCTATGGCGACTCCGAACATCAACCCACCAACAAACCCAGGCAATATTGTCATCCAATTTGACTCGAGCCAAGATCTCGAATCTTGATTGTCTTCTTCTTCAGAACCTGAGGCTGAAGGTGGTGCTCTGGTAGGAGTACTGATGCCTGGCAAGCCCCGTAATCCCGCATTTCCCTCATATGAGCTGCTGTCAAATGTAGAGAATTGGCCCCCTTGTGGTACAAGTCCGCTGAGATGGTTGAAAGAAACGTTGAAGAATGCGAGAAAGGTGAGTCGCACTAGTTGTTGCGGGATTTCTCCTGAGAGCTTGTTTAGGGAAAGATCCAATGACTCGAGTTGTGTTATGTTGGACAAGGACAACGGGATGCTACCGTCAAGCATATTGTTAGAAAGATTGAGAACCTGAAGTCCACGTAGGTTTCCTATGCATTCCGGAATGTCTCCTTGGAATCTGTTACTTGAAAGATCAAGGACTGAGAAAAATTCTAGAATCTTTCTATACTCCATGTCTCTGCCTTTGTTTGTTATGGTTACTGAGCATCGATAGGTAAACTGAAATTCTGTTGTTGGAGAATAAATATGGATCACTGTGCTCAGGTATGACGACTTTCTAGCATCAAATTCATTCATGACATTCCATTTTTGAAAGTAGTGAGATGGCAGAACACCTGAGAAATTGTTGTGTGAGAGATCCATAATTTGTAAACTGGGAAAGTCATCCTCTGAAGTAGAATTGCTTGTAATTTCACCATGGAAGTGATTGGACCGTAGAAGAAGAAGTTTGAGCTCCCGTAGATTCCCCAGCCAAGAAGGGAAGACGTCTCTGAAATGATTGTTCTCGAGCTTAAGAACTTTAAGCTCCAAGCAATTACGAAGTAGCGATTGTGGTAAGCACCCTTGAAATTGATTGTAGCTCAAATCCATCACTTGCAGTTGACGTCCAAATGAACACGTTTGAGTAACTCCTGCACTAGAAAGGTTGTGGTTGGTATTTCTCAAACATTCTGGAAGCACACCACTCAATTTGTTATGAGACAAGTCAAGAAGTTGAAGGGAACTCAAATTGAAAAAAAGTGGTGAAATCTCTCCACTCAGTTTATTATATGAGCCATCAAAGTAAGTGGTAGAAGGAGGAGGAATTGTTAGTGCTCCCATAAAATTGTTTTCTGAAAAAGTCAAGATGCGTAGACTCATTGAAGGTAGGACATCAATGCTAAAGCCTGTGAAAAAGTTGTCGCTTATGTCTAACATCTCTATGCTTGTGTTCCAGATCCACTTGGGTACTTTGCCATGCAAACTGTTATTATGAAGATCCAACCACTTTAGCTCATATTGGTGTCTTAAGAAACCAGGAAAAGTAGTTAAATTGCAAGAAGCCAGATCCAAAATCTCAAACTTGGGAAGAGTTGCATTTGTGCTGATTGTAGTACTATTCTCCCTTATAACCACCGACAACATGATGCCAGATAGTCCAAGAATGGTGAGATTTTTAATGTTAAGAAACATGTTGAAATCCACCGTCCCACTAAAAGCATTCCCACCGAGTTCTAGAAAATGAAGATTTGAGAGTCTACTAAGTGAAGATGGAAGTGGGCCATGGAACCCACAATCTAAGACACCTAACTCATTTAGGGAATCGAGGTTTCCAATTGAGGAGGGTATATGACCAGAGAAACCGGTGTCAGCGACTGATAATTCTCTAAGTGGACTACCGGTGTGAAATTCAGGAAAGGAACCAGTGAGGTTCTTGTTACATGTTAAGAAAAGAAATTGGAGGTTGGGAAGTTGAAAGATATCTATGGGGAATTCACCGTACAAATTGCAATTTTCCAGAGAAAGGGATGTTAAAGAAGAGAAATTTGCCAAGAAACTAGGAACTGGGGAGGAGATGTCCACATCACTAAGGCTAAGATACTTTATCTTGCTCAAGTTCCTAACAAACATATTGAAATCGGGCCATTTCAGTTCCAAGTGATTGCGAGACAGGTCAAGGAATGACAAGTTGGAGAGCTGTGAGATTTCTAATGGGATTTGGCTAGCAAAAACAGAATCAGAAAGGTCGAGATATGTCAATCTTGGAAGGTGACTCAACTGGGAAGGGACTAGAGAGTGATTGAAATGATTATCAGCAAGGATAAGGGACTGAAGGTGTGAAAGGCGGAAAAGACTATTATTTGAGTTGATAGAACCATAGAGATAACTGCTACTTAGATTAAGAGCTATTACATGGGAGTTGTGCTCATCGCACTCGATGCCGTCCCACGAGCAACAATCGTCTTTCTCTTTTGGTGACCACGAAGCAACCTTGGGGTAAGCGAAAGGATCAACAGAAGCATTTTGACGTATGACAAAGCTATCCTTGAATTCCAGCAGCGCATCACCCTCATTGGTGTGGCAAAGTGGCTGCACATGAGAAAACAAGCAAATCAGTAAGATAAGATGAAGCATTGGGGTCGTGGAAAGCAAGCCCATGAAGATGGACTTGATGCAAAATTTTGACTTCATTGGCTTTGGTTATGGAAAGACTTGGTGTATGTTATAGGTTGTTGTGTCGCTTGTATCTTAGCCATATTATATAAAATAAAGCTGCGCTACCGAACAAGAAACTTGAGTCTCAGACTAAGGTGGAGTTGTCTATTTATCGCAGCAACTTGGTGGTCCAAAGTTTATATGGCCACAAGACACTTAGAGACCAGTTAGAATGATTCAACTCTCGTGTCTCCTTGTCCGTCTTCTTTTATGTCCTTTCAGCAAATTCACGTCATGTTAATTAAAGTATCATGTTAATTAAAATGTTTGTAGTAATTGAAATAAGATATCATTAAAAAACTTATGAAAATTTTTATATTTTAATTTATGTGGTATAATTATATTTAGATGTACAAAGAGACAAGAATAGGGGGCATATGAGACAAATTCCAATCGAAAAGGGTCAGGCTCATAGAAGTATCCCAGTAACTATCCTTCCTGCAAGAAAATTAAAACGTAATGTTTGGAAAAGAACAATTTTTACTTTTCTATGAAATGTCATTTTCTTCCTATTTTCTCATTTTATTTTGTTTTGATTTTGTGCAATTAACCTTTCCCGAAAGATAGAAAGATTTATTTGTGGCTCTTTATACATTGATGGTCTAAATCAAGTAGGAAACTTTTTGCGGGGGTGGGACTACGATTTTGGAGCTTTTCAGGGTAAATAAATTTCTACAATCTCTCTCTCTCTCTCTCTCTCTCTTTTTTTTTTTTTTTAATTATCAATAAATATTGGTAAACATTGATTTGATGATTTTTGTTCTTCTTTTTTCGGAAATTTCTAAGAACTGCTAGTTCAAAATTTGGCGAATGACATAAAATTTGAATAAGATCTGCGTTTAAATTTTTATTTATTAATTTTGGTAATAAAAATCTCATGTCTCTTAATTTAATTGAGCGCAACATTTAAAGTGTTTTTTGCCTAGCAAGTGATTAGTGGGCCTGGGACCTATAGTATTGCTCCGTTTCAGATAGGAAAATTCTGATCGATTTATGGTTTATAAATTTTATCTTATCATAAATTCATAAAATAATGTTTATGTAATTTCCACAATTTTTTTTGCAATATCACAACTTAACCAACGTTGATATTTCTATGCTACTAGAAAAAATGTTGATATATATATATTCTATTAAATTTGAAGTACCAATATTTTTACAGTTATGAATTTAAAAAAAAAAAAATCCCACTATGACTTTATTTTAATTGGTACGCAGTACTCATGTGTCCTTAACACCACAAATATTAATTACAAGAGCTTATCAAGATTCAAACCTGAGATTAAAGCATCCTAAGCCCTTTATCTACCCCACCCTCACCCCTAGGCCAGCCCTAGTGGCTTTCCACTATGACTTGTCACTTGTTAGGTGATTGCTACCAAAACATGCTTGTCAAAACATAGCACTCAAAGGTTGATATCAAAACCAGAAGACTAGTTCTAACTTCTAACATAAAAGAACAAGAAAAGAAAAATAAACCACATAGACTTTGAACTATGCATGCAACTCCAAAAGTTAGTAATACATTTGAAACCTTCAAACAAGTTTGTAGACAGTGACGGAGCCCCTTTAACATAAGAGAGACAACCCCTCTTATTCACATTTTTTTAATTAAGGTTTAAATGTAATAATTTTTATGTTTTCTTTATTCTTAGATTGGTTTTTGCAAACCAACTAGACATATATTTTGTGTTCAAATATTTTTACTTATTTGTTAATTATTTTTAAAGTTGCAACATTTTATACTTTGATATTAGATTTGATATTTAAGTACATCATTCTTTTTTTTTTTTTTTTTTTTTTTTTTTTTTTTCCTGTTGAGTGGATCATACACGGGTATTCAACGCTTTGTGTTCACAACAGAACATTTTCTCAAGTAGAGTAGAACTCATCCTTGCTATCTTTTATTTTGTGTGACTAATATGTTTAGACACAAAAGAAGGATTAATCCGAGTCATTATTAAAATATTTAGGTTAACAAAAGGGAAAAAGAAGTAAATAGTATTCTTAGTACTTAAAAGAATTGAAGGAAATAAAAAATTTTAAAATTATTTAAACTAAATAATAATAAATAACAAATTTATCAGGTAAATGATTTATTTACTTCTTGAAAATATGTTATTTAGCTAGTAAATTTAATATGTTATTTAGCTAGTAAATTTGTTCTTTACTTAGTAAATTTATTATTTACCTAGTAAATTTTTGTTAGAAAAAAATACCCAAATAACCACATTTTTTTTCTCTATGATTGACCAACATGACATAAATTTTTCTCTCTTGACTAACATGACACAAACTTTGATATCTGATTTGTGTTATATTGGTCTAGTATCAAATTTTTGAATCATGTTGGTATAATGATCTTCATATTTATGTCATTCAGGTGCTTTTCCCAATTTATTATTTACTTCAGATATTTTAAAACATTACTATGTACTTCAAGTATTTTCATAAAACTATTTATTACAATTTTCCTAAATGGTAAAATGCATAAGAGGTAGGAAAGAAGGATGATTGACCTTTTTTTTTTTAATTTAATTTTAGAACTTGGGGGTGGCAGATTTGAGTTCTGTACTTTTAGGTCGAGTCAAGTATAGTATTACTGCTAGACTATGATTGCAACCTCGATAATCGACTATTTCAATCACTTAACTTATAGCATTAATTTTGCTTAGATCATGGTGAAATAACTTAGCACCAAGTATTGCTTAGATGAAATCTCAAGATGCATGAGTTTCATAAAAGATAGGACTTGGTTTGGGCATTGAGATTTCTTTCTAATTTAGTTTTCTTTTCCATTATAAAATGTATAAATGGTACTATATGTAATGTATATAGGATCACTTATATAGATAGTAAATTAAAGTTATTATTTTAAAAAATATCCTAAAATAATATTTAAAAAATTAAACCAATAAGAAAACTGATTGTCCATTGATGTTAAAAAAATACCATTGTTTTCGTTTCAGGAAACAAAATAAAATCCCTAAATATATTGGTCTCGTTTTTTTCTCTCATGACTTGACTGTTCTTGAGGTAAGAAACTTGTTCAACGTCTCTAGCCCTATTTGAAGCGGGTATATTGCCATATCGAGATTTCTTTCTAATTCGGTTTCTCTTTTAAATTATAAATAAATGTATTTATAGCCCTTTGTTAAGTGTATGTACCATACTGTATAGGTTTATTTTTTATGCTTTCATGAAAGTAGTTGTAACTACACATTATTTTAATCACCGATATAGTGACATGGTCGTTGAGAAGATTCTACTTAAAGCCTTTGCTTTTATTAGAACATAACTCATAAGTTCGAGAAGTATTGTATATTGACCATATGCAGATAGCATTTTGAACTTGGACTTTATTCAAAAAGAAAAAATAAAAATAAAAGCACTCAAAGGTTGATATCAAAACCGGAAGACTAGTTCTAACATACACGCAGCTCCAAAAGTTAATAATACATTTGAATCCTTCAAACACGTTTGTAGACAGTGATGGAGCCACTTGAACATGAGAGAGACAACTGCCCCTGTTCACTTTTTTTTTTTTTTAAACTAAGGTTTGATAATGTAAATTTTTATGTTTTCTTTATTCCAAGATTGGTTTTTGCAGACATATTTTGTGTTTAAATATTTTTACTTGTTAATTGTTTTGAAGGTTGCAAAATTTTATGGTTTGATATTAGATTTAATATTTAAGTATTATTCTTTTCTTTTTTGTTTTTTTTGTTTTTTTTTGTTTTCTGCTAAGTGGATCATAAACGGATCTTCAACACTTTGTGTTCGTGTCAGAACCTTTTATCAGTAGAGTCGAACTTATCCTTGCCATCTTTTATTTTGTTTGTGACTAATATCTTTAGATGCAAAAGAAGGATTGACCCCAGTCATTATTAAAATAAATAGATTAATAAAAGGGATAGAAAGGTGTAAATAGTTTTCTTACATAAATAATTGAAGTAAATAACAAGCTTTAAAGTATTTGGAGCAAACAGCAGTAAATAACCAATTTATTGGATAACTGATTTATTTACGTTATGTAAATATGTTATTTAACTAGTAAATTTGATACTTAGTTAATTTCTTATTTACCGAGTAATTTTTTGTTAGAAATAATTACCCAAATATATATTTTTTTATTTTATTAACCAACATGACACAAATTTCTCCATCTTGACTAATATGACAGAAGTTTTATTTTTATTAATATCTTATTTGTATCATATTGGTCTAGTATCAAATTTTTGTGTCATGTTGATATAATGATCTTCAAATTTGTGTTATTTAGGTGCTTTCCTCAATTTATTATTTACTTCAAATATTTTAAAACATTACTATTTACTTCAATTATTTTTGTAATAGTGTTATTTACCACAATTTTCCTAAATGGTAAAATCCATAAGAAGTAGGAAAGAAGTATGATCGACTATTTCAATCACTTAAATTAGCATTAAGGATTCCTTAGATTAAGATGAAATCTCAAGATGCATGAGTTTCATAAAAGATAGGACTTCGTTTAGTATTGAGATTTATTTCTAATTTAGTTTTCTTTTTTATTATTAAATGTATAAAATGGAACTATTTATAATGTTTATACGATCACTTATATAGATGGTCAAATTAGAGTTCTTATTTTAGAAAAGGTCCTAAAATAAAATTTAAAAATTAAACGAATAAGAAAACTGATTGTTCATTGATGGGGGGGAAAAAAAAAAAGAACCCTTGTTTTCATTCCAGGAAACAAAATAAATCCCTACATAGTTGGTCTCATTTTTTCTCTCATGACTTGATCGTTCTTGAGGTTAGAAACTTGATCGTTCTTGGACTTGATTAAAAAAAAAAAAAAAAAAAAACACACACACACACACTCTATTTTTATAGTATGTGATGTGTGAATCATCTATATATTCAAACTAACTTAACACTGCGCCCATATAATAGAGTTCTATGACACACTTTTTATGCTGAAATTAAATTCAATATCAAATTATCCATAATTTTCTATACAAAATTATATTTTCTGGACATCTCAATATTAACATCGATATTTCTTCTTCTTCTTTCTTTTTATTTAAATATATTCTTGAATATGTAGTTCTAATATTTCTTTGTACATGAAAATCAGAGAGAATTATATTCCCACTAAAACAAAATGATAAAGACGTTTCTAGAAGCATATATAAAAAAATCGTTCAGCATAATGTGAAACTTGCATTTAGGAGTTAGTGTAGAACATATTAGCCAAAAAAATAAGATTATAAAAAAAAAAAAACGAACGAAATGAAAAGACGAAAAAAAAGAACAAAACTCAACCCGTCAATCCAGCCAGGATCCAGGTGTTCTAATTATTTATAAATGATGAGTAACCTCTTGGATCCATTCTGATTGATATATGTCATCGTAACAACCAAATAATCAGTTATCTAAAACATATTCTTATATGAAAAACATATACACCATGGTCATAGTATTTTCATATCAGAATAATCAATATACTGATACGGTCCGTATATTATAAATATATATTATCATAGTCTTATAGATCCAGATGAATTCATCATGGAACTTCCTTCTTATTTGGAGATTTGTTTTTTCATTTTAATAAATATAAGGAACTAAATTCCCCTTCAAATCAAATTTATTAAAAAGATGAAAATAAAAAACTAAATTATAAGTGGCCTTCGGAACATATAATTTGAATATAAAATTCAAATTTTAGACGAGAAACACTGTAGAGAGAAATTTAAACTGTGAAAAATTCAATATATTTCACACATAATTTAACTTGATTAACTTAAAGTTTTAACATTGATTTTTAAAACGAGTCCAAATAATAAAGTTTTACAATATACTTAATTTTTTGTTTTCATTTCCTAAATATATATTATAGACATCTTGACCGATATCGATATTTTTTTTTTATATTTAATACATTCTAGAATATATTAATACTGTAGTACGGACATGATTTTTGGGAGAAAAATATTCTCACTCAAAAGAAACAATGTTGATAAAAATGTTTCTGTAAGTATATAAAGAAAAATTGTTCAGCATATTGTGAAACTTTCAATTGAGGAATAGAACATATTAGCTATAGACAAAAACCAAAGAGCGAAAGGAAGAATGATTCCTACTGTAAGAATTGTTATTTTGTGAGGAATTTGCTACATAGAAACACAACTCAACCTGTCAATCTAAGTTTGATATTGTAAACCAAAGACTGATTCCAACCAAAAACTACATGAAAAGACCACACTACAAGAAAGTAATATTCATTGATTGCAAACCATCCATGCAACTCTAAAAAATACAACGGAATCCTTCAAACGCGTTTTAAGATTTTTTTGGTATGAATGGCGCTAATTGTTTGGAGCTGATTTGTTAACATCAGTATCCTTTTCTTTTCTTTTTAATAATTCTTGAATATGTAATGCCCATGAATGGACATGATTTTTGAGAGAATAATATCCTCACTCAAATGAAACAATATTAACAAAGACGTTTCTAGAAGCATATATAGAAAAATCGTTTAGGGTGTTACGGGACGTTCAATTGAGGAGTAGAGAAAAACAAAATAGAACAAAAAAAAGCAAAGAATGAAAGAAAGAAAGATTCCTACCATAAGAGTTGTTAATTTGTGAGGAATTATTGCTATATAAAAACATAACTGAACCTATCAATCCAAGTTTGATATTCTAAACCAAAGACTGATTCAGACGAAAAACCACAAGAAAAGACGACTATAAGAAAGTAAAGTAGTAATATTCATTGACTCCAAACCATGAATGCAACGCCAAAAATACAACGGAATTCTTGATACAGGTTTTATTTATTATATATAATAATAATAATAATAATAATAATAATAATAATTATTATTATTATTATTATTATTATTTGTATGAATGGTGCTTATTGTTTGGAGCTGTTTTGTCGACATCAATACTCTTCCACCTTCTCCATCGCTCTACGTCAAGGCCTCCATGGTCTCGATTTTGATATTAATTAATGAATAACACGTTTCGTCTTCTCCATCTATGATGACTAAAGAACACGTGTCATTTTTTTAATCGTCGTAATCAGGAAATATTCCCACACTTTTAAGTCATCTCAAATATAAAGAATTTATGAGATGGCCTAAAGCAATAAATCCTTGTTAGAAAAAATTAAAATGTTTTTAGCCTGTGCCTATGTTAGCCTTCGACTTCAGTGGGGCGTATACTAATTCTTTTTATAAAAAAAATGAAAAAAAATGTGTTACAGTATTTTTTTTTTTTTTGAAAAAATTATCATGTACATTTTGATAATTATACACTAAGATCTGGAAAACATCATACTAGTACAGTTCAATATTGAATAGTCATTTCCATTATAAAATATCTTTTTATTTGATGTGATTTTGATTCAATCTAATATTCATAAACGTGTACTATCATTAGGGATATACCTTGCCTTGCGGTAAATAATTTTTATAAACATATGCACATCAATAAGAAATTACAAAGAAAAAAAAACTACGATATCTAGAGTAAAGTAAATTATATAGTAAATAGAAATAAAAATGAAAAGGACAAAGTTCACAAGGGACATATATAAAATATTAAATCCCAATGGATGCAAAACTAAAGAAGCTATAAATGTTTAAGGTCTTAAATTTAATTTTTTAGAAAGTCATTGGGGACGAACTCACACACTCGACCTTTCATGGCTCCGCCCCTATTTTTATAAATGTTGCATTTATAACTTATTTTACCAGTCGTTTTGAAAATATCCTCCACTTCGAATGTTGGTCAAAATAATAGTACAAAATTAAGACCATTTTCAGTTTCATCATATAGACTTATCTGGATTGAATCAATTTAGAATTCAAATTAAAATATCAAAATATTGTGAAAAAATGAAAATCCTAAATTTTAATACATTGTTTTTTTATCCAATTTTTTTCTTTTATTCATAATTTTGATTTATCATTTTTTATTCATAAATATCACTATATTGACTAACAAGAAGAGATTATATTTAACAATAAAAAGTTAATAACTCAAAAATTACAACAAAAGTTAGAATTATAGTTAGTGTTAACTTTTCGTTCAATTTCTCTGATTAGGGCACTGTTATTAATTTGTCTTGCACAAAGTAATTTCGTAAAGAAACATTACACATGGAGTTCCCATAAAATAAAAAATAAAAAAAAATCCACACATTAAAGAATGCCAAAATTTTCATAATTTCAGAAACTATGAAGAAGTTGCCTAAACTGTCGACTTAATTAGAATGTATTAAGTAAAGTGGCTCTATTCTAACTGATCTCTTAATTATTGAGGAGACTCAACAAAGTGGAGATCTGATGTTGAAACAAAAAAATAATATTAAGGGTATTTTTAGCACTTTTATGTGTTGACCGAAAAAAAAGTATAGATCGATTTGTATACATTATGTAACATGATTGTATATATAAAAATATAAAAATTCAAAATGCACGGTCTACTCTCTGAATCAAAGCAAAATATATGGTATAAAAAGTAAATAAACATAATAAATAAATAAATAACTACAAAAACTTCAATCTTGATCCTCATACCTCAGTTCCAAAATATTGGATTTCTGCGACTGTCACCAATCGGATAAAATGGAACCAATTATGCAAGGCAGGCTTACAATGAACATCCCAGACCTGATCATGGTTAAGTAAATATAAATCACTAATTATTTATTAGACTTGGGATTTTAGTTCCATCATTCAAACTGGTTATATGTTTGCTAATTATTTTCTTCATGCTTCATCAGGTGAAAAAAAAAAATTTTCTTAAGATCAAGTGTTTTAAGTTTAATAAACATGTCCAAACAATATGAGACTGATCAAGGAATAACGAATTTGAGAGCTGTGAGACTTCCAATGGGATTTGGCCAACAAATTACCAGAAAAATGAAAGGTTGAGAAATGTCGACCTTAGAAGATGGCCGCCAAGTTGAGAAGGAATTAGTGAGACAATTACTAGAGTTGATAAAACCATAAAGAGAACTAGCATTGAGATGAAGAGCTATTATCACATGAGTACATGAAGTACGAAATATAAATTTGTAAAAAACTTCTTGCTAGCTTTTGAGAGTGTCCAATCTTTTTTTTTTTTTTTTTTTGAGAGTGTCAAATCTTAATATTTCAACATATAGAGCATTCATTTTCAATATTTCAAGAAATATACTTGAATTTGCGAGCAGAAAAAAAGGCGGGAGGGGGGGGGGGGGGGAGGAGAAAGAAAGAAAGAAAAAAGAGAAATATCATTGAAATTGTCGTAAAGTGTCAGGAAAACGAAAACAGAAACTGCATTTGATGTTTTCTGAATATTTTTTTTTTTTTCTCTCTCTCTCTCTCTCTAAAATGCAAGAAGAATGTCACATCTCTTAATTAAATTAATTAAGGGGGTGTTTGGTGAATGAGTTTAGTTTAAGATTTTTAATTTTCAATAATGATTTTTCAGAAAAGATAAAAAAAAATTTTCAAAAAAGACAAAAAACTTTTTCAGAAAAAGATAAAAATTATGATAAAAAAATACAATCTAGTTCAAACTAAACTTTCGTCCAAACATGTCACAAGAATTTTTTTTTAGTTTTATTTTGAGCCCTGTACAGCAGTTTCTCTAATGAGTTTGGTCAACATATCACAGTTAAAATGTCGCGGCCTATTTCATTAACCCAAGTTAAAAAATAAAAATAAAAATAAAATTAGTGAAAACAAGTCATAGTTTACAATTCATTTCACAGTTTGTTGTCTCATTGTGTCAAATAAATGTCAATTTAATTAAAATGTGTTTTTAAAAAAAGGTAGATCTATAATAGGTAAGGTCTTTGACCCTACTGATAAGGTAAAATTTGCCACCTTTTTATTTGAATCCAAAGATTAAAAAGGCTTAGTTTTCGTTTAATTTGTTAATTAAAGATGAAAATTTTAAATTAAAATTGATTCATTTTTTAAAAATTAATTATAAATTTTATTAATTTTTCATAAAAACATAAAAATTAAGATAAAAAATATAATTTAATTAGAATTAAATTAACTTATTAAATGTAAGATTAGAGACCACCAAATTAAAATAAATCCCCTCACACACAATCAAATTCCTATATCAGAAAAAATAAAAAATAAACGAAGAGCCCCATGGACTTGGGGAGGAACTTCGTTGGCATTGGGGTTGGGGGGGCCGGGGGGGCTCGACGGCTCGCCTGGCGGTGGCGATCGACGGCTCGCCTGGCGGTGGGCAATTGATGGCCCTCTCCATTATCACCTCCTCGCCTCCCACTCGAACTCGTCGTCGGAGAAGAAGATCATGAGACCCATCTCTGGTGGGCCGCCATCCAGCGGCCGCCGCCGTCCTAACCAGCACGAGTCAAGCCGCACACAAGTCAAATCGCGACTCCGCCACCATTGCCGACATCGCAAGCTCACCTGCGTTTTAGATCCGCCCTTCGCCGACCTTCCCGACATCACAATCCGAGCAGGAATCTGCGAGCCCACTCCGCTGCGCAAGCCATCGAACCCCTTCCACCGCGCGGCTGTCGATCGGCCCCCATCGTGAGTTGTCAAGATCACACATAAGGATCGCCGCTGCGAGCCAACTCCGCCGCGCGAGCTATCGCGCCTCCCCGACGGCGGCGCCCTCTGCCGCTGGTCATCGAGATATCTTGCTCGGTGTTTTGGGAATATTTTTCAGGCTTTTTTTTAAAATTTTTTTTTTGCTCTTTTTCAAACATAATCTGGTGTGAAACAACCACAATTATTTTAATGTAACTTTTTAATCCATGCCTTCCAAATATCATCCCTTTACTCTATCAACAGAGTAAAGTAGCTTTACACCGTTATAGAATTGCCCAAAAAAAAAAAAAAAGAGATCAACATATAGTACGAATTATATTTTTGCTCAACATATAGGTATTATTGATATAGTAATTAGATCAACTAATTTTCAAACGGTACTCAATTATATGATTAGAAGCAATTTTGTATGTCATCTTGTAAATTTTTAACATGAACCGTTAAAATGTTAACGTAATAATTAAAGTAACATTACAATTCTTCCTGTAAGTTTAGGAAAGAAAAAGTCAATATTTATGTTGTGTTTTTACTAGTACATTTGAGGTCGAGGTGAACTGGCCATATGTGGTGAAGAGAGTCTTTCCCAATGGTGCTGTTAAGTTCAAAGACCTGAGCGATGGGATGATATTCCAAGTTACTGATCGGCAAATGAAGAACTACATGGAGCGTGTAGACTAGCTCAAGGAGACGTCCTTGAGGCTCCTATTTACCGGCCTCGAGTAATCAACTCAACCACCCTTATGCACTACATTTTTATTTTCTCTTAGTGTGTTCTATTTTGCTTTGCTTTGTTTTTCTTTTGGTGTGTTTTGCTTTGTTTTTCTTTTTGACAGTTCATTCGGTTGTTTTTATCTATGGCATGTTCATCATCCAGGTGTTCTCTTTCCCTGTACTCTTCACAATTTTTTATTTTTAGACATTGAGGACACTGTCTGATTTTAGTTGGGGGGGTAAGTGCATATTCATGTGTGAGATTTGTCTTTGTCATGGGTAAATCAATTTGAGTCAAAATTTTTCTATATTGCTTAGGTGTTGAAGGGAAAATGTTTGGATTAAGTCAGTTTTTATTATCTTGATTATCTATGAAATAACTTCTGGAATTTATCTTGAGCATGTTTTAAGCCTTGTGGTAGGATGGATGTTGAAGCATTTTTACTGAGAAAGTTTCCATGTTTTAAGCATTTTATATCATTGATCATTAAAAAGAATGATCCAAGCCACCAAGAATGCTTTTTTGTTTGAATAAATTTGTGTAAAATGGTGCTTCACTCACCTAAACAACAGGGGCGATTTTGGAAATCCGAATAAAAGGAAATCAGTGAGATTTTTTTTTTTTTTTTGGGTACCAGTATGTTTTTATTAATTTGAGGAAAAACAGTGAGGCTTTATATACGCATGAATACATATTAATGTACGCATGTATGCATATGCAATAGGTATATCTCTAAACCTACAAAAAAAGAAAGAGAGATTTTATATAGTAACTCTAAAAGTGACAAGCAGCAATGATATTTAACATATTAAAATTAATAGAACAACTAGACTCGGGCAATATAACAGAACACGACATTCATCATGCAACATCTACCCAAAGGAACAAAAAAAACCATTGTAGTAACATCATCTTTACAGACTCCACAAGAAATAGAAAACGTTATTCATTTCATAATTTATATGGTAATCTTAGTTGTTGTAAAATAATATGTTCATCTTGTAACTATAATTCGAATTAGAAATCTCATTTTTTTTTTAAATCCTTAACAACAAGGAATATTTGAAATTAATTGATCCATTAAAATATATAGGTCGTCTCACTTATTTATAATATAAAATGAAAGCAATTATAAATGGCGTGTATTAATTCAAAGATGTATGTAAAAGAGGCAATCATATAAACCTTTTTATTCCCTCTGCAAATTCATAATAAACTAAATCCTAACTTATCCTAAGAGAACACAACGGTTTTGTTTCCCACTAAATATAATACCAAGAACCTTATCTTCGTACTGTACAAATCAATACCACTTTTCTTATATGGTATATTTTCTGAAATTTCTAAAGTAAAAACTATTATTTTTTCATTATTAACAAAAATTACAGTTTTAAGGAAGGTGTAAACGGTGACAGTAACTCTAACTGCCCTAAGGTAGCAAAATTCCTTGTCGCTTAAGTAGCGACATGCTCACATATGGTGTGATGACTGCCCCAAGCCGTTGGACTAGTTTTTCAATAAGTTTCTTTTTTTTTTTTTTTTTTTTGAACAACTTTTGATACAAGTGTTCGAGTTAAAAAGTTTATAGATCAAACTGTTGAAAATTTAATTCAACAAATAAAACTGCAATTTGATGGTAAAAAAATGATAGTTTCTATCGTATAAATCTTCGTCGTTGTTTTGTTTTGTTTTTTTGTTTTTTGTTTTTTTTGTTTTTTAAATATCTTCTAGCTGCCTTCAACCTTTTAGGTGCTTTGTAGAAAGTTCCTTGGAAAGCTTTCATATCATTGATTATGAGGCTTCAAATGTCTTCCAATATTGCTGATACACTTTTGTCAACAATACGAATTAAGGTTCTTATCAATAATTTGTCCTTCTTGAACTGCCAAATATCTTGATAAGATTACAATATATAGTTTGCCCTTCTTTTAAAATTATTGGTCCTTAGCAAATTTCACATTTGAAATCGAAACACATAAATTCTATTTGGTCATACCCGGATATTGAACTCTGAGCTGGACAGAACTTCATTGTTAATATATTTATTGAAATAACCTTTTTTAAAATAATTTTCTTAATATTTATCCTAAGTTTTATTAAATTAAGAAAATGATTAGTCAGTGATTAAACACATGATAGATAATCAATCACTAATTAATTGAAAGGTCAATCAACATTTTTATTGCCATGCACATTCCGTATTCCTTTAAAAAAAAATTATACGATTTTTCTAAAATAAGGTCCAAAAATGTTTATTTACCCAACTTTTCCCAATATATATTCGGGGCAAGGGGGCCATAACCTATAAGGAACGGCAAGCTACAAATGGCAATCTTTTACCAAGATATGATAATTGATAATGAGACTTATGTATTTGCAATGTATCTCCTTATCTCTTTACTCTTTTTCTCTGCAATATCTGACTATTTGGGTAGTTGGTTAGGAATTTGTAGGGACAGTCTATTTCGCAGGAGTTTTGCACTATATTTTAGTTGATTAATTTTGCAGTAGATCCAAGATGACTTATACAGATAACTTCCATAGTATTCCTCGCATCGAACGATTTCTTCCATGAGAAACGAGTGGGCTAACCACCCCAAGCTATCATGCTAGCATCTTAAGAGAGTACTTTAGCTTCTACTCCAAGTGGAATCAACACTTGGCCCCAGAAAATTTTAAATTTTAAATTTTATATTTTGAACCTGAGCGAAATTTAAATTAGCAACTTGTTTTATCATTAAATTAAGTAGACAACTCAATGCCTATTTCACGATCACGTTTTGCCAAATTAGTAGAAGACTGACCGTTTGCCAAATTCTTGGGCCTGGCAATTAAAAGTTTGGACTTCGCCCCATTTGTAGTTTTCTTTTTCTATTTGACCCCGTATACCCGTTTGGAACATTAATTTTGTGGTGGAGAAAACTTTTAAATAAAAATGCAAGCAAAGCATGGAGGAGGACCTCATAAAATCTGGCGGAAAAACTTTAGTTTTTCAAAATATTTCTTTTCTCCCGACACCGACCAAGGTCCTAGCTCGATCCGTTCCTAGTCATAACTTGGCACTTGTTTGCACTTACAAAGTAAATGCTAAATTCAACGTTTTTTATACGTTAACGGGGAAATTTATCACTTGTTGTAACATATGATAATTTGACATTAAAGCTAATATTTTATTGTAGAGTTTAAAAAAAAAAATCCAAAATACTAAAATTTATGACCAATTAATCTATTTAGCACTTTATTAGGCGTGCTTTTATATGATTTTGACTAAGATCTAGAAGCTTTAACCTATCTTGGTATCTTAACATATCGGGGAAACTTGTTAAATTGCAAGAAGCCAAAGACACAATTTCAAATTATAAATGTCGCCTGCAGTTTTACTCTCCATTATGATCACCGACAAGTTGTTGAAAGATAGTAGAAGTTCGGTAAGTTTTTTCATGTATTGTTGCTATTTTTCTAGGAGCTAAAGCTAGAATTTTGTTTTATATTCGTTCGGAACAATAAAAGATTGAACATATAAAAGCGAACATATAATAAAACAAAAGAAAAAAAATAGTAGGAAAAAAAAAAACCAATAAGAGAGGACTAAAGAAGCAAAAAGTCAATGAAAGAAAGACAAAAAAAAAATTTGAGAAGGTTTAAAAAAAAGAAAAAAAAAAAGAGAGAGAGATCAAAATGCACGTTTAAACCAAGACGTGCGTTTTGGTTGAAACCATGTGAATACTAGTCATTATTGTCTCTTGTTTTACATTTATATGGTTATAGATTCGAGCTGGATTATTTTCTTACTTTTGGGAGGTCTTCATACACGTGTCCAGATTTTGTTTTGTTTAGTTTCGCTTTTTGTTTTTGTTTTTTGTTTTTTGTTTTTTGTTTTTTGTTTTTTGTTTTTTGTTTTTTTTTTGTTTTTTTTTTTGCTTTTTTGTTTTTTTGTTAAACATGTGTATACAAATCCTTCTTAGGATCATTGGATTAATTAGGTCACGACCTCCACAGAAAACATGAGAAATTAAATATTGGTCCATCTGATTGTGAATTGAGAACTGATGATATATTTTGTAAGATCAGTTTAGTTCTTGGCAATATCTATTTTATTGGATTTTATTTTATTTTATTTTTTCAAATTTAACTATTCAACTACCATAAATTGAACCTTTGTTTCTCAAGTATGCAAATATTCAAGTCTGACCACTAGAATAACCAAACCAGAGTTTTATGCTCTGTTACAACCAACACGACAGTAGTGAATAACAAACGACAAAGGAAAAAGACAATCTAAGAAATGACATTCACTAAAGCAAACAACAAGCATCGACTACATCAAGTTCGCTCCAACTAACCAACCACCACTAGAGATTGGGCAACAGAACAAAACATTTATTTGGCAACACAAGGAAAACACATATTTCTAGCGAACACCTGATCAAGTTGTACGTCGGAGCTTCTTTCCTTTTCTCCCCTTACTTTTGGTCACAACCCCGATATTGAAAAACTTGATGAACCATATACGCTCGTCAATTGCAAGAAGATGCTCTATGGCCACTCCGAAGATCAACCCGCCAACAAACCCCGGCAGTATTGTCATCCAATTGGACTTGAACCAAGATATTGAATCTTGATTGTCCTCTTCATCAGAACCTGAGGCTGAAGGTGATGCTCTGGTAGGAGTACTGATGCTTGGCAAGCCTCGTAATCCCGCATTTCCCTCGTATGAGCTGCTGTCAAATGTAGAGAATTGGTTCCCTTGAGGTATAAGTCCTCTGAGATGGTTGAAAGAAACGTTGAAGAATTCTAGGAAGGTGAGTTGCACTAGTTGTTGCGGGATTTCTCCTGAGAGCTTGTTTAGGGAAAGATCTAATGACTCGAGTTGTCTTAAATTGGACAAGGACGACGGGATGCTACCGTCAAGCATATTGTTGGAAAGATTGAGCACTTGGAGTCCGCGTAGGTTTCCCAAGCATTCTGGAATGTCTCCTTGGAATCTGTTGCTCGAAAGATCAATGACCGAGAAAACTTCTAGAATATCTTCATACTCCATGTCTCTACCTTTGTTTGTTATGTTGACTGAGTATGGATAAGTTCCCTGAAATCTTGTTGTTGGAGTAGAAACATTGAGCAGTGTTCTCAAATATGACGACTTTCTACCATCAAAATCTTTCATGGCATTCCATTTTTGAAAGTAGTGAGATGGCAGAACACCTGAGAAATTGTTGTGGGAGAGATCCATAATTTTTAAACTGGGAAAGTCATCCTCTGAAGTAGAATTGCTTGTAATCTCACCATAGAAGTGATTTGATCGTAGAAGAAGAAGTTTGAGCTCCCGTAGATTCCCCAGCCAAAAAGGGAAAACGTCTCTGAAATGATTGTTCTCGAGCTTGAGAACTTTAAGCTCCAAGCAATTAGTAAGTAGCGATTGTGGTAAGCGCCCTTGAAATTGATTGTAGCTCAAATCCATCACTTGCAGTTCACGTCCAAACGAACACGTTTGAGGAACTCCTGCACTAGAAAGGTTGTGATTGATATTTCTCAAACATTCTGGAAGCAAACCGCTCAATTTGTTATGAGACAAGTCAAGAAATTGAATGGAACTCAAATTAAAAAACAGTGGTGAAATCTCTCCACTCAGTTCATTATCTGAGCCATCAAAGTAATTGGTAGAAGGAGGAGGAATTGGTAGTGCTCCCATAAAATTGTTTTCTGAAAAATCCAATAAGCGTAGACTCATTGAAGGGAGGACATCAATGCTAAAGCCCGTTAAAAAGTTGTTGTGTATGACTAATATCTCCATGCTTGTGTTCCAGATCCACTTGGGTACTTTGCCATGCAAACTGTTACTACCAAGATCCAACCACTTTAGCTCATATTGGTGTCTTAAGAAACCAGGAAAAGTAGTTAAATTGCAAGAAGCCAGACCCAAAACCTCAAGCTGGGGAAAAGTTGCATTCTCTCTTAAAAGCACCGACAGCTTGTTGCCAGATAGTCCAAGAGAGTAGAGATTTTTCATGTTAAGAAACATGTTGAAATCCACCGTCCCACTAAAAGCATTCCCACCGAGTTCTAGAAGTTGTAGATTTGAAAGTCTACTAAGTGAAGATGGAAGTGGGCCATGGAACTCACAATGTGCGACAAACAATTCTCTAAGAGGACTTCTGGCATGAAAATCAGGAAAGGAACCAGTGAGGTTCGTGTTACTTGATAAGTCAAGTAATTGGAGGTTTGGAAGTTGAAATATATCTATGGGGAATTCACCGTACAAACCGCAATCTTCCAGAAGAAGAGATGTTAAAGAAGAGAAATTTGCCAAGAAACTAGGAACCGGGGAGGAGATGTCCACATAACAAAGGCTAAGATACTTTATCTTGCTCAAGTTCCTAACAAACGTACTGAAATTGGGCCATTTTAGTTCCAATTGATTCAGAGACAGGTCAAGGAATGACAAGTTGGAGAGCTGTGAGATTTCTAGTGGGATTTGGCCAGCAAAACCAGAATGAAGAAGGTTGAGATATGTCAACCTTGAAAGGTGGGTCAACTGAGGAGGGATTAGAGAGCCATTGAAATCATTAAAAGCAAGGTTAAGGGACTGAAGGTGTGAAAGGCGGAAAAGACTACTATTTGAGTTGATAGAACCATAGAGACAACTGCTACTTAGATCAAGAGCTATTACATGAGAGTTGTGCTCATCGCACTTGACACCGTCCCATGAGCAACAATCATCTTTCTCTTTTGGTGACCATGAAGCAACCTTGGGGTAAGCCGAAGGATCACCAGAAGCATCCCGACTTATGATAAAGCCATCCTTGAATTCCAACAAGGCAGTGCTCTCATCAAGGTGGCAAAGCGGCTGCACATGAGAAAACAAAGAAGTTAGTATGATCAGATGAAGTAGCGGGGTTGTGGAAAGCAAGCGCTTCATGATGGACTTTAAATTTGTGTGGTTTATAGAGGATGGTTGATATGTGATAAGTAGAGATTATTGTGTCGTCTGTTAACCATAACTAGGCCTTTTATATAGAAAAATAGGAGGAAGAAGAGGGGAAAAAAAAAAAAAAATTACCGCATTCTCATTGCACAAGAAGGGACCACCCACGACTTATCTATTCTTGACCGCGCAGGAGTTGGTCCGTTAAATGGAGTAATGCTACGTACCCATCAACATTGAGTTGATATCTAAGATTTCTTCTTAAAGTCGTCGGACTTTTTGCTCTCAAAAAAACGAGATTTCTGTAGTAGAGGTACACTTCTAGTACAGTAGTATATGTTTTTGCACGTTAGATGTAATTAAAAAAAAAAAAAAACAACAACAACAACAACAGCAAATATGCAAAACTAAAGGAATTTGGTTCTAAACATAACTCTATCTATAGGACACTATTTGTTCATATCTTTATCGTAAACTTCTTATAATAATAATAATAAATAAATAAAAAAACGCATAGTTATTCTCCAAAAGAATAACCCTCAAAAGGTTTCTATCCAGTAACACGATGAGAATTATGGTATGCATGAAAAATTATTTACGAATGACGCACTATTTTGAGTCGTAAGATCTTCATTAGATTTTGTTAGTTTTCTACTTCTGCTTTTGCATATGATGATTTTGATCACTTTCATTGTTCAGAAAAACGAACTCTCACTACATAAAATATCCTACCATAAAACGCTCTGTCCTAGCTAAAATAAAAAAGAAAACCAAAGACGCTGAACAAATTTTAAGGCAAAAGGTAAAATATTTGATGCATCAAAAGGAAAAATATTTTAATGGGTTAAGTTTCTTGACCTCAAATTAGATAAGAATAAAGGGAACATTAAATGAGAGCAAAAAACATAGACATATCCTTTTGAGAGGTTGTTTCCATAATCTTCTTCAAAAAAAATTTTTATTCATTGTTATGAGCAATAACATAAAAGTCCATCATAAATGGACTGTCATAAAATCCAATAAAAATTAAAAACGATTATTTACCTAAAAACACAAAGAGGTTTGCTATTTTGTTTTTTTAATGAAATTTTTGTTTTTTCCAAGGAGTGAACAAAAAAATGACCACTTACATAATTTTTCCAAACATTTAGCTATATACGTGTTATTTTGTAAATAACTGTTTACTTGTACGATTTTTTTTTTTTGGCTAAAGAATCTACAACTTTTTTTAGTAATTTTAATACATAATAACTTGTATCGAGGGACAACGCTTTCCATATACCTTTTCTGATGTAGCTTTAACATTAAGGAAGGAGAAAAATCTCACCTTATCAAAATCCAAAGTTCCTTTACAACTAAAGAATGAAAAAATTATCTCAAAGTAATAAAAAACAAAGAATAATTCTTTACTACCAATTAGAAGCAAATTAATAAAATTATTTGGTGGCCAAAGCCATTGCAAATGAAGTAATCATGATTGTATTAATTAACAATAATAATAACAACGTAGTCAAGCCACCAAATCTCTTCAATGTAGGGGGAGGAAACGACGGGAGTTAAATTGTTTGTTTTTTGAGATTTTTAATCCTATTTTTAGTATGCATTTTTTGTATTTCTATGTTTATGTGAGGATTTTGTCTTTGATTAATTTGGGTTATTTATCTAAGATGTAGTATAAACACAGTTGTTTTGCATAAGCATCCTCTTATTTGATAAATGAATTATGAAAGATGACTAACACAGTATCTATGACTAGCTAGGAGCCATAACCAAATCAAGAAATACATTAAATAAGTACTCACACATGTTAACGTTCAGTTGTTTGTTATAGGTGCTTATACCGCTTACAACATATATAATTTAAATATTAATGTTATATTTGTTTCAAAAAAAAGTGAAAATAGCGTATTTAATGTTCGGTGCGATCATGTCGAAATCCACTTTCCACCTCAAATTATTGCATTTCAGATTCAGATATCAAAGATTTGACAAATGAGTTTAAAACAGGATGCCAAAATAGGGAGCTAAGAAATGACAAAGATGTTTCTTGAAGCACATATGGAAAAACCATTCAACATGTTGTGGAACTTGTTACTTGTTAGGTCACTTCTCGTTATCCTACAATAACATGTTGGTCAAGCAGTCAATAATCAGTGACGTAGGCTACAGTGCCGAACCCAACTCACCGTGCAATTCACGGTTGATAATCTAAATCATTGACTATGAAACGTCCTTATGAGTTTTTAATTTAGAAAGATGACAGTTGTTTTTACACCACCAACCCCAACACCCCCCCCCCCCCCCCAAGGCGTATGGGTGGTCCGACATTAATGGACTTGGTAATCAGTAAGTTCTGGAAGAAATAAGTATTTCGTAATGTTCAGTAACTACTTGAAGTAAAATGCAGTTTTTTCAAAATATTTATAATAAATAGCAGTAAATATTAGATTTACTATGTAAATATTCTATTTAATGTAAGTAAAATTGCTATTTTCCTAATGAAGTAGATGTTTACATAGTAAATTTTCTATTTACCTAGTAAATATGCTATTTATTTCAAATAATTTAAAACATTGCTATTTACTTCAATTATTTTTTTAGAAAAAATTCTATTCACTATAATTACTGCTGATGGGTTCAGTTTCTTGACCTCAAATTAGATAAGTATGAAGGTCAAATATCCAAACAAGAATTAAATGAGAGTAAAAAATATAAACATATCTAGTTGAGAGGTTGTTTCCACAATTTATCACCACCTACCTAATTTTTCCAAACATTTAGCTATATAACTGTTATTTTGTCAAAATTTGTTAGTAAATCTACAAGTTGTTTTAGTAATTGTTATACATAATAATTTGTATCGAGGGACAACACTTTCCATATACCTTTTCTGACGTAGCTTTAACATAGAAAAATCATAATTAAAAGGACATATAGTGGGCAATTAATGGTGATAAAAAGTTAAGACCAAAACTCCCAAACGAGAAACCCCTTTAACACGTATTGGGGACTTTTGTGTTCTCTATGTTGTAATTGTTTGTGAATTTCTGCAAGACTTGTTTAGTTTGTTGCTAAACTATATGAAATAGAATAAGTAAAGGAAGGAGAAAAATCTCATCCTTGTCGGAATCCATAGTTTCTTTACAATTAAAGAATAGAAAAATTGTCTCAAAGTAACAAAAACAAAGAATAATTCTTTATTACCAATTAATGATAATAACAACTCGGAAGCAGATAAAATTTTTTGGTGGCTAAAGCCATTGCAAATGAAGTAACCATGATGATATTAATTAACAATAATACGTAGTCAAGCCACCAAGTCTCTTCTAGGGTAGGGGGAGGAACGACGGGATTTTTTTTTTTTTTTTTAAGATTTTGAATCCTATTTTTAGTAGGCATTATTTATTGTATTTCTATGTTTATGTGAGAATTTTGTTTTTGATTAATTTGGGTTTATTATTTAAGATCCAGTATAAACGCATTTGTTTTGGATAATAAGCATCATCTTATTTGATAAATGAATAAAAGATGACTAGGAGCCATAACCAAATAGAGAAATACATTTAAGTGCTTTACACATATGTTAACGTTCAGTTGTTTGTTATAGGTGCTTATATCACTTACAACATATATTTTTCAAATATTAAAGTTATATCTGTTTCAGAAAAGATTGAAAATAGTATATTTATTGTTCGGTGAGATCATGTCGAAATCCATTGTCCACCTCAAATTATTGCATCCAAGATTCAGATATTAAAGATTTGACAAATGAGTTTGAAACGAAATTCCAAAACGGGGAGCTAAGATATGACAAAGACGTTTCTTGAAGCATATGGAAAAACCATTCAACACGTTGTGGAACTTTGAAATCTATGGTGACTTGTTACTCGTTAGGTCACTTCTTACTACCCTACAAATAACATATTAGTCAAGCAGTCAATAGTCAATAGTCAATAGGGTAGGCTATGGCACCGAACCTAACTCGCCGTGAAATTCACGGTTGATATTCTAAACCAAAGACTGGTTTGAACTAAAAAATAACAAGAAAAGTGACTAAGAATGTCTCATTGACTCCAAACCATGCACATGCAACTTCAACAACAAGTTCAGCAACATGTTTCCGCTGAGATCTCATGGGGAATTGGCACTATGCACAAGTTTAGCATCTACAAGAATTTGCTCATCTGCTTGACCGCAGTAGAAATATAATCAAAGGGAAGGAAAAAAAAAAAAACTGATTCAAACAAATTTGTTTTAGTAAATCTACAATTTAGACCAAAATTTATAAATTATAAATTTATATTTATTGCTAAATCCACAATTTCTTTAGTAATTGTATGGTGACTTGTTACTTGTTAGTTCACACCCAACAGTTACATATTAGTCAAGCTGTCAATAGTTAGTCGGGCAAGTTACGATACCGAACCTAACTCACCGTGCAATTCACGGTTGATATTCTAAACCAAAGACTGGTTCGAACAGAAAAAGGACAAGGAAAGATGACTAAGAATGTCATCATTGACGCCAAACCATGCATATGCAACTTCAACAACAAGTTCAGCATCATGTTTCCGCTGAGATCTCGTGGGGATTTGCCACAATGCACAAGTTTAGCATCTACAAGACTCTGTTTGACTGAAGTAGAAATTTAATCGAAATAAAAACAAAAAACTTTTAGATCAGAGAATTCGTGTTTCTTTTAACCTTAATATTTGATTTTTTTTTTTTTTTTTGAATTTTTATGGTGAGACTTCCTATTTCATATTATTGATAGCAATTTTTTTTTTTTTTTGTGGATTAAATTTTCAACAGATTGATCTATAATTGGAACATTCATGTGTCACTTCTTATAAATTTTGAGTGGATCAAGAAATATATGTCAAATATTGACATGTTTAGCTTTTAGGGCTCTTCGAAAGCGAAAATAATAATAATTATGTCACTAACAAGAAATGATTTGATCAGGTTTTAAAAGCTCAAAGAAACCGTTCATTGCATTTTAAGATTTTGTGCTCCTATGGTTAAAAAGTGATGCTCATAACGTCACACTAGGGCTTGCTAATTGTTTGGTTGGCCGTAGCTACAAAGACATGATAATGGTCAGTAGGAATCACCAATTGCAAGCTCAAGCTACCTTGGAGTTCAAGGTTAAAAGAAAAAAAAAACTGATCCAAACAAATTTGTTTTAGTAAATCTACAATTTAGACCAAAATTTATAAATTAAAAATTTATATTTATTGCTAAATCTACAATTTTTTTTAGTAATTGCATGGTGACTTGTTACTTGTTATGTCACACCCAACAGTAACATATTAATCAAGCAGTCAATAGTTAGTAGGGTAGACTACGATACCGAACCCAACTCGCCGTGCAATTCACGGTTTATATTTGAAACCAAAGACTGGTTTGAACCAAAACAGAATAAGAAAAGATGACTAAGAAAGTCATCATTGTTTTCCAAAAGACGGAGTGAAAACAATAAAAATCTTAACTCTAAACTTACATCTTACTCCAAAAAAAATATTACACATCATAATTATTAAGGAGTAAAAATCTGTAAAATTAGGATTTTTCAATATAAAAAACAAAAAATAAAATAGAATAGGTGGGTGGGCGGGTTCTACCGGTAACTCTAAAAATTCAAACCCGTCCTCACTCGCTAAAAAGGTGGGCGGGTTGAAAACTCACCCAATAAAGACAGGTGATGATGTGGCACCGTTTAAGTAGGTAGTGTGGTACGGGTATGGTTGATTTAAACGGTTTAACAGGTTGGATACAATACTGGTTTTGTTGGTCTTAGATTCTATTTTTCGTAATTCCAGCCCCAGATCCAATAGAGAACAACACTAAGAGGCCTTTTGGGCCTTCTGAATATGCTCAAGTTACTGATCTTTTCAATAGTACAATAAGCTACGACTTCTAGTTAAATTTTGGAACTAAAATTTTGTATTTTGTACATTTTTTAAATAATTCTAGCGTGGCCGTTTGTGTCGAAGTTTTTATTACTAAATATAATTTGTGACCGTTTAGGGGTTTGTAGAAAAATTATCTTTTTTTTAAGTTATTTTTTTGATAAACGTCCTAATAAGTTTTTAATTTAGAAAGATGACAATTGTTTTTTTTTAACCCCCCAAATCGTGTGAATGGTCCAACATTAATGGATTGGTAGTCAGTTAGTTCTGGAAGAAAGAAGTATTTAGTAATGTTCAGCAAATAGTTGAAGTAAATTGTAGTTTTTCAAAATATTTATAATAAATAGCAGTAAAAATCAAATTTATTATGTCAATATTCTATTTATTGGAAGTAAAATTGCTATTTTCCTAATGAAATATATGTTTACATAGTAAATTTTCTATTTACCTAGTGAATATGATATTTATTTCAATTAATTTAAGAAATTGTTATTTACTTTAATTATTATTTTTTTAAAGAATTCAACTCACTATAGTTTCCGCTAACGCGTTCAGATTCTTGACCTCAAATAAGATTAGTATGAAGGGTCAGATATCCAAATAAGAATTAAATGAGAGTAAAAAATATAGACATATATAGTTCAGAGGTTGTTTCCATAATTTATGACCACTTACCTAATTTTTCCAAACATTTAGCTATATAACTGTTATTTCGTCAAAATTTATTTATTTTTGTTAGTAAATATACAAGTTGTGTTAGCAATTGTTATACATAATAACTTGTGTCGAGGGACAACACTTTCCATAAACCTTTTCTGATGTAGCTTTAACATAGAAAAATCATAATTAAAAGGACATATAGTGGGCAATCAAAGGTGGGCAAAAGTTAAGACCAAAACTCCCAAAAGAGAAACCCCTTTAACACGTATTGGGGACTTTTGTGTTCTCTATGTTGTAATTGTTTGTGAATTTTCTGCAAGACTTGTTTAGTTTGTTGCTAAACTATATGAAATAGAATAAGTAAAGGAAGAAGAAAAATCTCATCCTTGTCGGAATCCAAAGTTTCTTTGCAATTAAAGAATAGAAAAATTGTCTCAAAGTAACAAAAACAAAGAATAATTCTTTATTACCAATTAATGATAATAACAACAAATGGGAAGCAAATTAAATTTTTTGGTGGCTAAAGCCATTGCAAATGAAGTAACCATGATGATATTAATTAACAATAATAACAACGTAGTCAAGCCACCAAGTCTCTTCTAGGGGTAGGGGGAGGAACGACGGGAATTTTTTTTTTTTTTTTTTTAAGATTTTGAATCCTATTTTTAGAAGGCATTTATTGTATTTCTAAGTTTATGTGAGAATTTTGTTTTTGATTAATTTGGGTTTATTATTGTACTCAAATGTATGATATCTACCTTTTATTATTGTAATTAAGCTTTGGAATTCGTGAAAGTAAAGCTTTGGCCGAAAAATTTGCGACATCAACAAATCGCAATTAAATACTGAATTTAATGTTTGTTATAATTTGATGCAAAATTTTCCAACCCACATTAGCGCATTGGAGAGTTTTTTTTTTTTTTTTTTTTTTTTCCCCAAATGCCAAGCCATTATATGACTGTTGTTCTCCTCACACTCGACGCCGTCCCACGAGCAACAATCATCTTCCTTGTCCAATATTTGTGATGCAACCTTGGGATAAGCCAAAGGATCAGAAGAAGCATGCTTGTCTATAACAAAGGTAGCTTTAAACCGCAACAAGGCAGTGCTCTCGTCTTTGTGAAAAAGTGGTCGAATATGAGTTCAATAAGTGTGACTTCATTTTAAAAGGAAATTGTGATTAGAAAAAGGAAATTGTGTCATCTGTTTAGTTACAATTAGGTGTTCTAAATGCAAAAGAAAAACATGACTTCCTTTTCACAGGACAAAAAGGGATCACATATGATGACTTATCTATTATTCACTAAGGTGTTGGTCCATTGAATGGAGCAATGATATGTACTCATCATTGACTTGATATGTAACATTTTTTCTTCTGACATGTAGACTTTTCACTTCAAAAGGAATGGGCATTTTACGTTAGCAATACTCTGTCATTAGTGCATATATTTTAGATGTTAAGTCTAGTCCGAGAATTATATCAAATTCAATAAGCATTAAAAACTAAAGGACTCTGGTTCTAAAAAGAGCTCAAAAAGCTCTATCGCGATATGATATTTTTCATATTTTACCATAGGTTACTAACGAAAAAAATGATTTCTTCCCCCAACAGAACTAGCCATCATCAAAATGTTTCTAACCTTTTATATAATGAGAAATATTATTTTCTAGGGTATGGAAAGCTATCTTACTGACAAGGTACTAGTTATACGGTAATATATTAGTTATTAGATTAAATAATTTTGTATACCTATTCATTTTCATGCAATTTTGATCAATTTTATTATTTATAAACGGGAATTATAAATAGGAAATACAAAGCGTTCTAACCTTAAAATTAAAAAAAAAAAAGGAAAATCAACTATGCTGAACAAATTAGGAGAAAAGATAAAATATATGGCACTCCCTAAACTCTTACAGAATTTTGAGAGGATCAAGAAATAAAGATAAAACATTGATTTGTAGAGCTTTCGGGGCTCTTTGAAAAAAAACAATTATAGTAATGATAATAGCTAGAAATGTTAGTCACAAGAAAGTAGTGATAAAGATGGGTAACAACTCAGAGAAACCGTTCATATAAGACCCTACATATTTATCCATTAAATTTAAAAAGAAAAAAAAAACTCAATACAAATTTTATTAAAGTTTTCAAAATTAAAAAAATCAAGGTTGGAAATAGTTTACAATAAACTAAATATTTAAATTTGAAAAATTTACATTAGAATTTATATTAGGCTTGAAAATTCTTAATTAAATAGTTTTCATAATTACCGTAAACCGCGGGAAACGCCAGTAGTAGAACGAAAAGAGCTTTCGCCACGGTTGACATGTCTACAAAGCCTCCATTTTTTCTATGTTCAGGTAGAGAGAGAGAGCACAAGAGAAAGATGAATTAATACTCAGCTAATAAACGGAAGAGAAGTGATAAATATGGACCTGCAAGCACGTCAACATGTTATATAGACAGCTAGGACAACATATTATAATGAACTTTAGTTGGTATTTAACAAAGTACGTGTTAAAAAATGTAACTAAAAAAAAAAAAGTTGAAGTCATATACCGAAACTTTTATCCCTTTTCAAGTTGTTCGCACTTGAAAGTAACTACGACGGCTATAATTTCACCAAAAAAAAAAACACTACGACGGCTATAAATTTAATCATAACGTATTGAAACCGTAGTGGTCTTTTTTTTTTTTTTTTTTTTTTGAACGCCCACTTAATGTATTGAAGAGTACTGAACCGTCCTGAAAAATTATCACAACAGTTAACAAATTGTAGTGGAAAGGTAAAGCATTCTACAATGGTTTTGAAAACCGTAGTTGAAGCCCGTTTTTCAACAATGGCTTTTGTAAAATGGCTCCATATAGCTTTTTTGCTGGACTTTAGATGATGGTTTTACTTTCGTCTAAATTATATAATTTATTAACAATTTTGTAGTAATGTTTTGACTATATTAACTAACCATATGCACTAGATATAATTAACGTGTAGTATACTTTTTTTTTTTAATTTACCATACAATTGTTGGGTTTTTTTTTTTTTTTTTTTTCAACAACTCGTTCTTTTGTTCTTACGATCGTTCAATGACTTGGAAAAAAAAAAAAAAAAAAAACATTGAAGCTCTAATATTACGTTTTTGACGTTGCTATAGTGTTCATCATTTTTCTACGTCATATTTTTATTGCTATTATTCTTCAAACGGTATATTTAAATGAAATATTTAAATAGTTAACCTATCTTATCCAAAAAAAAAAAAAAAAAAAAAGATGGCGGATATGGGAGACGCAGACGGGAAGAAAGAACGAGGAAGAGAGAGAGAGAGATCCCATCAGGCAGAGAAGGAAAGGGGAAAAAGAAAGAGGAAAAAATGTGTTTTGGGGGGGGGGGGGGGGGATGGGGCTGGGGGTGGTTGGAAGAAGGACAGAGTAACACGTGGAGGTACATGAGAGTGCACGAAAAACTCTATTCGTTCTTAAATAAAATAAAATAAAATAAAAACTGGTATTTATGTGTTCTTTATGGTTGTGTACTTGTGTTAGTTATCATTAATGTTATTATTTTTTTGAACTTAAAAGATGAGAATATTCGAATCATGCATTTTTACCTGAAATCAAATGTGATATTATTATTAAACTATACCTGTAATTACATGAGTGTTGATTATTAAATGCGAGCATTCTTTTAATTTTTTTTTTTTTTTTACTTTAATGCAATAGATGCACAGCTAAAAATTTTAAAGAAGTTGAATTAAACATGAAAAACGAGATCTAATATCTGATTGGGACATGTACCCTATTCAATTACTTGTGGTTCCGTTACTATCTAGTATCTAGCAATTTAAATTCTTTAACAAATTGTATTTTTTCCAAAAAAGTTGCTACCAAAAAAAAGAGGTAGTATTTTTTCCAATTCATACCATGATTAGGTTAATTTAATTAATCTAAAAGTTGGTTTTTTATATTCATTAAAGTGCACCATTAAATGAAATTTAGCATGATATTATTGTTGAGTTATTCTCGCAATCACTTGGATGTTATATTTGAACGATTAGTTTTCGTATTATCATTTTTGTTTTTGATATTTTGTACATAGTTTTTTTTTTTGTTATACTTATTTTAATATGATTTTTTAAGTGGATGTTGATAATTAATTTGATGGAATAATGAATTAATATGATAGATTACTGTTATTAATATCAGGTGGAACACAAAACATAATCCGATAGAGCACACAAAATAATTTGGTAGAATATAAATTATAGCTTGGTAGATTACTTTTGAAAAGTTAATCTCTCCGGCTACAAGAGCCGAACCAACAATATATTTATTTTTATTGAAAAGTAAAAATGTAATATGGTAGATTATCAAAAATAATCTATTATAGTATCTATCAAAAATAAAAGGTCATCTTCTTAAATCATCCAAAAAATAAATATAGGACATTAATTTAAAAAAATAACATAAAAAGGGTCATTTTTCTGTATACCCCTTTTTTAAATGGAAATTTAACAACTAGACAAATAACTACTACCACTCCTTTAACGAACTCTCTCTGTCTCACCAAATAATATGAAAAATTCCTACAATCATCTTCATCATTTATGTTATCTATCTAACTTTCTTCATCCTTTTGCCTCTCTATCCTTCCAATCGAAATAAAATCTAAAATATGAACAATAGGACTCACGGTAGCCAAATAATATATTAACAAATTTAAGTAATCTCCTTTATCTATTTAAAAGAATAAATGTCATTTTTGGTTCAAACTCAAATAGTTGCCCCGAGGCCAACCCTCTTTTCCCTTTTCTCTTTCCCAACTTTACTGATCTTCTCCTCCTTGCCATTCATCACGAGGATATTGGCCTCCGACGTCGGTCTCTCAGCTGTCGTTCTATCGTCTACCTATGTGAAGTCCATTCGACAATGATGGTGATGGCTATTTGTCTGTTGCGATCCTGTCGGCATTAAGATCTTGTTACGATCCTGTCAATGTTGCCATCTCGTCATGACGACAACGCCTTCCTCGTTATCGGGGTTGTACCTTGCAGTTAGAGTACACAGAGGAAGAGATAAAGATGTAGAGTAGGGCTGACAACTTTACCCATAAGTGCTGGTACTCGTGGGTACTCACCCCATTAGGGGAGGGTATGGGGGATAACATATGGGCATGGGACCGCACGGATAGGGGGCGAGGGTGAGGGAAGCTCTCCCATACTTGTACCCACCCCACTTATATTTACACTTAAAAAATATATATTTATATGTATTTAAATTATTTATAGTTTTATGATTTGGATTTGTTTTTAAGATTTCATTTTTATTTTCAATTACGTATGTGATTATATTCTCAAATTTTATAAAAACTTTAATGAAATTTGTTTTGAGTTTTTTTTTTTTAATTCTTAATGAGTAAATATGTAGGGTATATGTATAACACCTTCAATGGGGATTACCTGTACCTGCATTAAATTATGTAGGTATGTGAGTGAGTATGAGGGATAAAAAGGATAGCGGGTATGAGGGTGGGGGAAACATACCCACCTCACCCCATTGCCATTCCTAACCTAACCTAGGGAGGAGATAGGAGAGAGAAATAAGTAAAAATGAAGAATACTAATTTTCTTGAGCTCAAAAAAGAATTTTACCCTCAGAAAATAGTTAATCTACTATTTATTTCTATAAAAAGTCAAACATGTTTAATAATGGACATCTAAAATATATCATGTTGTGTATTTTCTCTTATTTTAATTTAGCCCTTTAAAGTTTAAATCCTGCTTATTTTATTTGATTTGATTTTTTTAATTTGGGAGAGAATGATTCAAAATCGGCAACCACTTATTCCTTTCCTTGGTTCTACGAGAGATGATGAAACATAAAAGATGATTAGGAGAAACAGAGAAGGGAATAGAGAGAACATATTTTACCTAATCGAGAACGCACAGACACCGCTCCATGTTCGTCATTCTCATTGATCACCACCGGGTTCTTCTCTCCTCTCTCTCTGTATTTTTTTTTTAATTTTAATTTTTATACACACATACATACGTACCTCATGTTTGGCAGCTGAGAAAATTTTAAAAGCTTAGAGAGAGAGATTTGGATTTTTCAGGATGTTCCAACAGAGTCCTCAATTGGGAGGCTGCTGGATTATCGTTATTGAGCGTGCGTTGTTGCCAATTTCCTCTTATATTAGCTTTATCCATTCTTGTTTTCTATTTGTTTTTACGTGCAGAATGCTTTCACTTTGTACTCAAATTTTATTTTTATTTTTTATTTTTTGGGATGACCATAATTATTCAGATGCTTTGCTGACAAGAGATTAAAAAAAAAAAAAAAAAAACCCTGAATGAATAGGTACTCAGAAATAAAAATCATGTTTGATTTTGTTAGCAAAGGTTTTGTCGCAGTTAATTATTTTTTGTTCTAATTATGATACGTTTCTGAGTGATAAACACTGATATTATTCTTTCCTTGCTAAGAAACAAAACCCTTTTCTTATCTTCCAACTATTTCTACTTTTAAATTTGAACTTGTGTAAAACCCACATCTACAGGAGCATATAGACTTCAACAGGGTAACTCTGCGGATCAATATGTACAAGCAGCAAAGACATAGACAATCAATTAAAGGTTATTTCCATTATGCTGTATATTTTAAAATCATTTTTCCTCTCATAGTCATAGGATAGGCTTTTAAAGTGTTCAGTGTTTTTTCGCTTTAGTTATAGAATGTTTAACATCCTATGAATGCTTTGCTTTAGTTATAGAATGTCGAACACTTTACGAATGCTTTGAAATAAATTCTTGAAAACCATATCCTTGCGATACATAGAACCGGGTGAGCATGAAAAGCTTTTCCAAGTTGAGTTGTTGGTTGTTGATTATCCTCTGCCAGTGGTGAAGTCAATAAGTCTTCCTCTCATCAAGTGTTGAATTTGGGTATAAATTCATTTTAATAAATTGAACTTCAGCTTCTTTGTAGGTCATAAACTAGTCCTCCATTTGCCCTTCTCAAAAATATTACTTTTGTTGCACTCTGTAAACTGTCTCCGTGCAATTTTGTTTTTTTGCCCCTAAAGATATGAAGGGTCGAGATCTTATCCAGCATTGGAACAACAAGAGCTGATGTCCACTCATAGCAGGGATGCTCCTACTTCTGGTATTTTATGCTCAACTTCCAATGTTTTTTCGTCTGTTATTATTTTTACATATATATTTAATCAACAATTTGCACGGACAACTAATATAAAAATATGTAGCAAGCCGAAACAACTGCAACTCTGCCTCATTCTCGAATTTCAAAACATCCATTTGAAGCTTTAATATGTAAATGATAGATTACATTTTTTGTTTTTGTTGAATTCAGAAACACTGGTGAGATGTTGCCATTATTTACCAGAGGAGTTGTGGGTGGAAATCATGTCATGGTTGCCTGTTTACTCTCTACTACACTGTAAAAGTGTGCAAAAGTCGTGGCATCGTCTCATCAACACTATAATTCGTGACAAAACATTTGTGGCTAAACATCTCAAGAATTCCATGGATAGACATTCCTTATTTATCTCAAGTGACCGCAACCACCCCTTCTTGGATGGAACTGAATTTTCCATTGTGACAATCTGCAATGCGAATGATGACAGTGACCACATTGATACTGTGATTGAAGATTTCGATTTATCATTTTACATAGAGCAACATGAGATCTCTTTTCCAGGCTCTCATTGTAATGGCATCATCTGCTTGTGTGGCTTTGGCCGAAACAATATTTTGGTATTCAACCCGGCTCTTAGGGAGTTCAAACTTATGACAAGTTCGTGTTTCGGTCCTTGGAAAAGATGCAAGCAAAAACTATTGGTAGGACTCGGTCATGACATAATCGACAATGTTTACAAAGTTATTAGCGTTGTTTATGTAAATTGTGAATTTCTTGGAGCGGAAATACACACACTGGGTATCGATCATCATGACATGTGGAGAGAGATCAATATAGAAGCGGAATTTTGCCAAGTATGTACTCCACGTTTTATGAACCAGGATGTAGAGTATAAGGGAATTGTTTATTGGTTAGCAGGTGGATGCTGCTCAGGAAATCCCAAGATCGTTTCATTCAATGTCCATGATGAGAAATTTAAAACCATAGCGCTGCCAGCTGCTGATGATGAACTTTCAACTAAGGAAGCATGTTTAGAAAGGGCGTACAAGCTTGCTCTGTGGAATGGATTTGTTACTCTGTTTAAGTTCTACCGTCAAATATGTGCTTGTGGTGAAGGGTCCGCATGTCCGTCTCAAAAAACCATCGAAATGTGGGTAATGCATGATGGGTTCTGCGAGGATCCTGGTAACAAAAGTTATTTTTGGACCAAACATCTATCAATTTCTCATCTTGAACAATTATATCGTCCACTTTTTTTTTGGGAATAATGATGAGCTCATTCTTAAGAGTTTCGCTCGCACAACTGATCTCCCCTGTAAAGTTACTTTGGCTTCATACAACATACGTACTCAGAAGATTAGGAGTCTTCATGGGATTCCGGAGATGTTAGACGGAATTTGTTCCTTCACTTGTGTGAAGAGTTTGGTTTTGATTAATTGACCTTTTGTTTTGCCACTTATCTAGGATGCATTTTTCGTGATTTAGGTTTTGAACGTCGCATTTTCTTGTGATATGGACAAATTTTCATCCATATTTCTGTGAATCCTACAACTTTACAATGATGATAAAAAATAGATTTAACAATAAAAGTAACAATTCAAACATTGGAGTACAAATTTAAAATTTTTTATTGTCCTTCATTTTTTTGTTGGAAATATATTGCCATAAATACATTGAAGATAGTTGAACAGCACCTTCTCGCCAAATATGGTCATTTGCAGCTTCAAATTGAAGCTCACCATCATGGTCGCATATGTCCATAATATTTTCAAAAATTTTCATTGAAATTTCTGTTTTTGAGGGGTATTGAAATATATTTTGGGGGTAAAATCTTTTCCATAAAAACATTAGGAAATATCAGTACAAATATCATTTTCAATAAAAATCTAATGTAATTTCTACAAATACCGGATTTATTGGTGATTGGTGATTTTACGGAAATTTGGATGGAAATATTGCTCAGAAATTCAAATTTCGTCTTTCATTAATCTTTTGAACATGCTAGAATTTTCTTCATGGAAATAAAATGAGAAAAGACCAACAAACCTATAAGCAGCATGTTCACAACTATTTTGAATACCAAATATTCGGATTTATTGGTGATTTTGTGCAAAATTGGGTGCAAATATCAATCAGAAATTCAGATTTTGCCTTCCATTAATCTTTTTGGACATGCTAGAATTTTCTTCACAGAAATGAAATGAGAAAAGATTAACAAACCTAAAAGTGGCATGTTCACAACTATTTTGAATACTATTCAAATAAAATATCATGTCACATTATTGCTTGAATATCAAGATGGTGTCCTGATCATGTTTGAACTTTATAGAATTTGCTTTTGGTAGTTAGATGTGTAACATATAAAGAGTTTCATATTTTAAAACATGTGTATTAATGTATCTTCTTACTGTTTATCCAATCTAAAATGTTGTGTATTTGTTCTAAAGTAAATTTCCTAGTTTCTGTAATTTTATTTTCTGATATTTGCATCAATATCAATAATATTATCAAAATCTCTATATAAATTAAAGTACCGACATTTACAACTAAAAGCAGTGTTTTCATTCTTACTCGCCATTGCTTGCCAACTGAAGCTAGAGTAAGCATTAAAATAATAATAACAGGAGTAATTGGTCCAAATAGTCCCTGAACTCTTTAAAAGGTAACGGTTTGGTTCTTGTATTATTTATTTTAGCCGAGACGATTCTAGACTCTCCAAATGTTGGCTATTATAGTCATTTCCATCTAATTCTATTAAATTTCTAACGAAATGAGTCATATACATTACAGATAATTTAATTTAAGAGAGTATTTTAGTATTTAAGTAATAATTAATTTAAAAAAATCATTAAAAAAATTAAAATTCATCATTCTCTCTCCCTCTCTCATCCTTCTCTCTCTCCCTCTCTCCATTCTCCAAATAGCAAAGGGAGGGAGGGTGGGGGGAGACGGATCCTGATTGTCGGTAGGGGAAGGCAGAACCCAGATATGGGTTCGCACAGGGGGGGTGGCCAGAGGTCAGTGTGCAACTCCGGGATAAGGAGAGAAGCTGGGTTCATCGGCCACTTTATAAGTTATGAAGGTTTTTTTATCTTTTATTGTGAAGGTGTATAAAAAAAAAAAAAAAAGGACTAAATTTTAGACAAATCTTGTAAAGAGTAATTAGCCTACGTGATTCCTGAACTCTTTAATAGGTGACATTTTAATCTTTATTATTTTTTTTTTGGCCATGCTGACTCTAAACTCTCTAAAAAGTAACGGTTTGGTCCTTTCTATCTAGTTCTTTTAAAAAAAAAAATACGGAATGGTTACGTAAAAAGCACATTTTATGCTTTTAGAGGAAAATACCCCTAAAATGATGAAAATACCCTTATTCATATCAATTTAAAAAATTAAAACAATAGAGAGAGAACCCTTCTCTCTCTCCCCTCCCCTCTTCTCCCTCCCTTTCTCCCATAGGTTCGATGCCGATGCTGGACGCCGACTATCTCTCCCCCCCCCCCCCCCAAGATCTGACACCAAAGATCGACAGACCGTCTTTCTCTCTTGGTCTTCCCTTCTCTCCCTTTTCCTCCCTTCCCTTCTTCTCCCTCCTCCGCAAACAGAGTTGACATTGGACCCCTCACCAAGATTTGAAGTTAAATGCTAGAGACCACCTTCATCTGCTCTGTCACTGGGCCCTCGCCTTCGTCTTCACTGAAGAACGCAAACACCCCCTCCCCCCACACAACCCAGATTCCACTGAGAACTCAAACCCAAGCTCCCTTCTCCCCCACCGAACTCAAACCCAGCTACCACCCTACCCCACTAAACTCAAACCCACCCCACCAAACTTAAACCCCACTGCCACTCGTTCTGATATGGATTTCGCCCTCCCCCCCCCCCCCCAAAGGGTTCCAATCTAGGTCCCCCCCCCCCAAGGAGTTCTAATTTGGGTTGGCTCCCCACAATGCCACCACCGCCAAACTCACGTCCCCCTTCTTCTTCATTGCTGATCGGCCCTTCGGCCCCGTTGGTGTCTAGAATTTTAATTTTTTTATGATCTTTTTTATTTTTTATAGAAATTATTATTAAGTTATTAAAATGCTCTCTCAAATTAGATCACATGCAATGCAAATGACTCATTCTGTTAGAAATTTAATGGAATTGGATGGAAAGGACCAAACTGTCATGTTTTTAGAGATTTTAGGGTCAATACGGCAAAAAAATAAAAAAAAAAAAGAACGTGGACCAAAGTATCACCTTTTAAAGAGTTCACGGACCATTTAAGCTAATTATTCTTATATAAATCACAAAAATAATTTACACTTTTTTTTAACAAAAAATATAAATAAAGGCTGGATTGGTTTGGATTGAATGTTTTGATAGAAAAAGTGCATCCGATCCAACCTAGATCGATTTTCAAGAGTTGACATCCCATCTAATCCAATAGAGGTCAGTTATCAGTAAAAATGGATTGGATTGGATTGGATCGAATGGATAGATCGATTGATTGGATCCGATAAACACCCCTAAGATCACCAATTGCAAGCTCCACCTGCTGTGCAATTCAAGGTTCATATATATATATATATATATATATATATATATTTAAATAAACAAAAACTGATAAGAAAAAACGATGACAAAAAGAAAGTAATCAATGACCGTGTTGGAGCCATATCCAACTGGACAATTACATTCAACACTGGAAATACACGCGCGCACACGCCCATCTCCAATGCATCGGTTTATACTAATGCCAATATCTATTTTCAAAAAGTGTGAAAAATAACATGATTTTATCCAATATTTTAATCCAACTGGACAATTACAGCTATATTATAATCTTCTTGACTCATGGTGCTAATAAAATTGGTCTCACTATCATTATAATTAGCCGGCCGGATTTTCATCTCTTTCACTAATTAAATGTTCTCTTTAAATGAGAATATTTAAAGATAGATTTTTTTTATTTGATTTCTAGTTTCAAAATCCTGTCATCTTGACTTTAATTTTGGCATTTATAGAGTGCAGAAATATCTCTTATGCAAAAACTTCCAAAAAATTTTTTTTTTGTTGAGCCTAAAGAGATTTTTTGAAATGATAACGATAATAAATTATAAAATGACTCCCGAGAAATTGTTACAAATAAGACGGATTTTGATAGCACATGGCAAACCTACAAGAAGTTTCAAGACTTTCTTTGGTTATAAATAAAATTTTTGACAGTATAGGATTTGTTATTTGTTAGGGCAATCTCAGCCTGCCGTTAAATTCAAGGTTCGTGTGTTGACGAATCATATACTTAAACCATAGTATGGTTCTAACAAATAACGAATATTTCTAAATATCAATATTTTCATGAGCAGTGCTATATATTTAGTACACGTTCGAAAAATTATGCCACTCGAAACGACGAAGACTTTTTTGGAAGCATATGCAGAAAAACCGTTCGACATTTTGTGGAACTTTGCCAATGGTGACTTGTTACTTGTTAGGTCTCTTCTTTGCTGCCCTACGATAACGTATTAGTCCATAGTCAGTAGGGTAGCTATTTATGACACTAAACTTGCCGCAATTCAAGGTTGATATTCTAAATCAAATACCAGTACTAATTGAAAAGAACAAGAAAAAGACGGTTAAGAAAATACGGGCTAAGAAAGTACTTACTAATTGCGGTCTATTCGGTTCATATATTGAGTCCGATCCATAATTTAAACAATAATTTCCAATTTTTATGAGATAAGACATTATAAAATAAAAACTTTGGAAAATGAGGTGCCAAATTGTGATAGTTATCAATTCATACAAGGAAAATGGTAAACTGTGCAGTCTCACATTACCTATGAATGGATTTATGAGAAGATTAATAAGTAAAAGAGAGCACATTCTAATAATATGAGGCCTTTTGGGGTAAGCCCAATAGCAAACCGTATGGCCACGAAGCCCACAACGAACATTATCATATTAAAATGAGACATGGATCGTTACACAAAAGGAAGTTGAACTCTTTAAACACATTTCTAGATTTTTTGGCCTCTTCATCTTGTTACAAATCACAGCCAAGATTGAGTTTAGGTCATTTTATTGACATGGGAAATTATCTAGTCTGGTAGACCGCAAGTGATAGATCATTCTAAAAAGGAGCTAACAATTAGCTAAAATATTAATCAAATTTTTCAACATTTTCTGTTGAATATCGTTAATGCAGTCTTTCCATTGGCAAAAGCAAGAAACCTAACAACATTATCTTTATTAGAAACCAAAAAAAAAAAAAAAAAAACACACAAACACACACACACACAAAATTATATAGTAGTGATGTGACCAACTTCTATGACGGGGCTAAGTTCCAAAAAAATAATAATAATTAAAAAAAATAAAAATAAAAAACTTGTATATCGTGACTTCATGCCTTTTCTCCGCTTAGCCTGACTCGGTTGTAATTTACGTGGACACTTTTACATATTAAGTATACTGTATCAAGATATTTTTACGTATTTGTTAATTATTATGAAGATATGAAAATTTAATGTTTTTATTTATGTAATTCCTATGCAATTGAGTTAACTATTATTTGTAGTTAACTGATATTAGTTTTTGTGAAAAGTATTTTTGTTAATTATTTTAGTTAAGTGGGACATCACTATATTCTCTGTCTCTGTCTCTCTCTCTTTTCGTGTCAATCGTAATTTGTGTGTTGTGTTGTGCTCCTAGTAAAATGCACAACGAGGAGGAAAGTAGGATGATCGACTATTTCAATCACTTAACTTTAGTATTAAGTATTAGTTAGATTAAAATGAAATCTCAAGATGCATTTGAGTTTCATGAAAGATGGACTTCGTTTGCGTATTGAAATTTCTTTCCAATTTTGTCTTTTTTTTTTTTTTTTTTTTTCCGTATCAAATGTAAAAATGGTACTGTATGTCATTTATATCGGATCACTTATATATATTCCAATAGAATTTTCACATAAAACTTGATTAACATATCATTGCGTCCATATAAAAAAGTTTTATAACACTCTTTTCATGTCAAAGTCAATATCAAATCATCCATAATTAATTCCTTAAAAAATTATTTTTTCTGGACATCTTAACCAACATCGATATGTTTTTTCTTTTTAATATATTATTGAATATGTAATGCCAGTATTTTTACAGATATATGCACATGATTTTTTAGAGAATATTCAACTCGAAAGAAATATTGATAAACATGTTTATGGAAGCACGTATAGAAAAATTGTTTAGCTCACTGAGGAACCTTCAATCGAGGAGTAGAACATATTAGCTGTAGACAAAAACAAAATAGAACAAAAAAGCAAGAAAATAAAGGGAAAAAAAAATTTCCTACTTGAGTTGTTATCACGTGAGCAATTTGCTTTACATAAAAACACAATTCAACCCGTCAATCGTTTGAGCATTTCCCTCGTTTGAGCTGCTGCCAAATGCAAAGAATTGGCTCCCTTGCGGAATAAGTCCTTTAAGACAGTTAAAAGATACATGAATCTATGAAGTATGACATATAAATTTGTGAAAAATTATGGAGTATGACTTCATTATACATTGGTCCAAATTCATAAGTATGACTTTTTGGAGTATTGAGAGTGTCAAAAATTTTTTTTTTTTTAAGTGTCAAATCTACTTTTGAGTTTTGAGGTTATAAATTTTCACAATAATGTGATAGTATTAATTATATATTATATCATATTGCAAAAGTTGAATTCGGTGCGCTCTATACGGAGCATTTCATGTTCAATATTTCAAGAAATGTCCTTGGAATCAACGAGCACAAAAAGAAACAAGAAAGAAAAAAAAATTTTTGAAATTGTGGTAAAGTATCGGGAAATAGAAAATGGAAACTGCATTTAATGTTTTCTGAATCTTTTTTCTTTCTCTAAAAACCCAGAAGAATATCATATCTCTTAATTTAATTAATTGAGAACATTTTATATAGTTTTTTTTTTTTTTTTGTTCGAGCCCTGTACAAGTGTTGTTTATATGAGTTTGGTCAACAGATCACAGTTAACAAGTCACGGCTCTCCCTACCCCTTGTTAACCAAAAAAAAAAAAAAAAAAAAAAAAACAGTCATAGCTAGAGTTCAATAGTCACAATTCATTTCACAGTTTGTTGCCAAGCGGTTGGGGAAGAAAAGTGTCAGTGTTTATGTATGTTTTACCTTCGGCAAAAAAAAGTTAGTGCTCATTGATTTTTTATTTTCTATTTTTGTTGAGTCCACTAGGAATCCTTTATTATTAATTTAGAAAAATATACAATTGATGTTAAACACCATTACTCATAAAAGGTATGTCCCACATGTATATGAATATTATATTATGGACCCATTTTTTGGCCCCTGTTTAGAGGGATGAGTGGAGATGGAGTTTTGAAAGTTGATGTTTATATGAGTATTGGGAATATACTTTTGGTGAAAATGAATTATTTGGAGTGAAAAAAATATACAAACTAGAATTGTGTTAGGAAAAATAAATAGCAATATGGATCTTATTTCGTTTCTATTGAAGTTCTATGCAATTAAAAAAATATCTCATTTCGACTTGAAATAACAAAGTTATACATTTTTAAATTTTGAGTTTTAGAGCACATTTTGGGGGACTATTGGCGTTTGGTTTCTAGATTTATTTTTTCATTTTTTTTTCAACTCAAAACTACTTACACTATTCACATCTCCAATTATTTACAGTAAAATCAAAATTTAAACATCTATAACTTTGTTATTTCAAGTCCAAATAAGATATGGGTTTTTTTTTTTTTACAAATTACAAAAAATTTCGAGAGGAACAAAATAACATCTATATTAATATTTTTTTCCAAATATATTTTTTAGATTTTATATTTTTTTATTTCAAATAGTTTTTTTACCCCAAATGTATATTTTTAAAACTACATCTGGTTTCCAAAACAAAACAAATATCTAAAACCTCTGTCAACATGCCCTTTTATAAAAAAGAGATTTAGAAAAGTGAATAGTGAAATTGACGGAAAAATACAAAAAAAAAAAAAAAAAAAAAATTGTAAAAGTGTTTTCCAAAACACCCGAAATGGGCCCTAATTAATGAATGACCCTGAACTACTGATTCTCTTTAGCAGTGTTCTCTACTTTAATTCGTTGCCACAAAAACATAAGGTCAAATAGTCAACGGTCAAGAACTATATATCACCGAAGGCTATCTAATTCAATACTGGGTCGTAAGTAATTCTAAACAAAAAAACATGGGAACCCTTCGAGCAGTTTTCCAGATTTTGGTTTTCTTTTTTTAATAATTTTAATTTTAATTTTTTGGTTTTTTGGTTTTTTTATTTTTGTATTTAATACATACATATAAATCATTCCCGGGAATCATTAGATTAATTAGATCATCTTCACGGTAAATATGAGAAATTAAACAGTATGCATGAGGTAATATGTCAGTCCTTCAAATTAAGAACTGAAAAAATTGATTGAAATTCTCTCTTTTATTGGACTATATATATATATATATATATATTTTCTAATTTAACTAATCAAGTAATACAAACTGAAATACAATTTAGCAAGCACTTAGCTCCAACTGGTACAATACATAATGAGAAAGACAAACACGAGATAACAGAACCGAACAGAACAACACCCATTATTAGGCAACATCTAACAAAACGACAAACGTGCAATAAAAATATCTTAATAGGCTATGCAAGTAAAACAGAAAATTCTGGTGGCCACCTGATCAAGTTGTACGTCGGAGCTTCCTTCCTTTTCTCCCCTTAGTTTTGGTCACAACCCCAAATTCGAAAAACTCGATGAACCAAATACGTTTGTCAATGGCAAGGAGATGCTCTATGGCCACTCCGAACATCAACCCACCAACAAACCCCGGCAATATTGTCATCCAATTAGACTCGAACTAAGATCTTGAATCTTGATTGTCTTCTTCTTCAGAACCCGAGGCTGAAGGTGGTGCTCTGGTAGGAGTACTAATGCCTGGCAATTCCCATAATCCCGCATTTCCCTCATATGAGCTACTGTCAAATGTAGAGAATTGGCTCCCTCGAGGTACAAGTCCTCTGAGACGGTTGAAAGAAACGTTGAAGAATTCGAGGAAGGTGAGTTGGACTAGTTGTTGTGGGATTTCTCCTGAGAGCTTGTTTAGGGAAAGATCTAATGACTCAAGTTGTCTTAAATTGGACAAGGACGATGGGATGCTACCATCACGCATATTGTTGGAAAGATTGAGCACCTGGAGTCCGATTAGGTTTCCCAAGCATTCCGGAATGTCTCCTTGGAATCTGTTGCTCGGAAGATCAATGACTGAAAAAATTTCGAGAATCTTTCCATACTCAATGTCTCTGCCTTTGTTTGTTATGGTAACTGAGTAAGGATAAGTAGGCTGAAATTTCCATCTTCAAGTAGAAATATTGCTCGAGGTGCTCAAATATGACGACTTTCTAACATCAAAATCTTTCATGGCATTCCAATTTTGAAAGTAGTGAGATGGAAGAACACCTGAGAAATTGTTGTGGGAGAGATCCATAATTTGTAAACTGGGAAAGTCATCCTCTGAAGTAGAATTGCTTGTAATTTCACCATGGAAGTGATTAGATCGTAGAAGAAGAAGTTTGAGCTCCCGTAGATTCCCCAGCCAAGAAGGGAAGACGTCTCTGAAATGATTGTTCTCGAGCTTCAGAACTTCAAGCTCCAAGCAATTAGACAGCAGTGATTGTGGTAAGCGCCCTTGAAATTGATTGTAGCTCAAATCCATCACTTGCAGTTGACGTCCAAATGAACACGTTTGAGGAACTCCTGCACTAGAAAGGTTGTGGTTGGTATTTCTGAAACATTCTGGAAGCACCCCACTCAATTTGTTATGAGACAAGACAAGAAGTTGAAGGGAACTCAAATTGAAAAACAGTGCTGAAATCTCTCCACTCAGTTCATTTTGTGAGCCAACTGCGATAGTAGTAGATGGAGGAAGAATTGGTAGTGCTCCAATAAAATTGTTTCTCAAAAAACTCAACATGCGTAGACTTTTTGAAGGGAGGACATCGATGCCAAAGCCTGTGAAAAAGTTGTCGTCTATGTCTAATATCTCTATGCTTGTGTTCCAGATCCACTTGGGTACTTCGCCATGCAAACTATTATTACTAAGATCCAAAAAATTTAGCCCATATTGGTGTCTTAAGAAACCAGGAAAAGTAGTTAAATTGCAAGAAGCCAGAGCCAAAACCTCAAACTTGGGAAGAGTTGCATTTGTGCTGATTGTAGTACTATTCTCCCTTATAAGCACCGACAACATGTTGTCAGATAGTCCAAGAGCGTTGAGATTTTTCATGTTAAGAAACATGTTGAAATCCACCGTCCCACTAAAAGCATTTGAATCGAGTTTTAGAGTTTGTAGATTTGAAAGTCTACTAAGTGAAGATGGAAGTGGGCCAGAGAAACCGGTGTAATAGATTGCTAATTCACGAAGAGGACTACCGGCGTGAAATTCAGGAAGGGAACCAGTGAGGTTGTTGTTATATGTTAAGTCAAGAAATTGGAGGTTTGGAAGTTGAAAGATATCTATGGGGAATTCACCGTACAAACCGCAACCTTGCAGACGAAGGGATGTTAAAGAAGAGAAATTTGTCAAGAAACTAGGAACTGGGGAGGAGATGTCCACATAACTCAGGATAAGATACTTTATCTTGCTCAAGTTCCTAACAAACGTACTGAAATCGGGCCGTTTTAGTTCCAACTGATTCAAAGACAGGTCAAGGAATGACAAGTTGAAGAGCTGTGAGATTTCTAATGGGATTTGGCCGGCAAAACCAGAATGAATGAGGTTGAGATATATCAACCTTGAAAGGTGGCTCAACTGAGAAGGGATTAGAGAGCCATTGAAATCATTATCAGCAAGGATAAGGGACTGAAGGTGTGAAAGGTGGAAGAGACTACTATTTGAGTTGATAGAACCATACAGACAACTGCTACTTAGATTAAGAGCTATTACATGAGAGTTGTGCTCATCGCACTCGACGCCGTCCCACGAGCAACAGTCGTCTTTCTCTTTTGGTGACCACGAAGCAACCTTGGGGTAAGCCAAAGGATCACTAGAAGCATTCCGACGTATGAGAAAGCTAGCCTTGAATTCCAACAAGGCAGTGCTTTCATCAGGGTGGCAAAGTGGCTGCACATGAGAAAACAAATAAGTTAGTGTGATCAGATGAATTAGCGGCCGGGTTGTGGAAAGCAAGTGCTTCATGATGGTTGATATTTGATGAGTAGAAGGAGATTACTGTGTCGTCTATTAACCATAACTAGGCCTTTTATATAGAAGAAGAGGGTGGGAAAAAAAATAAAAACATTACCGCATTTTCATTGCACAAGAAGGGACCACCCACGACTTATCTATTCTTGACCGAGTATGAGTTGGTCCATTAAATGGAGTAATGCTACGTACCCATCAACGTTGAATTGATATCTAAGATTTCTTCTTAAAGTCGTCGGACTTTTTGCACTAAAAAAAATGAGATTTCTGTAGTAGAGGTACACTTCTAGTATAGTAGTATATGTTTTTGTACGTTAGATGTGAAAAATAAAAAATAAAAAACCAAAAAGGACAACAAATATGCAAAACTAAAGGAATTGGTTCTAAACATAACTGTATCTGTAGGACAATATTTGTTCATATCTTTATCGAAAAATCCTCAAAAAATAAAAATAAAAAACACAAATTTATTACCCTAATGAAGAATAACCTACAAAAGGTTTCTATCCTGTGACACGAGATGAGAATTATTTAGTATGGTACGCATGAAAAATTACTCTACGGTTGACACACTATTTTGATTCGTAAGATCTTTATTACATTTTGTTAGTTTTATACTTCTGCTTTTGCATGTGATGATTTTGATCACTTTCAGAAAAGCGAACTCTCAAAAATGAAAACCAAAGAAGCTGAACAAATTTTATAGCAAAAGGTAAAATATTTAATGCATCAAAAGGTGAAATATTTTAATGGGTTTAATTTCTTGACCGAAAATTAGATAAGAATAAAGGGAACAATAAATGAGAGCAAAAAACATAAACATATCTATTTAAGAGGTTGTTTCCATAATTTTCTTCAGTTATTTTTATTCATTGTTAAGAGAAATAACATATAAGTCCATCATTAATGGACTGTCATAAAATCCAATAAAAACTAAAAACGATATTTACCTAAAAAACAAAAAAGCAAAAAGTTTAGCTATTTTGTTTTTTTAATGAACTTTTTTTTTTCTAAGGAGTGAACAAATATTGACCACGTACCTTATTTTTCCAAACATTTAGCTATATAAGTGTCATTTTGTAAAAAACTGTTTACTTGTGCCATTTTTTTTTTATTGCTGAATAATCAACAACTTGTTTTAGTAATTTTCATACATAATAACTTGTATCAAGGGACAACACTTTTCATATACCTTTTTCTGATGTAGCTTTATCATAAAGGAATGAGAAAAATCTCATCCTTATCAAAATCCAAAGTTTCTTTTCAACTAAAGAATAAAAAAATTATCTCAAAGTAACTAAAAACAAAGACTAATTCTTTACTACCGGCCAATTAATAATAATAACAACAACACGGCGCAAATAAATTTTTTTGGTGGCAAAAGCCATTGCAAATGACGTAATCATGATTATATTAATTAACAATAATAATAACAACGTAGTCAAGCCACCAAGTCTCTTCAATGTACGGGGAGGAACGATAGGAATTAAATTTATTTTTTTTTTAGATTTTTAATCCTATTTTTAGTAGGCATTTATTGTATTTCCATGTTTATGTGAGGATTTTGTTTTTGATTAATTTGGGTTTATTTATTTAAGATCTAGTATAAACGTGGTTGTTGTGGATAAGCATTTGATAAATGAATTATGAAAGATGACTAAGACATTAATCTATGACTAGCTAGGAGCCATGACCAAATCAATAAATACATTAATTAAGTACTTCACACATGTTAACATTCAGTACTTTGTTATAGGTGCTTATACCGCTTAACAACATATATATTTCAAACATTAATGTAATATTTGTTTCAAAAAAGAGTGAAAATAGCATATTTAATGTTTGGTGAAATCATGTCGAAATCCACTTTTCACCTTAAATTATTGCATCCGAACTTTAGATATCAAAGATATAACAAAGAAGTTTAAAACGAGATGCCAAAACAGTGACAAAGTTGTTTCTTGAAGCATATGGAAAAACCATTCAACATGTTGTGGAGCTTGTTACTTGTTAGGTCACTTCTTGTTATCGACAATAACATATTAGTCAAGCAGTCAATAGTTAATAAGGCAGGCGGTGCCAAACCCAGCTCACCGCGCAATTCACGGTTGATATTCTAAACCAAAGACTGACTCTAACGAAAAAGGACAAGAAAAGACAACTATGAAAGTCATCATTGACTCCAAACCATATACAACTTTTACATGATAAGGAATTCGAGGTTTTTTTTTTTTTTTTTTTTTTTTTTTTTTTTTTTTTAAACTTTATTATTTGATTTGGTTTTGTTTTGTTTCTTTTTTTAAAGAATGTCTACGATGAGACTTCCTATTTTGTACTACTAATAGCAACTATTGCTTCTATTGTTGGATTAAATTTTCAACAGATTAATCTATAACTAGAACATTCATGTGTCGCTCCCTACATATTTTGAGTGGATCAAGAAATATAAGTAAAATATTGACATGTTTAGCTTTTAGGGCTCTTTGAAAACAAAAATAGTAATAGTTATGTCACTGACAAGAAGTGATTAGATTAGGTTTTAAAATCTCCGAAAAACAGTTCATCGTGTTCTAAGACTTTCTGTTCCTATGGTTAACAGTAGATGCTCACTACGTCCCACTAGGGCTTGCCAATTGTTTGTTCGGTAGTTGCGACAAAGACGTGATAATGGTCAGTGCCCTGCAGTTCAAGGTTAAAAAATAAAAACAAAAAAACAAAAAAAAGAAAAACTAATACAAACAAATTTGTTTTTAGTAAATCTGCAATTTAGACCATAATTTATAATTTACAAATTTAAATTTATTGCTGAATCGACAATTTGTTTTAGTAATTCTTCTATAAGAAATCGTAGAAAGGGACAACACTTTCCTCATACGTTTCTTATGATATGTGATGCCCTACAATAACATATTAGTCCACGGTCAGTAGGGTAGCTATATATGATATTAAACTTGCCGCAATTCAAGGTTGATATTTTAAATCAAATACTAGTCCTAATTGAAAAGAACAAGAAAAAGACGGTTAAGAAAAGACGGGATAAGAAAGCACTCGCTGATTGTGGTCCGTTCGGTTCATATATAGAGTTAGATCTATAATTTAAACAATAATTTTCATTTTTTAAGAGATAGGACATTACAAAATAAAAGCTTTGGGAAACGACGTGCCAAATTGTGACAGTCATTAGTTTGTACAAGGATAAGTTCTACAGTCCCATATCGTTCAAAAAAATATATATGCGAGAGTTCATAAGTAAAAGAGAATAACTACTAATAGTATAAGGTCTTTTGGAGTGAGTCCAAGAGTAAAACCGTTGGGACACGAGACCTAAAACGAGCAATATCATACTGAAGGGAGATATGGATCATACACAAATACAAGTTAAACTCTTCAAACACATTTATAGATTTTTTGGCCTTTTCATCTTATTACAAATCACAACCAAGATTGAGTTTAGGTTATTTTATTGACATGGGGAATTATCTAGTCTGGCAGGCCTAAAGTGATAGATCGTTCTAAAAAAGATCTAACAATTAGCTAGCTAATTGACGTGGACATTTTTACATATTAAGTATACATATGTTCTGTATTAAGATACTTTTATGTATTTGTTAATTATTATGAAGATATGAAAAGTTAATATTTTTGCTACGTAATTCCAATGCAATTGAGTTAACTATTATTAGTAGTTAACTGATATTGATTTTAGGGAAAAGTAATTTTTCTAAATTATTTTAGTTAAGTGGGACATCACTATATATATTCTCTCTTCTTTTTTATTTTTATTTTTATTTTTATTTTTTTGCCCCTTCTTCTTCGTGTCAATCGTAATTTGTGTGTTGTGTTGTGCTAGCCTTGTAAAATGCACAAGGAGGAGGAAAGAAGGATGATCGACTATTTCAATCACTTAACTGTAGCATTAAGTATGGCTTATATTAAAATGAAATCTCGAGATGCATATGAGTTTCATGAAAGATGGACTTTGTTTGGGTACTGAGATTTCTTTCTTAATTTGTTTTCTTTTCCTTTTTTTTTTTTCTTCTCCTTATTAAATGTATAAATGGTACTATGTGTCATGTATAAAGGATCACTTATATATATTCCAATAGAATTTTCACATAAAACTTGATTAACATGTCATTGCGTCCATAACAAAATGTTTTATAACACTCTTTTTATGTCAAAGTCAATATCAAATTAACCATAATTAATTCCTTAAAAAAATTATTTTTTCTGGACATCTTAACCAACATCGATATTTTTTTTCTTTTTGATATATTATTGAATATGTAATGCCAGTATTTTTACAGATTTATACGCATGATTTTTTAGTGAATATTCCACTCCAATCAGAAAGAATTAATATTGATAAAGACGTTTATGGAAGCACATATAAAAAAATTGTTTAGCACGTTGAAGAACTTTCAATCGCGGAGTAGATCATGTTAGCTGTAGACAAAAACAAAAAAGAACAAAAAAGCAAGAAAAAAAAGAAAAAAGAGCATTCCTACTTCAAGAGTTGTTATTACGTGAGGAATTTGCTTTACAGAAAAACACAACTCAACCCGTCAATCCAAAGGTCGATAGTCTAAACCAAAGACTGATCCTAACGAACAAGAATACAAGAAATTAGACGGCTATTAAGAAAGTAATATTCATTGACTTGAAACCATGCATGCAACTCCAAAAATACGTCGGAATCTTTCAAACACGTTTTCAGACTTTATATATATTTTTTAATGGAATGAATGCTTTTTTTTGGAGCGGATTTGTCCACGTCAATGTCCTTCTACCTTTTCTGCCGCTCTAGGTCAAGATCCTCTATTCTTCGTTGCTTGGTTGGTGCCGGCACCCCAGTGCTAAAGTTAAGCAAATAGCTGTGGAAGAAGGGAGAAAAGAGATAATAGCATATATAGTTTCTAAACATGGGTAAAAGCTTCTAGAATGGAGAAGGCACCACAATATTCATGTCAGAAAAACATGAGTCGTGGAAGAATAAGTGAGAAAAGAGATAATAACAAAGTCTTTAAGAGTAGAGAAAAGTCCTCAACATTATGGACTCCTAATGCACCGATCAATAAGAAGGGTCCCTTTAGAGGTTGGCCCTTATCCCATTCCTCTAACAGGAATGACGGGATGGAAGAAAATAAGAGTCAGGAAATAACGTGATCTAAAGGAATTGTCAGACAACAAGGGAAATTTAAGGCGTAATTTGAACAAATAAGATCATCAGTCCCTATCAGGAAAAATAGTAAGCTGTGCCGTCTCACATCGTTTGGGAATAGATATATGTGATGATTCATAATTAAAAAGACTACCTCGAGTATGAAACCTTTTAGGTGAGACTAAGAGCAAAACTGTACTGGCACGAGGCTGAAAACAAACAATATCATATCAAAAGAAAGCATGGGCCGTTACATGAAAAATTTACCATATCAAACTATTAAAACTAATTGTTTGAAACCTAACTGCTTAGGTTTGGTGTGAGATCACGGTCTGAAACATGAGGTTTAAAAAATATGGAGAATGTAATAAGATTTGGGTTTCTTTTTTGTTGAGGATAAAATTGGTTATCTGTGTTTTTACTTTCTTTTATGTTTATTTAGTAAACGAGAGAAGAATAGCCGGATTAAATAATAAGAGAGGAAAATGAAAGAAAATTTTTAATCTTTAACTTAATTTCGTATTTAAAGTATAAAAATTGTTTAACATATTGATATCATAAAATGATTTGACGATTTGGTGATTTAAACTGTTATTTCAAAGCTCAATCCAAATCAAGTAAAAAAAAAAAAAAATTCAGTGGTAGCAAATCACCTAAGGGTGTTCATCGGATAGGATTCGTCCTATTTTAGTCATATAACATCTGATCCAATCAAAAGTTGGTTTTTAAAAATCTCATCCAATCCAGTCCATTAGTAATCTGATTCAAATCCAATCCAATCCATTAATGATCGGTTTGAATTGGATTGGATTGATCGGTTGCGCTTGGTTTTTTGTATTAGACTTCGTATTTTTTCTTTTTCTTTGTCAATTTTCTTGTTTGGCCTATCTATAATAAGTAATCTATTATATCTTTTTTATATAACTCACATATTCGTTAAATATAAAAACTTAAACAAAACAAGCAAGAATTATATATGGGGTAACATAATATGTTAGGGAATTAGAAAATAAAAAATAATAATTTTTTTAGTGTTAATATTTTTGAAGTTTTTTTTTTTTTATTGTGAACGTGTATAAAAAAAAAAAAAAAAAAAAGAAAGAAACTTTTAGACAAATTATGTAAATCATAAAAATAACTTATTATATATTTTTTTTACATAAAATATAAATAAATATTGGATTGGATTGGATGTTTTGATAGTAAAAGTGCATCCGATCCAATCTAGATCGGTTTTCCAGAGTTGACATCTGATCTAAACCAATAGAGGTTGATTATCAGTAAAAAAATGGATTGGATCGAATTGATTGATCGGTTGATTGGATCCGATGAACACCCCTAAAATCACCAATTGCAAGCTCCACTTGCCGTGCAATTCAAGGTTCATATATATTTAAATAAAAATCTGATTAAAAAAAAACGATGGCCAAGAAAGTAATCAATGACCTTATTGGGGCCATATCCAACCGGACAATTGCATTTAACACTTGAAACACACGCATGCACACGTCTATCTCCAATGTATTGGTCTATACTAATGCTCTATCTATTTTAAAAAAGTGTGAAAAATAACATGATTTTATCTTATGTTTTAATCCAACGGGACAATTACATTTATCTTATGCTATATTCTAATCCAACGGGACAATTACATTTTTCTTATGCCATATTCTAATCTTCTTGACTCATGGTGATAATAAAATTGGTCTCACTATCATTATAATTAGCCGGATTTTCACCTCTTTCGCTAATTAAATGTTCTCCTTAAATGTGAATATTTAAAGAGAATTTTTTTTAATTTGATTTCTAGTTTCAAAATCCTGTCAGCATGACTTTAATTTGGCATATATAGAGTGCCGAAATATCTCGTATGTAAAAACTTCTAAAAAAAATTTTGTTGAGCTTAAAGAGATTTTTCAAAACAAAAACGATAATAAATTATAAAATGACTTCCAAGAAATTGTTACAAAAAAGACAGATTTTGATAGCACATGGCAAACCTTCAAGAAGTTTCAAGACTTTCTTTGGTTATAAATAAAATTTTGGACAGTATAGGATTTGTTACTTGTTAGGGCAATCTCAGCCTGCAGTGAAATTCAAGGTTCGTGTGTTCACGAATCATATACTTAAACCATGGTATGGTTCTGACAACCACGGTATGGTTCTAACAAATAACGAATATTTCCAGATATCAATAATTTCATGAGCAGTACTAACTGCCTCGAAATTGCCGCAATTCAAGGTTAATATTCTAAATCAAATACTAACTGAAAAGAACAAGAAAAAGATGGAACAAAAGACGGGCTATGAAAGTACTTGTTGATTGTGGTCTGTTCGGTTCATGTATAGAGTCAGATCCATAATTTATAATATAAACTTTGGAAAATGAGATTTAAAGCGAGGTGTCAAATTATGATAATCATCAGTTCGTATAAGGAAAAAAGATAAGTTGTACAGTCTAACATCACTTAAAAATGATAATATGCAATGGTTCGTCAGTGAAAGAGAGCAAATTCTAATAATATGGGCCTTTTGGACTGAGCGCAAGAGCAAAACCGTTTGGACATAAAGCTCAAACTGAACAATATCATACTAAAGTGAGATCTGAATCGTTACACAAATAGAAGTTGCACTCTTCAAACACATTTCTAGATTTTTTGGCCTTTTCATCTAATTACAAATCACAACCAAGATTGAGTTTAGTTCATTTTATTGACATGGGAAATTATCTAGTCTGGCAGGCCTCAAGTGATAGATCGTTCTAAAAAAGATCTAACAATTAGCTAAAATATTAATCAATTTATTCAACATTTTCTGTTGAATATTTTCATTTAATTTCTCGCGTTAATGCAGTCTTTCCATTGACAATAGCAAGAAACCTAACAACATTATCTTTATTAGAAACCAAAAAATTAAAAAAAATTAAAAAAAAAAAAAAACACACACACACACACACAAATTATATATATATATATATATAGTAGTTATGTGACCAACTTGTGTGTGGTGGCGTCATGCCTTTTCTCCGCTTAGCATGACTCAGGCGTAATTTACGTCGACACTTTTACATAGTAAGTATACATATGTTCTGTATTAAGATACTTTTACGTATTTGTTAATTATTATGAAGATATGAAAATTTAATGTTTTTAGTTACGTAATTCCAATGCAATTGAGTTAACTATTATTAGTAGTTATTAACTGATATTAGTTTTAGTGAAAAGTAATTTTTTTAATTATTTTAGTTAAGTGGGACATCACTATATATGTTATCACTATATTCTCTCTCTCTCTCTCTCTCTTTTTCTTTTCATGTCGATCGTAATTTGTGTGTTGTGTTGTGCTATCCTTGTAAAATGCACACGGAGGAGGAAAGAAGGATGATCGACTATTTCAATCACTTAACTTTAGCATTATGTATTGCGTAGATTAAAATGAAATCTCAAGATGCATATGAGTTTCACGAAAGATGGACTTTGCTTGCGTATTGAGATTTCTTTCTAATTTTGTTTTCTCGTTTTTTTTCTTATTAAATTTATAAATGGTACTATATGTCATGTATATAGGATCACTTATATATATTCCAATAGAATTTTCACATTAAGGTAGAACCCCTACAGGAGTATTGAGACTTTGCAATGGATAGCCCCATAATCCCTCATTTCCCATGTATGAGCTATTGTCGAATGTAGAGAATTGGCTGCCTTGATGGTTTTTTTTTTTTTTCTTTGGCTGAGTCCCCATGTATGCCTTGCAGTATTAGTCCCCTGAGATGGTTAAAAGATACATTGAAGTATTCAATAAATATAATTCCCATGTATGCCTTTCAGTATTGGAAAGATCCATTGATTCGAGCTGAGTTATGTTGGAGATTGATGTAGGAATGCTACTGGTAAGCATATTGTTGGAAAGGTTAATGACTTGGAGTCCTTGTAATTCACGAATGCACTTTGCTATTTTCCCTTAAAATCTATTTGCTCGAAAGATCAATGACTCTGAAAACTTCTTGGACCTTTCTCAAAATGGCATATCCTTGCATTTTTTTGTTACGGTCACCGAGTACGGAAGAGAGAAATGTACCAATCCTGGTAATAGATTTGGGAGATCGATCTGGGTACTCGTATAATTAAGACGACTTTCTATTATCAAAAGCTTTTATGACAGTCCATGTTCTGAAGTGGTCTGATGGCAGCAAACCTGAGAAATTGTTGTGTGACAGATCAATAATTTGTAAGCTCGGGAAATCGTAACAGGTGGTAGAACTTCTTGTAATTAATTTCACCATAAAAGTGATTAGATGGAAGCACAAGTAGTTTAAGCTTCGGAAGAGTCCCAAAACAAGGAGGAAAGACGTCATTGAAATGATTGTTTTCGAGCTTGAGAACTTTAAGCTCCTTACAATTGCTTAGCAGCATTTGTGGTAAACGTCCTCGGAATTGATTGTAGCTCAAATCCATCACTTGCAGTCGGCTTCCACTCGGACACATTTGAGGAACTTGACTTAAAATTCAGAGGAAATAATTCTGTTTTTCTCACATATCATAACAACGGTACAAGACAACCAATTTATAGAGTACAATTGTATAACAATAAAAAGGAAAGAATCAAGGCACTAATTGCCTATCAATTAGCTGTAAATCAATTACAGCTATTCAATTTACAATCCCTCAATTTAGGGAAGAAAAATCTCAACACTCCCCCTCAAGTTGGTGCATAGATGTCCCATATGCCCAACTTGTCAAGAAACTTTGAAAATATTCGATTCGAGACTGCTTTAGTGAGAATGTCAGCTAATTGATCTTCAGATCGAATCTTAGGCAACTCCACAACTTTTCCATCCAATTTTTCTTTGATGAAGAATCTGTCCACTTCAACATGTTTGGTACGATCATGTTGTACTGGATTATGAGCAATATCACACGCTGCTTTGTTGTCACAATAAAGTCGAATCGGTTGTGTGATCGAATGACCCAAATCTTGTAAGAGAAGTCTTAGCCATAGTGCTTCGCAAAGTCCGAGTGCCATACCTCTAAATTCGGCTTCAGCACTTGAGCGAGCCACAACATTTTGTTTCTTACTTCTCCATGTAACAAGTTTGCCACCTACAAAGGTGAAGTAACCCGAAGTAGATCGCCTGTCGTCTGCTGCTCCAGCCCAATCAGCATCGGTATAGACTTCTATGCTCTGGTGGTTTGCATTCTTGGTGAACAAAATTCCTTTTCCAGGAGCACTCTTCAAATACCTCAAGATGCGCATAACTGCATTCATATGCTGTTCTCCAGGATTATGCATAAATTGGCTGACAACACTTAATGCGTAAGCAAGATCTGGCCTTGTATGAGCTAAGTACATCAATCTCCCCACAAGTCTTTGGTATCTTCCTTTATCGGCGGGTGTTTGATTGGCTTCAACACACAGTTTAAGACCTGCTTCTATTGGTGTATCAACCGGTTGACATCTTGACATTCCAGTTTCTTGTAAAAGATCTGTGGCATACTTTCTCTGAGATAGAAAGATTCCTTTACTTGATCGAGAAACTTCAATCCCAAGAAAATATTTCAACGGACCTAGATCTTTCATTTCAAACTCTTTGGACAGGTAATTCTGTAGGGCTTGCCTTTCTTCAGGATCATTTCCTGTAACCACCATGTCATCCACGTATACAATGAGAGCTGTGATCTTGCCATATTGCTTCTTCAGGAACAAAGTATGATTTGAATTACTTTGACTGTAGCCAAAAGCTCTCATTGAATTTGTGAATCGCCCAAACCATGCTCTTGGAGATTGCTTCAATCCATATAGCGACATCTTTAATTTGCACACCTTATGACCTTGCCTTTTTAATCCTGGTGGGAGATCCATGTAGACTTCTTCGGATAACTCGCCATGCAGGAATGCGTTCTTCACGTCGAACTATTGTAGTGGCCAATCCAAGTTTGCAGCTAATGACAACAATACTCGAACAGTGTTGATCTTAGCTACAGGTGCAAATGTCTCTGTGTAGTCAATTCCATAAGTTTGAGTGTACCCCTTTGCAACCAATCTTGCTTTAAAGCGTTCAATACTGCCATCTGCTTTGTACTTCACTGTGTAAATCCAACGACACCCGACTGGTTTCTTTCCTGGTGGACAATCCATGAGTTCCCATGTTTCATTTTTTTGTAGTGATTCCATCTCCTCATTCATAACTGCTTTCCATCTTGGGTCAAGTAAGGCTTCCTGCACACTGTTAGGAATAGCTACAGTAGATAATTGATTTACAAATGACTTATTTGATTCAGACAAACGATGGTTGGACATATAGTTACTCATAGGGTATTTGACCTTACTAGACAATTCGGGTTCATAGGTGGGCTTAGGAATACCTCTAGTATGACATTGTGGTAACTGTCTTCTAGATGGTTCAGGCTCTGAATCAAGAACATCCTCAACAGACGACGAATGGTGTGGTATATCAGTGAAAGCAGTATCGAACCCAGATTGTTCAGATGTTGATGGAGATATACTGTCGGCTCCTGTCATCTCACTAGATTCCGGATGCTCAGTACTACTTGGGTTTTCTTTCAATTCAACCGCTTCTAGATTTACTGGTTCAGCTTCCGACCTTTCACCTCCCTCAAGGATGTGATAATCATAATCGAGAGTCTGAATTTCCTGATGATACTCCCCCTGAAGTTCAGACTCGGAGGAAAAATACATCTTATCTTCATGAAACACCACATCCATTGTAATAAACATTCGATGTGTCGGAGGATGATAACATCGATACCCTTTTTGATTTATAGCATATCCAACAAACACACAACGTAGTGCACGAGGAGTTAACTTGTTGCGCTGATGCTTGTGGAGGTGGACAAATGCCACACAGCCAAACACATAAGGAGGTAGGTTTGGGACAGTTGGGGCAACCACAATGTCAGTCAGAGCTTGGAGAGGTGTCTGAAAGTTGATTGAACTTGAAGGCACTCGATTGATTAAGTATGCGGCAGAGGTAAGTGCTTCCCCCCAATAAGATATCGGCATCTGTGCTTCTATCAAGGAAGCTCGGACAACCTCCAATAAGTGGCGATTCTTGCGTTCAGTGACTCCATTTTGCTGAGGTGTATCTGAACAAGTGGTATGATGGATCACTCCATGTGCTTCTAAATACCTTTGAAGATCGGAACTGTAATATTCTCCACCATTGTCACTGCGAAGGACCCGAATCTGTGCTTTGTATTAAGTTTCAATCATTTTATGAAATTTTTGAAATAACAAGTTCACTTCAGATTTGGACTTCATCAAGCATAACCAGGTCATTCTTGAGCAATCATCAATAAAGGTAACAAACCAACGAGATCCGCCCAAAGTTGGAACTTTAGATGGACCCCAAACATCAGAATGTATAATCATAAAAGGAAGTGGACTTTTATTCAAAATTAATGGAAACGAAGCACGATGGCTTTTAGCCAGTTCACAAATATCACACCGAAAACTAGCAACATCACATTTTTTAAACAAACTAGGAAACAACCTTTTTAAATAACCAAAAGAAGCATGTCCTAGGCGTCGATGCCACAACCAAATGTCAGATTTCTTTTTCTCTTTCTCAGTCCCATCTACTGTTAAGGCTTGTCGCAGCTTGTTGGAGTCCTTCGATGACAAGTCCAAGTAATACAACTTTCCTCGTCTAATACCACAACCGATCGTCTGTCTTGTCTGGATGTCCTTAAATACACAAAATTCAGGCCAAAAAATCACAACACAAGATAAAGCTGTAGTGATTTGAGAAACAGGCAAAAGATTGTAATCTAGAGATGGAACGACTAAAACGGAATCCAGATTTAATGTATCAGTAACGATTACAGATCCTTCTCCAATAACTGGGGTCGTATTACCATTGGCAGTGGAAACAATCTTTTGTGAGGAGGATTTAAGAAGAGAGACTTGTCGTGGATCAAAAGTCATATGATCTGTGGCACCTGAACCAATTATCCATGTACCATTCATAACAGATGCAGAAATATTTAGAACCTTACCATCATTACCTATAGCAGCTATCAATGCTGAGGTTTTTTCAGCAACATCATCCTCTGTCTTTATTTCAACAATAGCCGCAGTTGAGGGCCTTTTAGACTCCTTTTTTCGTTGTTCGCGATTATGGTCCCACCATTCGGGATATCCCACAAGTTCAAAGCAGCAGTTTCTGGTATAACCAGTCTTATTGCAATGAGTACATTTGAGAGTTGACTTATCAACACTTGTGGTGGTCTTTTTTCCACTCATTTTTTTTTCATTTTTTTTTTTCGTCTCCCCTTTTTTTGTTTTGTTTTGTTTTTTGTTTTTTGTTTTTGTTTTTGTTTTTTTTTGTCCCTTTTTTTTTTTTGGTTATATATAGATATATGTATTTAGCCTTAGAGAGATCCTCTCTGTCTCTCTCGATGTCTCCCTCTGCTCGTCCACGGAAATACGTCAGTGGCGGCGAGGGGCGAGCGGCGAGCGGCAGCGAGCGGCGGCGAGCTGCAGCAAGCGGCGGCGAGCTGCAGCAAGCGACGACAAGCGGCAGCGATCGGCGAGCGGCAGCGAACGGCGAATCAAACGCTAGAAGTGGCGGCGATTAGAGACAGTGAGTGGCAAGCGTCGGAGTTGGACGCGAGTTGATCAGAAATGTCAGGCGTCAAGTGCAAGCGGCGAATGATTTCTGGGTATGAGATTTTTTTCTTTTCTGGGTTTGAGATTGTTTCTGGGTATGATTTCTGCTATTGGATTTTGAATTTGATTTCTGGGTATTGGATTTCGTTGAGGAAAGCTCAACAGAGAAGGGTAGGATTTTGAATTTGATTTCTGGGTAGATATGGTTTTCTGGTTTCAGAAGAGGGAACGATTCAATCCCCTTCTGTTTTTTTTTTTCTTTAAAGATGGCTCTGATACCAACTTAAAATTCAGAGGAAATAATTCTGTTTTTCTCACATATCATAACAACGGTACAAGACAACCAATTTATAGAGTATAATTGTATAACAAAAAAAAGGAAAGAATCAAGGCACTAATTGCCTATCAATTAGCTGTAAATCAATTACAGCTATTCAATTTACAATCCCTCAATTTAGGGAAGAAAAATCTCAACAACTCGCTCAGTGGAAAGGCTGTGCTGGATATTTCTCAAACATTCTGTAATGGCTCCACTCAATCTGTTATTGGACAAGTTGAGAAATGCAAGGGAACTCAAATTGAAAAACAACGGTGAAATCTCCCCACTCATCTCATTATGTGATATGTCAAAGAGAGCGATAGATAGAATAGGAATTGGTAGTGCTGCTGTGAATGATTTGGAAGTTATGTTTAATGCCTCTATGCTTGTGTTCCAGATCCACCCCGGCACTTTTCCGTGTATATGATTTGATCACCAAGATCAAGAATCCTTAGCGTCTCTTGGTATCTAAAGAAACCAGGGAACTAGTTGAATTGCAAGAACCCAAACTCAAAACTTCAAACTTCGGAATTATTTAGCATCGACAACATGTTATCTGCAAGTTGGAGTACGATAATATTTTTCATGTTAAGAAACATATTGAAATCCACTGTCCCACTCAAATCATTTGGAGCGAGATCTAAACATCGAAGCTTCAAAAGTTTACCAATTGAAATGGAAGTGAGCCAAAAAGCCCACAACCAGTCCATCATCTGGGTAGTCATAAGACGACTTTCCATCACCAAATGCTTTCATGGCAGTCCATTATCTGAAGTGGTCTGATTGTAGCGAACCTGAAAAATTGTTGTGTGAGAGATGACTAATTAGTTTGTGAGATTGAGAATCGTAATTGGTGGCACAACTTATTGTAATTTGACCGTGAAAGTGATTTCATTATAGTACAAGTTGTTCTGTCAATATTTGAAGAAATACCATTAACATTCAAAAAAAAAAAAAACATTGAAGTTGTGGCAAAATATCAGGAAAAAGAAAAAAATTCATGTGATGTTTTCTGAGTCTTTTTTCTTTATCTAAAAACAAGAAGAATATATTATCTTTTAATTTTATTTAATTGAGCACATTTTATATGGTTATGGTTACTAATCTGACTCTTTGGAACTGGGTTTTGTCTCACGATTGAGACGGATTCCAACCCTCCCAGAGTCTTATAGAATTTTTTTTTTTTTAATTTTAGTTGTTTGTTAAGAAAAATTATGTAATTTATTAAAATATACCCCTTGTTGTCAAGTCACCCACCCTGCATGTGATCTATTCCATGAGTTTTTTTTTTTTTTTTTTTCTTTTTTTTGACAGAATTGGATGAAAAGGAGAATAATTGTCAACTAACAAAAAAAAAAAAAAAAAAAAAAAACTAAGAACAAAAAAACAGAGGGAACCAAATCATCACCTACTAATTTGGAGACCATTTTGATCAATTTCTTTTCCATTTAAGTTCGAAAAGAAAAGTATCAATACGTGCTTTTATTTTTAGTCTATTTTTCATACGTTGAGTAGAAAAGAGTGAGGGAATAAGTTGGAGGCGAGATTTTAGAAAGTAAAAGAAAATCTTAAGTTGTTCCGTTGAAAGGATATCGGGAAGAATGTAAGTTGTAAATCTGAGACCCACCATTTTTAATCCTTTTAACTTTGGAAAATTAAAAAAAAAAAAAAAAAAAAAAAAAAAAACTACTTTTTTAGGTAAAATAATTTTTGTTTTTAATAGTAAATACGTTGTTTTTTGTACTCAATTTCAAAATATTTAAAAAAAATAGAAATTCTATTTTTTACGTAAAATAACATTTGTTTATTTTTTTAAGGTTACAATTTTTGTTTTTAATAGTAAATACGTTTTTCACCCAATTTTTCTTTTAGTACTAATTTTGATTGGTCATTCATTGATGGGAAAATTATACTCCCTCCAATCTTTAGGCTATAATTTGTCACAAAATACCTCCAAAACTTCAATTTGTAGCATTTTTTTCCCTTGAATTTTGGAAAAGTTTGAGAGTTTTCTCCCTCAATTAAATATTTGACGAAAAATATGCACCCAACATAACACTCCTGACACTCATCAACAGCACTCCTGACACTCATTATCATTATTAAATATGAAATTATGAAGTTACATATAAAAGAGAGATATGAGAAAAAAAAAATGACAGTCAACCATAAATAAATACTATTTTAACTTAATTATAAGTGTTTCACATTTAATATCTACAACTTATGTTTTCAACGAGTGTCATGTGTATTTCTTCGTCAAAAAATTAATTGAGGGGAAAAATTCACAAATTTTTCTAAAGTTTAGGGGGAAAGAATGTTCCAAATTAAAATTTGGGTCATTTTGTAACAAGACTTAAAGTTCGAGTGAAAAAATGTAATTTGGTCATTCTTTTATTGGTAAATATTGTTGCATCAATTAAAAATAAGAGATTTTATTTGTCAATAAAAAGGTAACAACTTAAAATTACTACAAAAATTAGAATTAGAAATATTGTCTCTATCACTACTCTTTGATAAAATACCGCAAGATTTTTATCTTTATCCCTAGTTAGTAAAGGTCGTGATTAGATCAAATTTATTCTAAATTTTCCTTTCTGTTTACATTTTCTCAAATTGACTAGTCATTTTAGTATAACTTTTCATTCAATTTCCCAGATTAGTGCACTTTTTAATCATGCACTAATTAATTTCGTAAAGAAACGTTACATGTACCAATAAAAAAAAATTTTTGTTATTAGAATGTATTAAAAAAATCGGGTAAAAAAAAAATCGCCTAATTACAATCTGAAGAGATGTTTGAGTACGATCACCCAACACCAGCAGGAGACTCAACAAAGTGGAGATTTGATGCTGAAAAAAATAATAATAACAAGGTTATTTTTGGCATTTTTTTAAATCAAAATTATGTGTTTATCAAGAAAATGTATGAATTTGTAAATTAAATAAAATATGATGACATAAAAATATAAAAGTTCAAAAATGTAAAGTATACTCTCTCAATAAATGAAAAAATATATATAATATAAAAATGTATATAGCACAAAAAATAGCTCTAAAACTTCAATCTTCACCCTCATACTTCAGTTCAATGACATTCGATATCTGTAAAGAGCTCGACCGTCACCAGTCGGATAAAATGGATCCAATTATGTGAAGGCAGGCATATGAGGAACATCCCGGACCTGATTATGATTAAGCAAATATAAACCATTAATTGTTATTAAACTTGGAAAGTTTAGTAAGTATGACTTTTTGGAGTTTTGAGAGTGTCGAAACTTTTTTTATTTTTTTTATTTTTTTATTTTTTGAGACTGTCAAATCTTTTCTTGAGTTTTGAGGTTATAAATTTTCACAGTAATGTGATAGTGTATATATAGTCTATCACATTGCAAAAGTTGGAGTCGGTGCGCTATAGAAAGCATTCATATTCAATATTTTAAAACATCTACTAGAAATTGACGAGCACAAAAATAACCAATATATATATATATATATCATTGAAACTGCATTTAATGTTTTCTAAGTCTTTTTTTTTTTTAATAACCGAAATTTTTACGGACTCACGATTTCCTTGTATGTAAAGAAATTTAAGTTCGGGCTATGTGTTTATGTAATGTTTCATGAAAATTATGAATATCAATGTGAAATTCATAATTTAATCAGTATATGTTTGAGTTCTCGTTTAATTAATTATGAGACTCAATAATAAGTTTATTAGGTCAAGAATGAGGCCTTTTAAGAAAAAAGCAGAATAAGAATTTATGATTTTATCCCAGTCAAAATTTGACCAGAATGATTCAAAGCATGATTATGACGGTACTGTAGTATAGTAAGCAATATGAAAATTATACTGCAAAAAACTGTCATCACAAATGAAATAATAAGAATAAGGACCGAAACCACTTTAGAAAAATCAAGCACATTATTTAGGACAATAAGGGATTTTTGAAATTAAGTGGATAATTATGCATGAATTGGAAGCCAAGTGGCTTTACCCTAGCCGGCCACCTCACAGGGACTAAAGTACAAATATTTTGTCCTCAGAGGCCAAAGTGTAATTTTAAGAACAAGTAAGTTAAGCTTGGTGAGGTAAGCAAAGCATTACTTGGAGACCAAGTAAGAGAAGATAAATCCATAATTTTGGGATTTTTGAAAAATAGGGAAGTTTGTGATAGTATTTGATTAGATGATTGAATGGATGAACATGAAAGGTTTACTTGATTTGACCATATATCTCACGCAGATGCTATCCTCTCCCAAAAAAGTCAAAGAAATCTTTACGACTCAGTTGTCAACACTTCTAATTTAACTCATATATCCTTTTATAATTATTGTTCCTTTAAGTCTCTTTAATAAAATCATGTCGTTGTGCTAGTTAAATGTTTTATTTATATTTAAGTGTTAATCATATTAATTTAAAAAACCATATTAACTTAATTATGTTTCGTGATATTATTCAAAAAAACACAAAATGAGACAAAGGAACATATAAGCCGAATTCCAACAATTAATGCAGGAGTGAATGCCAATCCTATATCCCCCCACCCATCCGGTTCTCTTATCACTTCTAGATCAGATTCTATTCCTACAAACAGAAGTACCTATTTCTAAATGTCCATTGGATTTGAGCTTAAATAGGATATCATAAAACCCATATATATTTTTTTAAATTGTTTTTCTCTAAGAATCCCACAATAAGTCAACCTATTTCGCCTATAAAATCGATGCCAGTAGTCCAGCAGATAAACAAGGAGATAGATAATTTGATCACTTTGATTTATTAGTTTCAGTTTTCTTACATGAAGAAAATAGAGAGTAGGATTTGAGCCAAGAATGACTTGCCGGCCGGAAGTCAAAGATTCAGCAAATGCTTGTTCATCGGCTGCCGGCAAGTCGGTCTTGGCTCATTTTGGCTCTCTATCTTCTCATGCGAGATCTGAGACAGCCATTTATGGATATATAGGTACACAATATTTTTTGTAATGTGTATCAGTTAAATGCTTTATTGTACACGTTTTTTTTTTTTTTTTTTTTTTTTTTTTGTTCTGTTTTTTGTTTTTTGTTTTTTTTTTTTTGTTTTTGTTTTTGTTTTTGTTTTGTTTTGTTCTTTTTTTTTTTTTTTTTTTTTTTTTTTCAGTTTTTGGGTATGCATCATGATCTTTCAGTAGATATCCGATCGAAAAATTAGGCGGGAGGTACCGATTATTCAATTCTTTAAAAACAAATCCTATACTTTATAAGTATTATTTCTAAATTTGTTATTTGAAGAAAAAAAAAACGCTTGATAAGAATGTTTTTGTTTTTGTTTTTGTTTTTTATTTTGATAGGGCAGTGGGTGCTTTAATACCCCTTGAGTTATAGGAACATTCTTATTTTGTCCCTCAATTTTATAAAATCTCACTTTATTAAATTAAACTTCCAATTACTCCCATTTTGTCCCTACTTTCCTTTACCAACAAAGGAAAAAAAAAAAAAAAACATATAGAGAGGGGGCTGTCTCCTAAACGAATTAGGGCTACTACAAATCGAATTTGACTTATTGCAAGCCATCATTTTGCAATCCCTGACTTGTAGAGATTCTTTTGCAGCTATGCCCAAACTGTTGGGATATGTGCCCATAAACAAATGAGATGTATTATTTTATTGATTTAATTTGAGGATTTTTTTAATATTATTTTTGCATGTATATTTAGATGCTTTATAAATATCGAAAACCCTAAATTATTTAAATGTGACTTTAAATATTGTATATAAGTGTTATATACAGGAGGATAATATTTAAAGTAAAATAATCTAAATCTGTCCGTAATTAAAAATTAAAGTTAGGATCTTTAATTTAAAATTACTAGCGCGGTTCATTACATTCTGAATGAAATAATCTTATCCGGATTATTAATAATGAGATTATTGGAATGAAAGCACTTTATATAATTTGATTATATAGGACTGGAACACGATTAATTATGAATCTCTAATAATTTCCGTTGTCATATAGAGCATTCAAAATTAATCAATGATGGTCATGTATAAATCGATCTTAATTCTGAGTAATTAATATACTCCTATTTATTGTATCATATTTTTTGACATATCGAGTAATGACACAAATGAATAGTGTTAAATTCTTGGTATATTGGAAATATAATATAATAAGTAGCCAGGAATATTAATATATAAGATAAAATCCATTCCTTCGTAAAGAAGTTAGATGGACGGTTCCCTTAAGTATTGATTCGGGACTTGAATAATAAGAGCGCTCAATTTATAATTAGATCATAAATATATTATTCATTAGAGAATTAATGGTACTTAAGGAGAAAGATATAATTAAAGAGGTTAACGGAAAATAACTAGCTTTAATTATGAACTGTTTATGGAGGATTGATTTATATATAGTGACTATATCAATGGGCAATTCAAATTCTTTGAATATAATTAGTTTTATAATTTTAAGAGTGCAATTCTAAATTTTTAGTGGAATAATTTGGAATTAATAATTTTGATATTTTAATTAAGGTGTCAATTAATTGTCAAAATTATTGGAGCTTAAAATTATAAAGTCCATAGTTCCTCTCAACGACTCAATTGAATCATATGAACAATATTTTATGTTGGGTTAATTTATTAATTTAGAATTGAGAATTCTATATTAATAATCACATAACAAATTAATTGGATTAATTTGTATGTTAAATAATATGATTATTTAAAATAAATTTAAAATAGTTTTAAATTAAAGATTATACAGTATGGTAAGGACCACATCGTAGTTGTGCACTACAGGGTGGTTCACATAATATCCACAGAGTGTATGTGGAATTTTGAATCTTAAATTTTGAATTTTGATATACATGGAAGAGAACATATCAGTTATTTTATTTTGAATAGTTCAAAAAAAAAAAAAAAAAGATAACTGATATATGATGGGAGAAAGAAATATCCTTAATACACACCCACTATAGGAAGATAGTGGGCGTGCAAGTTGTTCCGCAAAAGGAGAAAAATAAAATTGAATTAATTAATTAATTAATTTAAAAAATATAAAAAAGAAGGAGTGTCAGTTATTTCTCTGCAATCTTGAAAAGAGGATACATTCGATATATCTAAAAAAGAGAAGATATATTTAATTCCTTTTTGACAGAGAAAAAGATATACGTAACTTTTTCTTCAGAGAGTTTCTTCTCTTCTCCTTCACTTTGTCTCATGAGTTGAGAACACAAAATGAATCAAAATTCAAGTATGTGATCAAACCCAAATTTAGAAACGGCCACTCGTTTCCTGTTCATTGTGATTTGGAGAATGCTGAGAAAGAATCATTGGTGTTTCAAATGATTTGGAGTTCTCAAGAAAATTGGTGTTTCCGAAGGATTTGTAGTACTTAAGAAGGTTCTTGAAAGAGATCAAGAATTTCTACCTAATCGGACAACGGTCAATCTCTAAACTTTCTTCTTAATTTATTTATTAAATTAATATAAGTATTGTGGCCGGAAAGATTTTTGAGAAAAATTTTTATATGTACGATTTGATCCATACCATACTTCCGCTAAATTTTTTTAAAAACTGGTTTTCGAAACCAACACAAACAAGGAGCAAGTGTAAGTCCCAATGGAACGTAATAAGCATAATAATGTAGCAAAACTTATTAAAAATTGTACTTTATCTGATTAGTAGGAACACAAAGTCTTAAAACGTGATAAACGGTTTCTTTCAATTTTTAAAACCTGTCTTTATCACTACTTCTCATGAGTGAAATTACTCTTATTATTATTATTATTATTATTTTGAAAGAGCCCTGAAAGCTCAAGAAATCAGTATTTTAATTACTTTTTTTTCCTTGGTCCTCTCAGTTATTGAAGCATCAAATGTTTTACCATTTGTCTTTACTCAGCTTCTTTGGTTTTTCATTTATCAAATTAATAAGTGGATGCTTATCCAAAACAACCGAGTTTATACTCGATCTCAAATAAATAAACCCAAATAAATCAAAAACAAAATCCACACATAAAAAAATAAAAAATATATATTTATTTCAATAAATGCCAAATAAAATTAAAAATCCTATTGGCATCTATTAACACCCCTCTATCTACTTTTCTCACCCTCTTTCTTAAATAATCTATTAGTTAAATTTTAATTTTCAATTGCTACTTGTTACACCCCTATTAATATTCCAAAAAAGTCGCTCAAATGAAATTCTAGTTTTGTTAAGTTACTTTTTAAACAATCTTTTTCTTTTCCTCTTTTTTTTCCATATCAGTTTGGGCAATGCTTTTCTTCTTCTTCTTCTTCGACGATTTGTTCTTCTTCTATTTTCTTTTTTCAAAAATTCTGTCGAAGGTTCAACAATGTATGTATACTCAACCATTTATATATATATATATATATATATATATATATACAGACACACGCATAAATATATACGTTGATGAAGAAAACAAGGGTAATAAGAAGAAGCAATCAATTTGAGACTAAAAAACAATTTGCTAAAATTGTTCAAAAAGAAGAAGGAAGCAATCAGATTGATAAAATCATTCAGGAAAAAAAAAAATAGATTGACGAAAAAAAATGTTTAAAATAGATGGTTATTTATTGGTGGTTATCAGATTGATAAAAAAAAAAAAAAAAAAAAAGTAAAAAAAGATTGTCAAAAAAAAAAAAAAACTGTCTAAAAATAGAGGCTTATTTATTGACAAGTGGGTTAAAAAGGATAAAATAAAACTTCATTTTGGGACATTTTTGGAATATTAAGAGGGGTGTATAGAGTAGTAATTGATATTTAAAATTTAGTTAGTGAGTGGTTTATAAAAGGGGCGGGAAAAGTAAACAAAGGGGTGTCAATAGACACTCTTCCCCCCCCCCCCCCCCGAACTGCCGTCATTCCTACCCCGGAAGAGAGTTTGCAGCTTGACTACGTTGTTTTTATATCGTTAATTAATATCGTCATGATTACTTTAGCCTTAAAAAACTTTTATTTGCTTCTGACTTTCTTTCTCGACTATGTTGTTGTTCATATCGTTAATTAGGGTGGGTCTATTGACATCTCCTATTTTGCTTTTCTCACCTATTTTCTAAAATCATCAACAAATAATTTTAGAATCAAAAAATTATTTATTCCACCCTTAGTTTTCCCAAAAAGTCCTTATAAGTAAATTATTTGTCTATAACTAAATTATTTGTCTTTTTTCTTTCTACACATACTAAATCTAAACCACTGCACGATTCTTTTTTTTTTTTTTTTAAACATATTTGTTTTATTTCTATTTTTAAAATTTTTTCTCATGAGATTTCTTTTTTGGAAAATGAATAACCAATCAAATGAATATATCTGATTATATATCCACATCATGCATACGTGTTTTCCATTTGCTTATTATTTCTTAGACAACAAAAAAAACTAGTTATAACATGTAAGTACAAAAACTATTAAAAATATGAATAATAACAAACAAAATAAAAGAATCTTCTATTAAAAAAATTCTTGTGGAAATGAATTAAAAAATAACAACAAAATAGAACATTTAAACAAAAAAAAAAAGTAAGGAAAAAAAAAGTACAGGGATGTAGACTGTAACGGGAGAAGAAAGAAAAAAATAAATAATTTATTTATAAACGTTTTTTGGACAAATTAAGGGATGGGACAAGTAGTTATTGAATTTTAAAATTAATATGGTAAGTGGTTTTAAAAAGTGGGTGGTAAAAGTAAAATGGGGGTGTCAATAGACCCACCCTATTAATTATTGTTAATTATGAATTATTCTTGGTCGTTGCTACTTTGATATAAATTTTTTATTGTTTAATTTGAACGGAACTTTGGATTCCAATAAGGATGAGCGTGTTCTCCTTCCTTTACTTACTCTATTGTATGCATTTTAGCAATAAATTAGACAAGTCTTGTAGAAATTGATAAACAATCACAATAAATAGAACACAAAAGTCCCTATACGTGTTTGGTCTAAATTAGCTTTTGATCACCTTTAATTGCCCACTATATGGTCTTTTATGCTTTTTCTAAGTTAAAAAAAAAAAAAAAAAAAAAGTACGGGGAAAGTATTGTCGCTGGCTACAAGGATATTATATGATATTTACTAAAACAAATTGCAGATTTAGAAACAAACATAAATTCGTAAATTTGTAAGTAAACAGTTTTGCGACAAAATAAAACTTATAGCTGATTAATGTTGTAATATTAGTCACAAATTATATTTAATAGTAATAACTTCGACATGAAGGGTCACACTAGAACTGCCATACAAAAATAAAATACAAAGTTTTAGTTACCAAATTTAACTTCAATTTTGTGTGTGAAGTTGGATATGACTCCTAGTCATTGAATACGTACTTTCTTAGTTGCCTTTTTTTTCTTATATGTTTGAACGACTCTTTCATTTAAATATGAACCATAGCTCGGCAGGTTGAGTTTGCAATTAGTGATTGGTACTAACCATTGAAATATTAACTAATCGGCTAGTATCATGTTTTTGTAGCCACAGGTAAACAACTAGAAATGTAATATTCGAATTTTTTTTCAATGTACAGTTTCCTTTTAAGGAATTATTTTCACTTTATGAAAATTTTCGTGAAAAAGTTCGGTTTAGGACTTTTGAAGGATTTTGTGAATTTTAATGGGTCGAGAAGACTCAAAAATGATTTCTAAGTTCGAAAACGGACCTTTCAAGTCGAAACGGCCGAAACAGTGCAAAATTTTACGAAAGTCAACTTTGACCGAAAAAATCAAAGTTTGACCGGCGAAAAGTCAAATGGTTGACTTTTCGAGATTTTTCAAGTTCAATGCGGAACGAGTTCCGAGAATAAGTTTTGTGAGCTAGATAGCAAGAATAAGCCGTAAAACGTCCCTAGAAAATCAAGCACACCAAGTTAGAGTTTAAGGGCAAAAATGGTTCGGAAAAATTTGAGAGAAATATTTTTCGATCCAAAATTCACACAGATAAATTTTATACTTCGGTATGAGATAAAAATATTGTGTTTTGAGGAATCACAATATTAGAATTATCTGTGTAGCATAGAGGAAAAGAAAAATGAGCTGTGGAGAAGCAAAAATGCCAAACAAGCCTAACTAAGCTAAGGCATGTGCCCATAACCATGATGTCACCTTCCACTAGCCTAAAGCTAGGCCATGTGGAGCTGCCCTCCACCCCCTAATTCGGCTGCACAAGAAAGAAAAGAAAAGAATGGGGAAAAGCCACTTTTTAGGGCTATCTCACCAACCACTCCCACCTTCCTCTTGTTCATCAAACAAACCCTCCCATTTCCTATGCATTTAATGCAAAATTTTCAGCCATCTCCTCTATTCCACCTTCGGCAGCAACAAGGGAAAAAAGCAAGAGAAAAAGCCTTAAATCAAGGCAAGTAACCAACCACTCCATTTCACATCAAAACCCTTACCATTCCCTATTCTCTTTAGTGCAAATTTTCAGCCAACTCTTGTCCTTATTTTCTCTTGAGAGTTCGGCAGCAAGGAGAGGGAGAGAAGGGAGGAGAGATCAAAAGAAAATTTCTTGGGGTTTTTGAGCTTTGGAAGTTCGGTTGAGCAAGAGTGAGAGCAAAAGAGAGATTGAGAAATTTTCTTGTGGGTTTTCCTAGTGTGGCCGACCAAGAGAAGAGGGATAAGGTGAGTAAATCTTGAAATTTTCTTGGGGCTTTCCTTGTGGAATTCGGTTTTTGAAGGAGCCAACAAAAATTTTTTTCTTGGATCCCCATTTCTCTAGGTGTGGCCGTGGGGTTGGTGAACTAGGAGGAGGAGGAGAAATTTTGCAACCAAACTTGGCTTTGATTGAGGTAAATCTTAGAAACCTAACCCTCTTTATCTTGAGCTTGATTTCAAGTTCAATTTGAGTCTTCAATGGGGTTGTATGGACATAAGTCCAATTTCTTTTTTTGCCCTAAATTAGTTGTATGTGCTTGATTTGCTAGAACTAGGGTTGTGTGGCTTTAAAATCTTGCTTGATTTGTGTTGATTTTTGTATGGATTTCATGCTAGAAAAACTTAGGTTGTGTGTCCCCATATTGTGGCCGAAATCTGCCCTAGGCAGCCAAGAAGATGCATATTAGTTTTAGGGTTTAAAATTGTGATGCTTGTACGGATGTATGCAATGCTAGAACCAAAGCAACCCTAGAGTTTTGTTTTTAATTTTTGGGTTGCATGGACAGTACGGATCAGATTTTGGGCTCATTGGGACGTTAGAAAACGTTGTGTGTTTGAATCGTAGGCTCCCGAAGTCGTCGGTCGAGTTAGATTCGCAAAATAGGACGTAAAACGAAAGTAAACCCAAAACTGCCCAGATTTGGATTAGAATCTGACCAGTTTTGGAAAAGTGAAATTTTAAGGCCTCTAGAGGCCGAATGGGTTAAAACTCAAAACACAAAAGTTTCTCAGAACAAGTTTTCCTAGAGGATTGCGTGGACGGAATATCAAAATAAGGCTCCAACGGCTTTCGTTTTCAGCAAAACCCGTGGCTGATCCCTGGGCCCAGTTTCACCCAGATTTTTCAGGATCAGCCGTTTTCAAATGAAAACTGGTATCAATACAGGCAGAATTAGATTTTTTGCAAAACACAAAAGTTTTAGCGTTTTTCGAGAGCTACAACTTTCGTGAAGAAATGTTTTTCAGATTCTCGATGGATTTTTAAACTGGGCATGTTTTATGAGAGGTGCGCAAGGAATCTGAAAATTCATTCACCAAAGTTTTACAAAATGTTTTCAAAAAAATTGTAAAGTGTTCTAAACCATTATTTTTAGCCACGAAAACTGTTCCAAAGGCAGTTTTCGACCCTAAACGACATTTACAAGAATTATTTCAAAGATCGGAACTTTATAAAGGGTTTTAAGGATTTTTAAGAAAAATGTTGTAAAAGTGCAAAAGGAAGAAAGATGTGATTTTAAATTAAGAAAATGAAGTTAAGTTAAGAAAATAGATTTTCAAGATAAAAATGGTAATTAAGCCGATTACGGGCCGTAGCCGGGAATAGGACCCGAGTTACCGGGCTTAGGTCCAAAAGGCCCAGAATTGACAAGGGTTGACCAGTAGTTGACCAATTGTCAACTTTGGTTGACCCACAACAAGAAAAAGGTAACCTTAAGGGTTATCCAACGTAACCCTAAGGACTACCATAAGTTTAATGGGCCAAGCAAAATGGGTCAAGGCCATTGACCCAATATGCTATGATAGAATGGTAAAGCCCAAGGTATTAAAGAGAAATCCAATAGAAGATTAAAGAGATAATTAAGAGGTTATCCAACATAGCCTCTTAAGGGATTAATCAAGTTCAAATTAATCCCCAGCAGTAAAAGGCCAATTTGGACAAGTCAGATATCTGACGGGGACATACAACTAAGTTATAGTAGGTATGTTGGTTAGGGTACCAACATTCTACGATCAGAAACAGAATCTCACCAATGTCCTTTCTCAAGCAGGAGAGGACTTGTAGCTGTACGCCAAGGCAGGACAGCGAGAGTGAGATTTTAGCAGGAAAAGAGATAAGTACAACTCCGCCTACAACATAGGCTCTAGTTGATGCTTACTAAAGTAAGATTAGATGAATGCTAAGGGTGTATGAAATTGTATGCTATGCGATGATGTGCCATGCGATGATGTGTTATAAGTTAATTGCCATGCTATAAGTATTAGTATGCCATGTTATATGATGATGTATAGAAAACATGATTAAGCATGATTTAGATGTTCAGCATGAGTTAGAATTATGTGACATCACGAATGCATGCTCACTAATTCCTACAAGATAAATGAACTCAAGATTGAGTTAAGAAAAGATAAGAAAAGATAAGAAGGCAAGCGAGCTTGCCGGTGTAGTACTACCCGTCCGAGGTCGGGTAGAACTATGGTTTGAGTTGGACAGGGCTGGCCGCCCCAACCACTCCATAGTTATACGCTGGGTACGAACACCAAAGGTAAGGGTCCTAAAAGAAAGATAAGCAAACAAAGCAAAAACGAGCATAACTGGACCATGCATGTATAGGCATTGTTAGTTTACGCTATTATGAACGATGTTATCACTACTCACTACTACAAAAGTTGGCTTCCACGATGGAAAATACACGACGGTTTACAAAAACCGTCATCTTAAACAAGATTACACGACGGTTTGATATATCAAACCGTCATGTAAACAAAGGATTACACGACGGTTTGACTAAACTATCGTGTAATCTGATGGATTATACGACGGTTTTCTTGGAACCGTCGTGTAATCCGACAGCATTTCAAAAAAAAAAGAAAAAAAAAAGATTACACAACGGTTATATAAAACCGTTGTATAATCCTCCGAAAATTTTTAAATTTTTCAAAATTTCAAATTAAAAAAAAAAGGATTGCACGACGGTTCTTATAACCGTCGTGTAATCCTATAGGATTACACGACGGTTTTGAGCAAAACCGTCGTGTAATCCTCCGAAAATTTTCAAATTTTTAAATTTTTAAAAATTTCAAATTAAAAAAAAAAGATTACACGACGGACATAATGTCCGTCGTGTAATCCTCCGAAAATTTTTAAAATTTTCAAATTTTCAAAAAAAAAAAAAGGATTATACGACGGTTTTAAAAACCGTTGTGTAATCCTCCGAAAAGTTTTAAAATTTCAAAATTTTCAAAATTTCAAAATTTTAAAAATTTCAAAATATTAAAAATTTTCAAATTAAAAAAATGAGGATTACACGACGGTCCTAATATCCGTCGTGTAATCCTCCGAAAATTTTTAAAATTTTCAAATTAAAAAAAAAAAAAGGATTACACGACGGTTACAAAAACCGTCGTGTAATCCTCCGAAAATTTTCAAAATTTTCAAATTTCATGCTTTGGAATTCACACGAAAACCCATTACTTAAATACATTTTCCTCTTCATTTATCATCATTTTCATCTTCAACACTCTAGACAACTCAAACTTTTCTCCTCCCCACCTCCTTCGACCGCCCCCCCAACTTAAAATCCGGTCACGCCACCGCCACCACTTCAAACTTGTCTAAAACCGCCGCCATGGCCCCGATTTTTTTCCGCCACCGCTGCCGTTGCCACCACCTCTCTCTCCCCGTGTTCCCATCAAGGCCGTGACTATTTTTCTTTAAAGAAAAGCAATGTGACTTCCATATTACTCAATTTCTTATTTTCTAACAAAACTACGAACACACAATACTTTAATAACTTGCGTGGAGTGTAATTTATAGTGTTGTGGTTTTAGCAGTCATTGACCCATGGGAGGACCTCGTTCTTTATTTTGATCCATTTCGAGAGAAGAAACGAGACGATTTTACTGAACTCATAAACATGTAAGGCAATTTTAGTATGCTAATTTTTTTTGTTAATCTTAATTATATGCATATTAATTAGTTTGAACTTTACCAATTTGCTAGGGCCCTAATGGATTGGAAGATTACGGTCGGCGAAGGAATTAGAAGGAGACGAGATTGTAAAACGAAAATCTCGAACCGGCCTTGTCCTCTCCAAAAGGGAAGTGTTGAGTGTGGTTATTTCATTTTAGGTTTTATGAGGGAAATAGTGTTGAATGGAATTAACGCACTTGAAAGTAAAGAATTTTTCACTTCTGATGATTTGGATTTGATTAGGGGTGAATGGTGTGGTCATGTAATGGAATTTGTTAATTATGACATGTAATCTTTATAATGTATAATAATTGGTATGTTTTTACATGGATCAATGTTGTTAATATCTTGGATTGTCACTACGATTTTTGCCATTTCACAAGAGACCAGTGGCTTTATATGACGGTTCACTCCGAAACTTTACACGACGGTTCACTCCGGACCGTCGTGTAAAGTAGACAATACACCACGGTTTTACAGAGAACCGTCGTGTAAAGTGGCACTTTACACCACGGTCCTCGTTATGTCCGTGGTGTAAAGTCCGTTTTACACCACGGTCTTATATGTCCGTCGTGTAAAGTCTGCTTTATGCCACGGTCCTCGGTATGTCCGTCGTGTAAAGTCCGCTTTACACCACGGTCCTCGGCATGTCCGTCATGTAAAGTCCGCTTTACACCACGGTTCTCTATGTCCGTCGTGTAAAGTCCGCTTTACACCACGGTCCTCGGTATGTCCGTCGTGTAAAGTCCGCTTTACACCACGGTCTTATATGTCCGTCGTGTAAAGTACGCTTTACACCACGGTCCTCGGTATGTCCGTCGTGTAAAATCCTCTTTATACCACGGTCTTATATGTCCGTCGTGTAAAGTCTGCTTTACACCACGGTCCTCGGTATGTCCATCGTGTAAAGTCCTCTTTACACCACGGTCATCGCTATGTCCGTCGTGTAAAGTCCGCTTTACACCACGGTCTTATATGTCCGTCGTGTAAAGTCCTCTTTACACCACGGTCCTCGGTATGTCCGTCGTGTAAAGTCCGCTTTACACGACGGTCCTCATTATGTCCGTCGTGTAAAGTCCTCTTTACACCACGATTTTTATATTTAAATACATGATAGCACGACGGTCAACGACCGTCGTGTAAAATTGACATACCACGACGGTTCATATAACCGTCGTGATATCTTCCACGACGGTGGATTACACGACGGTTCTGTGACCGTCGTGTAAACTTTGCACGACGGTCAAAAACCATCATGTAAACTGTAATTTTTAGAAATGTATGAATGGCTATGAATGTTAAGTTAGAAATGTATTTCGATATGGTTATAAGTAAGTCGCGGACGAGACAGTTGTACTTGCTGAGTGAAAGCTCACTGTCTTACGTCTATGCTGTAGGTAAACAGCCTGTCAGCAATGCAAGGTGGCGAGGCGTGGCGAGGCAAGCTGTGAAATCGTGGGATATCAATGCCGCTACGCGTTTTGAAAACCTCAGTACTTTTGTTTTGTAAATATGTTTATTTCAAGACTTCTGTTTAAGAAACACATTTTCATTATGTATAAAAAAAAAAAAAAAAATTCCGCTGTGTTTTTAGCCCTATAAGTAAGTATGTAAGCAGCAGTGTAACGGCCTGTGCAAGGCGGGTCGTTATAAGAAAGTCCTTGTGGGACCTAACGAGCGTTCATTTATACAACCACAAGAACACGCAGAGTCTTTGGCTCACCATTTTTTTATTCCCAAAAATTCAATTCAAATAAAAGTCAAATCCATTTTTTCACTTCTATTTTTTATCTACATCACATTCATCCTTTTCTTTCTCCCAAATAACCATTCATTTAATATTATTAATTAAAGACGGTATGTGAAATAAGGACTTAGAACGTTATGAATGGTTTCTCTAATAAGCTTTTAAAGCTTGTCTTTATCACTAACCGTGGTTAACAGACGACACAATCTCATTTTACTTAGGCAACACAGAAGTGAAACTCCAACGCGAATCTCTTGCTTTACACAACCACCCCAATACTTCATCTAATCATATTAACTTGTTCGTTTTCTCATGTGCAGCCACTTTGCCACAAAAACGAGAGCACTGCCTTATTGCGATTTAAGGCAAGCTTTGTTATAGACAAGCATGCTTCTTCCGATCCTTTGGCTTATCCCAAGGTTGCTTCGTGGATACCTGACAAGGAAGATGGTTGTTGCTCGTGGGACGGCGTCAAGTGTGATGATTACAACACTCGTGTAATTGCTCTTCATCTCAATAGCAGTTGTCTTCATGGTTCGATTGACTCTAGTAGTAGTATTTTTCTCCTTTCTCATCTTCAGAATCTTAACCTTGCTGATAATGATTTCAGTTACTCTCTAATCCCATCTCAGTTGGGCTATTTGACATTTCTTAACCTTTCTACATCTGTATTTGCTGGCCAAATCCCTTTAGAAATCTCCCAACTCTCTAATTTGACTTATCTTGATCTGTCTGCGAATTATTTGGAACTGAAACAGCCCAACTTCAGTACTTTATTTAGTAAGTTGGAACATCTTGGCCTTAATAACATGACATCTCCTCATCAGTTCCTAGTTTGTTGGCGAATTTCTCTTCTCTAACATCCATTTTTCTGGATGCTTGTGGATTGTATGGTGAATTTCCTACTGCTAGTTTTCAACTTCCAAACCTACAATTCCTTAGCTTATCAGAAAATGGGAACCTTACCGGTTCTATTCCTGAGTTTCAGTCCAATAACCCTCTTAGAGAATTATGGCTTCGGCAAACTGCTTTCTCTGGTCCTGTACCGCCTTCAGTTGGAAACCTTGATTCCCTAAATGTTTTAAGCCTTGCGCGTTGTGCGTTTTCCGGGCCATTTCCAACTTCACTTGGTATACTTTCAAAGCTTCAATATCTGAATGTCAATTTCAATGGCTTGAGTGGGACGGTGGATTTCAACATGTTTCTTAACATGAAAAATCTTACCCGACTGTTTTTATCTCCAATAACGACTTGTCGGTCATTATGGAGAGAAGTACTGCAAGGAGCATAAATGCAACCATTCCCAAATTTGAGGTTTTGAATTTGGCTGCTTGCAATTTAACTACCTTCCCCGATTTCTTAAGATACCTAGATAGGCTAAAGATTCTGGATCTTGGTAACAATCATTTCCAAGGAAACGTACCCAAGTGGATCTGGAACACAAGTATAGAGGCATTATTCAGGAATTCCAACTTATTCACGGGCTTTGGGGTTAATGTCATCCCTACTCGCAGGCTACGCGCATATTGGAGCTTCAGCATAACAGTTTTACAGGACCACTACCACTTTTATGACAATAATTGTTACCAAGATCCACTCGGGATTAGAAAGACAATGATGGATGCAGGAAATTAAACTGCTTTGGGAAATCCGAGTGAAAGGAAATCAGTAATTATTTTTTATTTTTATTTTTGCTTTAGTAATAATATATATTTTTTCATTTGGGGAAAAAAAAAAAGTGAGGCCTTATATGTGGATATATACATATAGACGTACGCATGTATGCATACAAAATAGGTGTATCACTACATCTTCAAAAAAAGAAAGAGGCTTTTATATGTAACTCTAAAAGTGACTAGCAGCAATGAGATTTAATACATGAATATTAACAGCAACACTAAACTCAGGTAACATGGCAGAACAACACAAACAGTAGGCAACATCCGCCCAACGAGGGGGAAAAAAATAAAATAAAATAAAACAACAACAACAACAACTGTGGTAACAACATCTTTATAGACCCCAGAAATAAAAATATTTATTCTTAGCAAAAAGAGAGAGAGAGAGGAATACAAAGAGTTCTTTAGGCGACTAATCAAGTTGTACGTCGGATCTTCCTTCCTTTTCGCCCCTTAGTTTTGGTCACAACACCAAAATTGAAAACCTTCATAAACCATATACGCTCGTCAATTGCAAGAAGCTGCTCTATGGCTACTCCGAATATCAACCCGCCAACAAACCCCGGCAGTATTGTCATCCAATTAGACTTGAACCAAGATCTCGAATCTTGATTGCCTTCTTCGTCAGAACCCAAGGCCGAAGGTGATGTTCTACGAGGAGTACTGATGCCTGGCAGGCCCCGTAATTCCGCATTTCCCTCATATGAGCTGCTGTCAAATGTAGAGAATTGGTTCCCTTGTGGTATAAGTCCTCTGAGACGGTTGAAAGAAACGTTGAAGAATTCTAGGAAGGTGAGTTGGACTAGTTGTTGTGGGATTTCTCCTGAGAGCTTGTTTAGGGAAAGATCTAGTGACTCGAGTTGTGTTATGTTGGACAACGACGACGGGATGCTACCATCAAGCATATTGTTGGAAAGGTTGAGCACCTGGAGTCCTTGTAGTTTCCAATGCCCTCCGGAATATCTCCTTGGAATCTGTTGCTTGAAAGATCAATGATTGTGAAAACTTCGAGAATCTTTCCATACTCCATGTCTCTACCTTTGTTTGCTATGGTAACCCAGTATGAATATGTATACTTTATTTTCTGGGTTGACAAAGAAACAATGATCCGGGTGGTCAAGTACGACGACTTTCTACCATCAAAATCTTTCATGGCATTCCATTTTTGAAAGTAGTGAGATGGTAACACACCGGAAAAATTGTTGTGGGAGAGATCAATAATTTGTAAACTGGGAAAGTCATACTCTGAAGTTGAATTGCTTGTAATTTCACCATGGAAGTGATTAGATCGTAGAAGAAGAAGTTCCAGCTCCCGTAGATTGCCCACCCAAGAAGGGAACACGTCTCTGAAATGATTGTTCTCGAGTTTGAGAACTTTAAGCTGCAAGCAATTAGACAGTAGTGATTGTGGTAAGCGCCCATGAAATTGATTGTAACTCAAATCCATCACTTGCAGTTAATGTACAAATAAACATGTTTGTGGAACTCCCGCACTAGAAAGGTTGTGGTTGGTATTTCTGAAACATTCTGGAAGTACATCGCTCAATTTGTTATCAGACAAGTCAAGAAGTTGAAGGGAACTCAAATTGAAAAATAGTGGTGAAATCTCTCCACTCAGTTCATTTTGTGAGCCATCAATGTAATTGGTAGAAGGAGGAGGAATAGGTAGTGCTCCCGTAAAATTGTTTCCTGAAAAATCCAAGACGCGTAGACTCATTGAAGGGAGGACATCAACGCTAAAGCCCGTGAAAAAGTTGTCGTATATGTCTAATAACTCTATGCTTGTGTTCCAGATCCACTTGGGTACTTTGCCATGTATATGGTTACGACTAAGATCCAACGACTTTAGCCCATATTGGTGTCTTAAGAAACCAGGAAAAGTAGTTAAATTGCAGGAAGCCAGAGCCAAAACCTCAAACTTGGGAAGAGTTGCATTTGTGCTGATTGTAGTACTATTCTCCCTTATAAGCACCGACAACATGTTGCTAGATAGTCCAAGATAGGTGAGATTTTTCATGTTAAGAAACATGTTGAAATCCACCGTCCCACTAAAAGCATTCGCACCGAGTTTTAGAACTTGGAGATTTGAAAGTCTACTAAGTGAAGATGGAAGTGGGCCATGGAACCCGCAATGTGCGATTGATAAATGTCTAAGAGGACAACCGACTTGAAATTCAGGAAAGGAACCAGTGAGGTTTGTGTTGTTTGTTAAGTCAAGAAATTGGAGGTTTGGAAGTTGAAAGATATCTATGGGGAATTCACCGTACAAACCACATTGTGCCAGATGAAGGGATGTTAAAGAAGAGAAATTTGCCAAGAAACTAGGAACTGGGGAGGAGATGTCCACATAACTAAGGCTAAGATACTTTATCTTGCTCAAGTTCCTAACAAATGTATTGAAATCAGGCCGTTTTAGTACCAACTGATTCCAAGACAGGTCAAGGAATGACAAGTTGGAGAGGTCTGAGATTTCTAATGGGATTTGGCCAGCAAAACCAGAATGAATAAGGTCAAGATATGTCAACCTTGAAAGGTGGCTCAACTGAGAAGGGATTATAGAGTTATTGAAATCATTATCAGCAAGGATAAGGGTCTGAAGGTGTGAAAGGCGGAAAAGACTACTATTTGAGTTGATTGAACCATAGAGACAACTGCTACTTAGATCAAGAGCTATTACATGAGAGTTGTGCTCGTCACACTCGACGCCGTCCCACGAGCAACAATCGTCTTTCTCTTTCGATGACCATGAAGCAACCTTGGGGTAAGCCAAAGGATCAACAGAAGCATTCTGACGTATGATAAAGTTATCCTTGAATTCCAACAAGGCAGCGCTCTCATCAGGGTGGCAGAGTGGCTGCACATGAGAAAACAAGCAAGTCAGTATGATAAGATGAAGCAAGCTAATAAAGATGGACTTGTTCCAAAAGTGTGACTTCATTGGCTTTGGTTATGTAAAATCTTGGTGTATGTGATACATGGTTGCAAGGAAGGTTGGTGTGACATTTATATGGAAGAACTGCATTCGTAAACATGAAACTTGAGTCAACTGGGTGGGCCAAAGTTATTTATGGACGCTTAGTGACTACTTGGAATGATTCAACTTTCGTGTCTCCTTGTCCATCTCCTTCTTTGTCCTTTCAACAATATCAAGCCCCGTTAGTTAAAGTGTCATATTAATTAAAATATGATATCATACAAAAATTCATAATAATTCAAATACGTTAATTGATGTGATATGCTTTTTATTAGAAAACACGAAAGGGACAAGAATTTGGGGACATATGAGACAAATTCCAATTAAAAAGCGTCAGGTATATAGAAGAATTCCAATAATATCCTTGCTAATTAGAATAAGTTTCAGAAAAGATATGACTGCGTTTTGGTATTGAAATTTCTTTCTAATTCACCTTTCTTTCTTTCTTCTTCTTTTTTTTTTTTTTTTTTTTTGGTTTTATTTTTTAATTATATAAATGGTACTCTATGTAATGTATGTACTCTTTGCTAATCATGTATGGATGCATTTACTTTTTGGATCTTTTTATGGTGGAACTTATTATTCCGTACTATTTTTAATTGTTGGGTTAATTTTTTAAACACATGAGTTATTTATATTCATAAAATAATTTTTATGTTTAAAGATTATACAAAATTATCTATAAATTCAACAATTTTTTTTTAATTATCTCAACCCATGTCGATATCTCCACAAAAATGTAAATATTTTATTTTTGTTTTCTTAAGTACAGAGTGCCCAATATACTTCTACGGATATGGATAAAGAAGTGTGTGTGTGTGTGTGTTCTCACTATGACTTGATACTTGTTTGATGATTGGTACAAAAACATAATAGTCAAAACATAGCACTCAAGGTTGTTAAATCAAATCCAAAAGACTGGTTCTAACACAAACGAACAAGAACAGGACGGCTAATTAAGAAACTAATCAAGGTTGATAAATAAAAACAAAAAGACTGGTTCTAACATAAACGAACAAGAACAGGACGGCTAATTAAGAAACTAATCAAGGTTGATAAATAAAAACAAAAAGACTGGTTCTAACATAAACGAACAAGAACAGGACGGCTAATTAAGAAACTAATTAAGGTTGATAAATAAAAACAAAAAGACTGGTTCTAACATAAAAAAACAAGAACAAGACGACTAAGAAAGTAATCAAATTTGATAAACAAAAACAAAAAGACTGGTTCTAATATAAAAAGAACAAGAACAGGACGGCTAATTAAGAAAGTAATCAAGGTTGATAAATAAAAACAAAAAGATTGGTTCTAATATAAAAGAACAAGAAAAGATTTCGAAGAAAGTAATCATGGACTTTGAACTATGCATGCAAGTCCAAAAATACGTATGAATCCTTCAAACACATTTCTAGACAGTAGCGGAGCCACTTGAAGATTAGGGGGACAGCTGCCCCCCTCACCTTTTTTTTTTTTTTTTTCCTTTTAATTAAGGTTGAATAATTATATAATTTTTCTGTTTTTTTTCTTCTGATATTTGCTTTTTTCATGTATGTCCCCATTGCACTTTACACATTTTCCATTTCTACGTCTATTTTTTTTGTAGAAAACTTTGTATATGCCACTCTGCCGTTGTTTCTAGAATTTGGCCTTTTCTTTTTCCTGTTTAAAACCGCCAAGATTGAGTTTAGGTCACTTTACTATAACAAGATAAATTAATCAGTAGGTTTAAAGGGATAGATCGTTCTGAAAACTGTTTGACAATTAATTAAAGTTTGTCATTTTCTAAATTTTTCTAGTTAATTACGATAAGTTTTTAATATAACTTCTCACATTCATGATTCTTTCTAATTAAGTATGTACTCTCTTCATATGAAACACAAAATCAAACTTCACACAAATTAAATACATGTCGTCAAATTAAATATAGTGCTAAAATTTATTCACCAACTTTTGAGACTTTGCCTGTTTTTGATCTAAAGAGAATTCTACACTTTCAAATAGATTGAAGAGTGGATTTACTGTTAGGCTATACTTAAACGACACAAAACCTTCATTGAGCCAACGAGTAGGGGGCTTACTGTGAGGATTATCAGTGTCGGATTCACCAAACATCAACATAGCTAGCATATTGTCCGAACCAAACTTGAATCATCTCCGCCGAACGCCGAATGCCGAATGCCCAGATATGAGTTTATTGGCCAAAAGTGGCCCTCTCAAGTCATCACCATGTAATTAGGAACCGAGTCCATATATGTTATTCAAAAATTCTACTCCCATTGATTGATTCTCTAAATTATTTTTTCCTTACCATTTAAATGTTATGAATTTGACCAAATGCTTACTGTCAAATAGTATAAATTATTAAGCAAATCATCAATAAGATAGAAAAATACGATATTATATGAATTCGTAAGAGTTAGGGTTATTATGTTTAAGTTCATTCCCTCTAAAAAATATTAATCAGTACGCATTAAGTTAATGAACCTAAAATAATTATTAAAGGGATGTTTGATATTTGAGTTGAGTTTGCAATTTTTAAGTTATAATAGTAATTTTTGTTGACTTTTTAGATAAAACAAAAAATTTTTTCAGAAAAAGACAAAAATTTTATTTCAAACTTGAGGTTTGAGCTTTGTAACCAAACACATGGTAAGAATTGACAGTTGACAATATGCTCCATGTTTTGCTTTTTAAAAAAATTTTTAATTTTTTAAAATTTTTTGTTTTTACTTTTCCAGATTTTGGTTTTCTTTTTTTAATTTATTTTTTTTTTGTTTTTTGATTTCGTGTTTAATACATGCATATAAATCATTCCCGGGAATCATTGGATTAATTAGGTCATCTCCACGGTAAACATGAGAAATGAAAAAGTAGGCATGAGGTGATATGTCAGTCCTTCTAATTAAGAATTGAGAAAATTGATTGAATTTCTCTCTTTTATTAGGTCCCCCCCCACCCCCCCCCCCCCTCTTTTTTTTTTTTTTTTTTCAATTTAACTAGTCAAGTAACACAAACTGAAATACAATTTGGCTAGTACTTAGCTCCAACCGGTACAATACGTAATGAGAAAGACAAACACGAGGTAACAGAACAGAACAGAACAACACTCATTATTAGGCAACATCTAACCAAAGGACAAACATATAAAAAATATATCTTAATAGGCTACGCAAGTAATACAGAAAATTCAAGTGGCCACCTGATCAAGTTGTATGTCGGAGCTTCCTTCCTTTTCTCCCCTTAGTTTTGGTCACGACCCCGATATTGAAAAACTTGATGAACCATATACGCTCGTCAATTGCAAGAAGCTGCTCTATGGCCACTCCGAATATCAACCCGCCAACAAACCCCGGCAGTATTGTCATCCAATTGGACTTGAACCAAGACATTGAATCTTGACTGTCCTCTTCATCAGAACCTGAGGCTGAAGGTGATGCTCTGGTAGGGGTACTAATGCCTGGCAAGCCCCGTAATCCCGCATTTCCCACATATGAGCTGCTGTCAAATGTAGAGAATTGGCTCCCTTGAGGTATAAGTCCTCTGAGACGGTTGAAAGAAACGTTGAAGAATTCTAGGAAGGTGAGTTGCACTAGTTGTTGCGGGATTTCTCCTGAGAGCTTGTTTAGGGAAAGATCTAATGACTCGAGCTGTGTTATGTTGGACAAGGATGATGGAATGCTACCATCAACCATATTGTTGGAAAGGTTGAGCACCTGGAGTCCTTGTAGGTTTCCGATGCACTCCGGAATGTCTCCTTGGAATCTGTTGTTTGAAAGATCAATGACCGAGAAAAATTCAAGAATCTTTCCATACTCGATGTCTCTGCCTTTGTTTGCTATGGTAACCGAGTATGAATAGTTAAACTTAATTTTTAGGGTTGGCGAAGAAACAATGATTGAGGCGGTCAAGTACGACGACTTTCTACCATCAAAATCTTTCATGGCATTCCATTTTTGAAAGTAGTGAGATGGCAACACACCGGAAAAATTATTGTGGGAGAGATCAATAATTTGTAAATTAGGAAAGTCATAATTTGAAGTAGACTTGCTTGTGATCTCTCCGTGGAAGTGATTAGATCGTAGTAGAAGAAGTTTAAGCTCCCGAAGATTCCCCAGCCAAGAAGGGAACACATCTCTGAAATGATTGTTCTCAAGTTTGAGAACTCTAAGCTGCAAGCAATTAGATAATAGTGATTGTGGTAAGCGGCCTTGAAATTGATTGTAACTCAAATCCATCACTTGCAGTTGACTTCCAAATAAACATGTAGTAACTCCGGCACTAGAAAGGTTGTGGTTGGTAGTTCTCAAACACTCTGGAAGCACACCACTCAATTTGTTATGAGACAAGTCAAGAAGTTGAAGGGAACTCAAAGTGAAAAATAGTGGTGAAATCTCTCTACTCAGTTCATTATATGAGCCATCAAAGTAAGTGGTAGAAGGGGGAGGAATTGGTAGTGCTCCCATAAAATTATTTTCTGAAAAATTCAAGATGCGTAGACTCATTGAAGGGAGGACATCAATGCTAAAGCCCGTGAAAAAGTTGTCGTATATATCTAATATCTCTATGCTTGTGTTCCAGATCCACTTGGGTACTTTGCCATGTATATGGTTACGTCTAAGATCCAACCACGTTAGCCCATATTGGTGTCTTAAGAAACCAGGAAAAGTAGTTAAATTGCAGGAACCAAAAGACAAAACCTCAAACTTGGGAAGAGTTGCATTCATGCTGATTGTAGTACTATTCTCCCTTATAAGCACCGACAACATGTTGCCAGATAGTCCAAGAGAGGTGAGATTTTTCATGTTAAGAAACATGTTGAAATTCACCGTCCCACTAAGAGCATTCCCACCGAGTCTTAGAACTTGGAGATTTAAAAGTCTACCAAGTGAAGATGGAAGTGGGCCATAAAACCCGCAAAATGTGACAGTCAATTCTCGAAGAGGACTACCGGCATGAAATTCAGGAAAGGAACCAGTAAGGTTCTTGTTATTTGTTAAGACAAGAAATTGGAGGTTTGGAAGTTGAAAGATATCTATGGGGAATTCACCGTACAAACCGCAACCTTGCAGATGAAGGGATGTTAAAGAAGAGAAATTTGCCAAGAAACTAGGAACTGGGGAGGAGATGTCCACATAACCAAGGCTAAGATACTTTATCTTGGTCAAGTTCCTAACAAACGTACTGAAATCAGGCCGTTTCAGTTCCAACTGATTGCAGCACAAGTCAAGGAATGACAAGTTAGAGAGCTGTGAGATTTCTAATGGGATTTGGCCAGCAAAAACAGAACCAGAAAGGTCGAGATATGTCAAAATTGGAAGGTGACTCAACTGAGAAGGGACTAGAGAGCCATTGAAATCATTATCAGCAAGGATAAGGGTTTGAAGGTGTGAAAGGCGGAAGAGACTACTGTTTGAGTTGATAGAACCATAGAGACAACTGCTACTTAGATTAAGAGCTATTACATAAGAGTTGTGCTCATTGCACTCGATGCCGTCCCACGAGCAACAATTGTCTTTCTCTTTTGGTGACCACGAAGCAACCTTGGGGTAAGCCAAAGGATCACCAGAAGCATTCCGACGTATGATAAAGCTATCCTTGAATTCCAGCAGCGCATCACCCTCATCGGTGTGGCAGAGTGGCTGCACATGAGAAAACAAACAAGTTAGTAGTATTACAAGATGAAGCAATATTGGGGTTGTGGAAAGCAAGCGCTTCATGATGGACTTCATATTTGTGTGGTTTATAGAGGGTGGTGGCGTATGTGATAAGTAAAAGGAGATTATTGTGTCGTCTGTTAGCCACAACTAGGCCTTTTATATAGATAGAGGAAAAAAAAAAAAACTTATTGCATTTTCATTGCACAAGAAGGAACCACACATGACTTTTCTATTCTTGACTCAGTAGGGGAGTCGGTTCATTGAACGGAGTAATGCTACGTATCCATCAATATTGAGTTGATATCTAACAGTTCTTCTTAATGTCATCGGACTTTTTGCTCGAAAAAGAATGAGGTTTCTGTGTTAGAGGGGCACTACTAGTATAGTAGTATATGTTTTGTACGTTAGATGTAAGAAAAAAACCAAAAAATTTATAGAAAAATCAGTAGTGAATATGCAAAACTAAATGAATTTAGTTCTAAACATAACTCTATATATATCTGTAGGATAATGTTTGTTCCTATTTTTATCATAAACTTCCGGGGCAAAAAAAAAAGATTAAAACAAAAACACATTTTTCCTCTAACAAAAACAAAAACACCGACTGTACGTTTTATTGAGTCATATTTGGATTGGCGTGTATAACGCAAAATTAAACGAGTCTTACCGGTCCAACCCACCTAGTCATATTTGCTTGGATATTTTGATGTCTATGCTATATTTGAATCTTGGTTATGTATTGAAACTTGGGTTGAGTGTAATTTACGTGGACACGTTTACACATCAAATAGATATACATTTTGTTTTTAGATATTTTTATGTAGTTATTAATTATTATGAATACATGAAAATATAACGTTTTTTAATTAGTTACGTAATTCCAATGCAATTGAGTTAACCATAATTACTAGTTAATTGATAGTTTTAATGATAAGTATTTATCAATTAATAGTTAATGGATTCTTTTTTGGTAGGATTTTTATTTCACACAACTGGTACTTTTAAGTTATTAAATTAATTTTTTAACAGACTAATCGATTTATAGTTTATAAATTTTATCTTATCATAAATTCATAAAATAGTGTCTAAGTAATTTTCACAATTTTTTTGCAATATCACAACTTAACCAAAGTTGATATTTCTATTCTACCAGAAAAAAAACGTTGATATATATATATATATGTATATATATTCTCTTAAATATGGAGTACCAATATTTTTATAGTACTCATGAATTAAAAAAAAAAATCCCACTATGACTTTATTTTTATTGGTACGCAGTGCTCATGTGTCCTTCATACCACAAATATTAATTACAAGAGTCTGTTCAAATTCAAACATGAGATTAAGACATCCTAAACCCTTTATCCACCCCACCATCACCACTAGGCAAGCCCTATAGTGGCTTTCCACTGTGACTTGTTACTTGTTAGGTGATTACTACCAAAACATACTAGTCAAAACATAGCACTCAAAGGTTGATATCAAAACCAGAAGACTAGTTCTAACTTCTAACATAAAAGAATAAGCAAAGAAAAAGTAATGGTCAATATCTTTAATGGGTAGTCTTTCTTTTAATTGGACTCTTTTCTTAGGAAATTTCCAGGAAGGTGGAAATAAAAATTAGATTAAAACCAAAAAAAAAAAAAAAGTTAGTAAAGAGATATCATTTGGTTTTAATCAATAGATTAAAGAGTCAATACGGGTTACGGATAGGTTCTACGTATATAGGATAAGTTTTTCAAACAACTTTTTGTATTGTCAACTAAGTGGCACCCACTTAGCAACTCTATTAATAGATAAGGATAACAACTATGTAATGTTTAAGCTGACTTGAAATATGAGTCCCTGTTTCCTCTTTGTTATGCGTACTGTTCTTCCTTTTTTTTTTTTTTTTTCTCTCTCCATGAATGCTGAAAATAAATAGTAATTTGTTGCAATTTTGTAATGCTACTGACTCTGATTCATAGATCCACTTTTGCCAGCTAATTAATTAAGAAATAAAATTAGTTGATTGATTAAAAACTCTCATTCTGCAAAATAAAATAAAACAATTAACAACTCGCCTGTGTAATGGAATTTCCCTCTTGAAATTTCCTAAGTTGCCAACCATGTGTGGACAAACATTTATTTATATTTTTAATATTATTATTTTACAATTTTCTCCTAAGCTTGAAAGATTATGGGAAATTTACACGTTTACCCCTACTGGAGAAGTATGGTCGATTTTAATATGTTTGAGATATTTTATTTTGATATGAGTACTAAGAAATCAAAATGTAGGGTGAAATCGAAAGTTTCTTCAGAATGTGTAAATGTTGTAAAACTTTCGATTTCATGGGGGGTAAATAAGGGACAACCGTTGTAAAACCTTTTTTTTTTTTTTTTTAATGGAACCATTGTAAAACATCTTGATATAAGGGGGAAAAAAACTATAGTAAGTTATCATAAATTTAATATGGCTTCACCTCCCTTCGCCCTCGTTGGGGAAAGAGCTCTAAGAAGATTAAACCATCTGACATGTTTGTTCCTTGGAGCTTGGCAAAAATCCTCAAGAATTTAAATTTACAAGTTACATCTTAAACAACTATCTTCAAAACACGAACCCAAATCCTCTGTTTAAATTATTTGTCTTACTTCAGATCAATTATATATGTTTTGACACATTATCAGCTACTTAAAAATTTTCTCCATAAATCTAATTCACGAAATTCTCTATCTTTCTCATTTTATCTGACCATTGTTAATTAATGATTGACTATAAAAATTGATGATTTTTGTTATAATCAATCAATGATTGATCAAATTAATAATATTATATGATTAATCATTGATTGATCATTTAAGAAAATTGATTTATCATTTGAAAAAAAAAAGATTTTTTAACTAATTTGTAAAAACTTTAGTCATATGTTAAAAAACTTCTCAAAAAATAGATTATTTAGCTCTAAATCCCTACAACTAGTGTTTAACTTTTCTTGAAAGATGAGTCCATGTTTCCTTTTTTTTATTATTATTATTATTCTTCCACTTTTTCGTTTCCATGAATGTTGAAAATAAATAATAATAACTGGTTGCAATTTAATTTCTAATGCTACTCACTAACTTCGTATTAATTAAGAACTATTAGTCAATTAGTTAAAAACTCTCATTCAGCAAAATAAAATAAAATAATTAATTAAGAAAGCTTGGTTTTACCACTTCTCTCTCTCTCTCTTCTTCTTCTTCTTCTTCTTTTTTAATTTTATGAGAAGACTAATAAACAGTAGATCATGATATTTAATTAATCTTCTAGGAATTTTCATGGAAGGTAGGAGGAATTGAAAAATGAATAGCCTACAATTATTTATTACTATTTTTCATTAACGAAGAGAACAAGTAACTATTGTTAGGGAAAGCTTAAACATCCCAACTAAATTGGCAATACTATAATGCTACTTGAGCCTTTAGATACACCTAGTATCAAGAATCAAGTTATTTTTCTCTTAAAATAAGCAAAATTTTATAAAAAAGAAAAGAAAAAAAAAGGTTTACAAAACTAAAATCTTAGAAAGCCTTGTGATAAATAGGAAAAACAGAACAAAAAACAAACGGATAAAACAACAAAAAAAAAAAAAATCTTTCCACTTTTAGCTCTAAATTGGTAGTTAATTAATTGTTTCTTAACCTTTTTTTTTTTTTTTTCCAAAGGAGTAAAATGAATAATATTTTCATTAGCATAATTCACATTGTTTATATTATATCATCATTGATAATTAAATGTAATTTTTCATTTTAAAGTAACTTTTCATTTATTCGTTTTACATATTGTTCATAATTTACGATATAAAAATTTGAATTGCAACTCACTACATGCAATTCAACTAGTTTTAGCGAAAGGCGCACCAGTAATGGTGCATCTCCGTGGTAAGTGAACATAGATAATTCGATCAACTTTCATCAACCAATCAAAAACTCCAACGTCAAATATTGATTATGCTAATCTGCTTGAAATTTCCAAGCTTGATTTCCACCATGTCTACGTTCATGATGAATGTTAGAGTCAGATTTTCTCCCTCCCTCAATTTTACCAGTACACGTGCCAATTGACTACTATTTAAATATGAAAAATGCTGACATGAGATGAAAAGAGAGTAGGTAGTAGGTTTTATTTTGTTTTTGTTTTTGTTTTTGTTTTTTGTTTTTTGTTTTTTTTGTTTTTTTGTTTTTGTTTTTGTTTTTGTTTTGTTTTTGTTTTTGTTTGTTTTAGGTAGACCCCCTGTATGTTACTCTCTTCTCACTTTCTCTTCTAACTTCTTGTTTTTTTTTTTTTTTGTTTTTTTTTTTTGTTTGTTTTTTTTCTTTTCTTTTCTTTTTTTTTTTTTTTTTGCTGAAATTATCTTCTAACTTCTATTTCATTTATCATATTTGGCACAAAATATATATACTCTTTGAGATGCTTTTTATTGTGTTTCTTCTAATTGGAATTAATTTTCAGAAGATTTAGAAACATAGTTCTGCGTATTAAAAAAATGAATCAGTCCTAAAAAAGATTCGTAAGAAAGAGGAGAGAGAAGGCATACCTCAAGATCAAACAGATTGATCTTAAATAAATAAATAAATAAATAAATAAAAAGACTGGAGTCATTTTTTTTTTCTTTTTTAATATGACAAGAAGACGAACATTAGTCATGGCCAATATCTTTAATTGGTAGAGTCGTTCTTTTAATTGGACTCTTTTCTTAGGAAATTTCTAGGAAGGTGGAAATAAAAATTAGATTAAAACTAAAAAAGTTATTAAAGACTTATCTTTAGTTTTAATCAATAGATTAAAGAGTCAATACAGATTACAGATAGGTCATCAATGGGTTCAATGTGTATAGGATGAGTTTTTCAAACAACTTTCGTATTGTTATCTAAGTGACACCCACTTAGCTACTCTGTTAGTAGATAAGGGTAACAACCCTGTTTCCTATTTGTTGTGCGCATTGTTCCTTTTTTTTTTTTTTTTTTTTTTTTTTTTTTTTAATGAATGTTGAAAATAAATAGTAATTGGTTGCAATTTTTTAATGCTACTCTCGGACTCATAGATCCACTTTTGCCTGGTAATTAATTAAGAAATAAAATTATTAATCAATTAAAAACTCTCATTCAGCAAAATAAAATAAAATAATTAAGAACTCGCTTAATTGTTTAATGGATTTTCCCTCTTGAAGTTTCCTAAGCTGGCAACCTTGTGTGGACAAACATAATTTGTTTATATTTTTAATATTATTATTATTCTACAATTTTCTCCTAAGCTTGAAAGATTAGGGAAAATTTACACGTTTACCCCTACTAGTGAAGTATGGCCGATTTTAATATGTTTGAGATATTTTATTTTAATAGGAGTACTAAATCAATATTTAGAGTGAAATCAAAAGTTTCTTCAAAATATGTTGATGTTGTAATTACAAAATTTTCACGGTGGTAAACAAGGGACAACCGCTGTAAAACCTTTATATATATATATATATATATATATATATTATTGGAACCGTTGTAAAACATATAGTAAGTTATTATAAATTTATTATGGCTCCACCTCTTCGCTCTTGTTGGGGAAAGAGCTCTAAGAATATTAGACCATATCTGACATGCATGTTCCTTGGAGCTTGGCAATAATCGTCAAGAATTTAAGTTTACAATTTACATCTTAAACAATTATAAATCCTCTGTTTAAATTCTCTGTCTTACTTCATATCAATTATATATGTTTTGACACATTATCGGCTATTTAACAATTTCCTCCATAAATCTAATTCATGAAATTCTTTATCTTTTTCATTTTTTTCCCTTAATTTTTAATATACCTAGACACATCTTTCTTTTGTTTTTTCAGACTTGTTTTTGTTTTATTAATACTCATGTACACGATTAGGCTGGGTGGCCTTTGGTCATCCAATCATCTACTATAGATGACTAATATTTTTTTTTAAATTAATTTTGCAAAATGGCAGTTTGCCATTTTTTTAAGCTTTGATTAATCATTGATTGATTATTATTAATTAGTGATTGATTATGAAAATTAATGATTTTCGTTATAATCAGTCAATGATTAACCAAATTAATAAGATTACATGATCAATCATTGATTGACCATTTAATAAAACTGATTTATCATTTAAAAAATTGATTTTTTAACTAATTTTTAAAAACTTTAACAATCTATTAGAATACTTCTTTTTTTTTTTTTTAAAGAATATTTAACTCTAAATTCCGACAATCATTTAGTATTTACTATTTAACTTTACTTGAATGACTAGTCCATGTTTCCTTTTTTTTTTTTTTTTTTAATTATTATTAGTCTTCCACTTTTTCGTTTCCATGAATGTTGAAAATAAATAATAACAACTGGTTGCAATTTTCTTAATGCTACTCAGTGACCTCGAAGTTCCACTTTGGCCAGCTAATTATTTAAGAATTAATTAGTTGATTAATTAAAACTTATCATTCAGCAAAATAAAATAAAATAATTAAGAAAGCTTGGTTTTACAACTTCTCTGTCTCTTCCTTTTTTTTAAAAATAATTTTATGAGAAGACTAATTATAAACAGTAGGTCAAGATCCTTAATTAATTGAGTCGTCCTGCTTAATCTCCAAAGCGTTGGACACTCAAGAGTTCTTGAATTACAAGAGAGCCCCTCTCAACCGACGACTACGATTTGAATATGAAAAAAGCCGACATGAGACGAAAAGAGCGTGGGTAGTAGGTTTTTTTTTTTTTTTTTTTTTTTTTAATACAATTATTATTATTTTTTTGGCTGAGAAAGAGAGTAGGTAGTAGGTAGACCCCTATATGCTACTTCTCTTGTAACTTCTATTTCATTTATCATGTCTGGCACAATACATATGTACTCTTTGATATCCTTTTTATTGTTTGTTTCTTCTAATTGGAATAAAAACTATTACGATTTTCAGAAGATTTAGAGATATGGTTCTGCGTATTACAAAAAATAAATCAATCCTTAAAAAGATTCTTAAGAAAGAGGAGACAGAGGAGGCATGGATTAAGATCAAACAGATTGATCTTATAAAAAAAAAAAAAAAAAAAAAAAAAAAAAAGGACTGATGTCACCTTTTTTTCCCCCTTTTTTAATTTGACAAGAAGACAAACATTAGTCATGGTCAATATCTTTACTTCGGTAGTCTTTCTTTTAATTGGACTCTTTTCTTAGGAAATTTCCAGGAAGGTAGAAATAAAAATTATATTAAAGCTAAACAAGTAATTAAAGAGTTATCATTTAATCTTAATCAATAGATTAGAGAGTCAATACAAGTTACGGTTAGGTCATTAGTGGGTTCTACGTATATAGGATGAGTTTTTCAAACAACAACTTTTGCATTGTTTTCTAACTGGCACCCACTTAGCAACTCTACTAGTAGATAAGGATAACAACCCTGCTTCCTATTTGTTATGCGCATTGTTCTTCAGCCTTTTTCTTTTCTTTTCTTTTCTTTTTTTTTTTTTTTTTTCCATGAATGTTGAAAAAAAATAGTAATTAGTTGCAATTTTGTAATGCTACTCTCTCTGACTCATAGATCCACTTTTGCCAGCTAATTAATTAAGAAATAAAGTTAGTTGATCAATTCAAAACTCTCATTCAGCAAAATAAAATAAAATAATTAAGAACTCACCCGTTTAATGGAATTTCCCTCTTGAAATTTCCTAAGTTGCCAACCATGTGTGGACAAACATTTATTTATATTTTTAATATTATTATTTTACAATTTTCTATTAAGCTTGAAAGATTAGGGAAAATTTACACGATTACCCTTATTAGAGAAGTATGGTTTATTTTAATATGTTTGAGATATTTTATTTTAATATGAGCTAAGAAATCAAAATTTAGAGTGAAATCGAAAGTTTCTTCAAAATATGTAAATGTTGTAATTACAAAATTTTATGGGGGGAAAAATGAGGGACAACCGTTTTAAAACATTGTTTTTTTACTAGAACCGTTGTAAAACATTTTGATATAAGAGGGCGCAAAAAAATATAGTAACTTATTATAAATTTAATATGACTTCACCTCCCTTCGCCCTTGTGGGGGGAAGAGCTCTAAGAATATTTAGACCATATCTGACATATTTGTTCCTTGGAGCTTGGCAATAATCCTCAAGAATTTAAATTTACAATTTACATCTTAAACAACTATATATCTTCAAAAGACGAACCCAAATCCTCTATTTAAATTATTTGTCTTATTTCGTGTCAATTATATATGTCTTGACACGTTATTGGCTACTTGAAAATTTTCTCCCTGAATTTAATTCATGAAATTATCTATCTTTCTCATTTTTTCCCTTAATT
>CM046383.1:30549250-30601595 GCA_025413485.1 Ficus microcarpa | reverse complement strand
GTTTGGTTACCCAAAATTTTCCTCTTTCTCCCTCTTTCTTCTAGTCCTATGGCCACACCGCCCAAAAGGCCTCCAAAAGCTTTCGGTTGGCTCTAGGATTTTACCCCTCCAAAGCCGAGCTCCTCCTTGAGGAAAGCCCTCAAAAATTTTCACTTTTCACTCACTCTTTCTCCTCCCTCTCAAGTTCGGCCACACCCTAGAAACCCACTAGAAAAAATTCTCAACTTTACTCTAGCTTTTTCCTAACTCTCAATCACACTCCAAAGAACAAAAGCCTTCAACAAATTTTGGGTTTTTCTCTCTTCCCTTTCTCCTTCTTAGTTGCCAAACTTCTTAGCGAGAAAATGCAAGAGTTTGGCTGCAAATTCTAAATAAAATGAATAGGGAAGGATGGGGGTTGTACTTATAAACAAAGGGAGCTTTGGGTGGTTGATGAGTTGGCCCTAATTTGTGGCTTTTCCCCATTCTTTTTCCCTTGTGCTGCCGACCCCTTTGGGTGGAGGAGAAGCTTCCACATGTGCTAGCTTAAGCTAGTGGAAAGTGAGATCATGGGTATGGGCATTAGTCCTTGCTTAGTTAGGCTTTGTTTGGCATTTAGTTCTCTAAAACTCCTTTTTTTTTTTCTTTTCTTTGTGCTACACAGATAATTCTAATATTGTGGTTCACCAAAACACAATATTTTTATATCGTACCGAAGTACAAATTTATCTGTGTGAATTTTGGATCGAAAAAATATTTTCCTTAATTTTTCCGAATCCCTTTTTGCCCTTAAATCTTAACTTGGTGTGCTTGATTTCCTAGGGACGTTTTAAGGCTTATTCTTGCTATCTAACTCACAAAACATTATTCTCGGAACTCTTTCCGCTTTGGACTTGAAAAATATCAAAAAGTCAACCCTTTGACTTTTTGTCGGTCAAACTTTGACTTTTTCGGTCAAAGTTGACTTTCGTAAAATTTTATACTATTTCGGCCTTTTCGACTTGAAAAGTCCGTTTTCGAGCTTAGAAATCATTTTTGAGTCTTCTCGATCCATTAAAATTCACAAAACTTCTCAAAAGCCCTAAACCGAGCTTTTTCACAAATATTTTCGTTAGGTGAAAATAAATTCTTAAAAGGAAATTGTACATGGAAAAATTCAAATATTACATTAAATCCCAATGGATGCAAAACTAAAGAAGCTATAAATGTTTAAGGTCTTAAATTTAATTTTTTAGAAAGTCATCGGGGACGAACTCACACACTCGACCTTTCATGGCTCCGCCCCTATTTTTACAAATGTTGCATTTATAACTTATTTACCCGTCGTTTTGAAAATATCCTCCACTTCGAATGTTGGTCAAAATAATAGTACAAAATTAAGACCATTTTCAGTTTCATCATATAGACTTATCTGGGTTGAATCAATTTAGAATTCAAATTAAAATATCAAAATATTGTGAAAAAATGAAAATCCTAAATTTAATACATTGTTTTTTTAACCAATTTTTTTTTCTTTTATTCATAATTTTGATTTATCATTTTTTATTCATAAATATCACTATATTGACTAACAACAAGAGATTATATTTACCAATAAAAAGTTAATAACTCAAAAATTACAACAAAAGTTAGAATTATAGTTAGTGTTAACTTTTCGTTCAATTTCTCTGATTAGTGCTCTGTTATTAATTTGTCTTGCACAAAGTAATTTCGTAAAGAAACATTACATATGGAGTTCCCATAAAATAAAAAATAAAAAAAATCCACACATTAAAGAATGCCAAAATTTTCATAATTTCAGAAACTATGAAGAAGTCGCCTAAACTGTCGACTTAATTAGAATGTATTAAGTAAAGTGGCTCTATTCTAACCGATCTCTTAATTATTGATGAGACTCAACAAAGTGGAGATCTGATGTTGAAACAAAAAAAATAATATTAAGGGTATTTTTAGCACTTTTATGTGTTGACCAAAAAAAGTATAGATTTGTATACATTATGTAACATGATGATATATATAAAAATATAAAAATTCAAAATGCACGGTGTACTTTCTGAAGAAAAGCAAAATTTATGGTATAAAAAAGTAAATAAACATAAAAAATAAATAAATAAATAAATAACTACTAAAACTTCAATCTTGATCCTCATACCTCAGTTCCATGATATTGGATTTCTGCGGCTGTCACCAATCAGATAAAATGGAACCAATTATGCAAGGCAGGCTTACAATGAACATCCCGACCTGATCATGGTTAAGTAAGTAAAAATCACTAATTATTTATTAGGCTTGGGATTTTAGTTCCATGATTCAAACTAGTTACATGTTTGCTAATTATTTTCTTCACGCTTCGTCAGGTGAAAAAAAAAAAAAATCTTAAGATCAAGTGTTTTAAGTTTAATAAACATGTCCAAACAATATGAGACTGATCAAGGAATGACGAATTTGAGAGTTGTGAGATTTCCGATGGGATTTGGCCAACAAATTACCAGAAAAATGAAACGTTGAGATATGTCGACCTTAGAAGATGGCCTTCAAGTAGAGAAGGAATTAGTGAGACTATCACTAGAGTTGATAAAACCATAAAGAGAACTAGCTTTGAGAGAAGAGCTATTATTACATGAGTATATGAAGTATGAATTATAAATTTGTAAAAAAATTTATTGCTAGCTTTTGAGTGTCCAATCTTTTTTTTTTTTTTTTTTTGAGTGTCAAATCTTCTTTGGGATATAGAGGTAATAGTCTTTTTTTAAACAAGTTTTTTAGCAAATGACCTAAGTTTTTAAAAATTAGTTAAAAGGTCTTTTTCTCTTAAAATGATTAATCAATTTTGTAAATAGTTAATCACTGATTGACTATATTTGATTAACCTCAGGTTAATACTGATTAACTCCGAGTAAATCATTGATTGACTTCAAATAAATCACTGATTGACTTCGGATAAATAATTGATTGGCTATAATACATCATCAATTTTGTAGTCAATTAGTGATTGACGAATATAAATCACTAATTTTCTTAATTGATTACTGATTGATTATATGTAAATCAATTATTTACCATTCATAAAATTCAAAAACAAAAAATGCAACCCCACCCCCTCTCTCATTCCCCCACCCTCTATATCCCAATCAAGAACATATTAACCATAACAAAATCGAGATAAAATTAGTAAATCCCAAAAGTAAACAAAAAAGAATATGCACACATTGACACACACATATATATACCTAAAAAAAAAAAAAGAATTTTGATACTAAAAGAGTTGATGGAAGAAGCATGGCACACTTGATAAGTTGTCAGAAGCAATTTCCCATGTTGGAGAAGAAAGCAATAAAAGAATTTTCTAAGAAACTAAAACCTTAAAAGATCTGAGAAGAAAAATGAAACCCAATTGGCGGAAAGGAAGTTAAGGAAGAAGAGGAAATGTCAAACCAAGAAAAATGAAACCCAGTTAGTCAATGGAAGAACGAGTAGAGGGAGGAGAGAGAGAAAGAGGAGGAGGAGAGTGGGAGTGTTTAGACAAAATTAAAATTGATCGACCAAAACATGCATATTAGGTCATTTAACTAAACAAATGATAAAACTATCCCTGAATTCCAACAATGCAGCGCTCTCATTAGGTGGCAACGTGGCTGCACATGAGAGAACAAGCAAGTTAGCATTAGAAGATGAAGTAGTGGGGTTGTGGAAAACAAGCGCATGATGAAGATGGACTTTGTAAGAACCCGAATTTCGATGAATCTATGATTTCCTTTGACACAAGGAAAAATTTAAGATTTAATTATGCATGACGATATAAAACTCATGATATGAGTTAAATATCAGTATATGTTTGAGTTCTCGGTAAATTAGCTACGAGACTCAAAAATAGTTTGCTTCGGCAAATATAGGCCTTTTTGCGAGAAAAAGGGCAAAATTGAAATTTGATTTTTATTGCGGTCAAAGTTTGACCAAGGTTGACTTTAGGTTGACCAAGTTTGATGGAGATGGTAGTGCAGTGTAATTATCGGTAAGGAAACTATATTACAGAAAACTGTCATTTCGGACGATTAAGTAAGAATAGGATTTGAGACGACCCTAGAAAAAAAATTAAGCTCAATATTGAGGACATGAAGGACTATATGGTTTTAAGTCCTAAGGAAATCCGATACGCAGTCCAATTTATGGGGAGGAATTTTGGACGGTAGTCCAGTATTATAATACTGTTTTTATTAATTAAGTTAGTAAGGAAATGGACTGCATCTTTATATTTAAGGATTTTTGGGAATTAAGTGGACCATTATGTATGAGTTAGAAGCCAAGTGGCTCCACTTTAGTCGCCACCTCACAGGGACTAAAATGTAAATATTTTGTCCTTAGGGGCAAATGCGTAATTTTCAGAAAATAGATGAGGTAAGCATGATGTAAGCATGATGTAAGCAAGTGATGTCATCAAGATGATGTCATCATGGTGAGGTAAGCATGGAACACTTGGTGAACAAGGCAACAAAGCTTGTTGAACAAGCTAACTTTTGGTTCACAACCAATGGCTTGGCCGACCATTCCATGAGTAAGGAAGGGAAATTATGTAATGATGATGCAAGCAAGATGATGTCATCATGGTGATGTCATCAAGATGAGGTAAGCAAGAGTTACTTGGTGACTAAGTAAACTTGGTGAACAAGCAAGCTTGTTGTACAAGCTATCTTTGGTTCACACTATGCATGGCCGGTCATCCACCTAGGAGGATCAAAGAGCCAAACCTATAGAGTGGTCGATTTTCTTGAGAAGAAAGCTAGAAGAAAAAGAAGAAAAAAATAGAGAGAGAGAAGAAAGGAAGTGAAAGTGATCACCGGATTTGAGTGAAACACCAACCAAGGGTGACCGAAAATTTGGAACCCACCTAGCCAAGGAAGGCCGGTTGTGGTGGAGACTAAGGGGAAAAAGGTGATGGCTGATTCTTGGGTGAAGCTCCAAGAAGTGGCTGAAATTTTTGAGAACCCACCAACCAAGGAGAAAGGCCGGTTCTAGTAGGTGGCAAGGAAAGGAAAAGGGTGATCCAAAGCTAGTTCAATCTTGGTGATTGATTGAGGTAAAATTTCTTTAGTACCCTAAGTCTTTCTTTTTATGTTGCAATTGGAAATTTAAGTGTATTTAAAGTTTGGATTGTAAGAGCATAAGCTCACTTTATTTCCAATGCCTTAGTTTAGAATTTTTAGTTCATGCTTGCTTAAGTTTTTATGTGATGTTGCTTAGCTTGATCATGTGGTTGTGATTAATATGCTTTGCTTGATATGTGATTAGATTTGCATGAGTTAGGATTGTTGTATGCTTTATGATTAGGGTGTATGTCCCTAATATGTTCTAGTATGTTGTATGTTATGTACGTTAAGTTTTGGTGGGATGTTGAATGTTTATGCAAACGAAAATGTTTCAAGCCCTAGTTGGCGCAAAAACACCCAAGGGTTGCATGAAAATCTATGACTGAATGTATGGTTATGTATGATGAAATTTTATGTTAGAAAGCGCTGCATGCTTGATCTTAGGCTCCCGCGATAGCTGGTTGAGTTAGATTGCGTGAATTAGGACGTAAAATGAATTTAAGTAAGAAAACTGCCAGTTCGGGTAAAACTGGCCAGTTTTCTGGAAAGCCGGATTTGAGGTCTTTAGAGGCCGAATTTGATGAAAGTTAAAACTGCAAAGTTGTAGAGAAGGATTTTCCTAGTGGACAGTGTGGACGATTTTCCAAAATAAGGTTCCAATGCCTCTGTTTTTATGAAAAACCGAGCTTGATCTGCCCAGACCCAGTGTGGTAGCAGGGTACACGGCCAACAGCTTTCAACCCCAAATATGACTAAGTTAAAGGCAAAACTGGGTTTTGTGTAAAGAGCCAAAGTTGTAGTATATTTCAAGATCTAAAACTTTAATGAAAAAAGTTTTTCCAGATTCAAAGCAGATTTTTAAGTAAAGTCTGATTTCCTGGAATTGTGCAGGTAATAGGAAATCCTGTACAGGATTTTCAGAAAAACCATGCAAAAGCAGGAAATCCCTGCACATGCCTGGATACTTTAATTAAGAAACTGTTTTTAAAAATGGTTTTCAAAGTTAATAGTTTTTAACTGTCTTTACTTATAAATTATGGCTGTATGAAAATATGGTGTTTTTAAAAGGATAACTTATGGTAACCGGTTAGGATACCCAAGCTATTAGGTTAGGCCTTACCCTATAGTTACCGATAGTAACCTAGTAGGATGTTACTCTAAAAGTGATAAGGCATTAGTAAGATTAGTAACCTTACGAGTTACTGTTTATGTCCGATTGGGTCTTGAGCTCTAAGGTTACGGCTAGTAACCGACCAAGTTTTCATTAGTAGATTATGGGAGGCATATACCTAGGATTACTCATGGTTGTTGGTTGGGATACCAACATTAAATAATTATGATTTATAGTAAGATAGAATGTGAATGATTCTTATTTTACACCCTGTTTAAACAGGAGTAGGAATTGTTGTCGTGCCATAATGGGACGATAAATCAAGAGCGTAGGACGGAAGGTAAGTACAACTCCGCCTACAGCATGAACAACATGTTTTGTTGCATGATGTGTTTTTAAGAAATCATGAATTGATTTACATGATTTGTATGTTATGATGTTTATGTTACGATGCAGTATGTTTATGGTATGTTATGGTATGTTATGTTACGATGTGGTATGTTATGTTACGATGTATTATGTTATGATATTTTATGTTATGAATGATGTTATGTTATGTCACATGTTTGATATCATGACATCACGAAGCATGTTCACTGATATTGAACCACATGGTAAGAACAAGTTTTTAAGATTTGAGATAAGACAAGTTAAGATTGTTGTGTCGTACTGACTTGTCATGAGGACAGGTTTAAACGGTATGTTCTATGGGTTGAGTTGGATTGGACTGGCTGCCTCAACTACTCCATGTTAAATGGTTTGTTTCTGGTTTGAGCTGGATTGGACTGACCGCCTTCAACCACTCTATGACTATGTACCACAGTACGTGCACGCATGGTATGTAAGGAAACAGAACTAAGTTAATTTACGAAATCATAATTGATTCATAAGAAATCATAATCGGTTCATGCATTCTTGCACTTAAAAATATTTCACGGATTGAATATTGTACTTATTGGGCATAAGCTCATTACTTACGTTCATGCTGTAGATAAGCAACCTATCGGCAATACTTGATGAAAAACTGTGGAGAGATGGTGCTGCGGACTGTGGTATGTGGGATGGACACCGCCACGGGTTTTGGAAAAAAAATATGTTTTTGTAAAATATGATTATGTTATGTTATGATAAAGTAATGGTATGGATAAGGCAAGTTTAAGTATATATGACAAGCAAGTTGCCTCGTGTTGTACCAATCCGCACTAGGTCGGGTTTGGTCTACGGATTAAGTATGATAGCTTTCGAATAAGGTATGAAAGCTCGGTACTCAGGTGAGTACATATGAATAAATTAAGTTTATGTATGAGAACAAGTTAAGTTATGCTTATGTTATGTTTAAGTTTAAGGTTGTATGTATATGTATCATGTGATAAAAAAAATTTCTACTCTAGAAATTGGGTAAGTTTAAATTAAGTAAGTAATATAATGACTCCCATTCGCGTGGTCGGTCTTACGTGGGTGGTTGGGGCGTTACGGACTTGTTGCAAAAGTGTGACTTCATCGGGTTTAGTAATTCTGCGAAGTGGTATATGTGATAATTTAAAAGGAGGATATGTATTGTAAGAACCTGAATTACGATGAACTTATGATTTCCTTTGAGAAAAGGAAAATTTAAGATTTGAATTATATATGACGATATAAAACTCATGATCTGAGTTAAAAATCAATATATGTTTAAGTTCTCAGTAAATTAATTACAAGACTCAATAAAAGTATGAGACCCTTTTTGAGAGAAAAAGGCCAAAATAGGAATTTTAATTTTTATTACTGTCAAATGTTGACCAAGTTTGACCAAAGTTGACTTTAGGTTGACCAAATTTGACTGAGATGGTACTGCAGTATAATTATCGGTATGGAAACTATACTGCAGAAAACTGTCATTTCGGACGATTAAGCGAAAATAGGGTTTGAGACGACCCTAGAGAAAAATTAAGCACGATTTTTAAGACATGAAAGACTAAATGGTTTCAAGTTCTAAGAAAATCCTATACACAATCCAATTTTATGCAGAGGAATTCTAGACTGTAGTCCAGTAAAATAGTACTGTTTTTGTGAAAAAATAGTATTAGTATTGATTAAGTTAGTAAGGAAATGGAGTGCATCTCTATATTTAGGGATTTTTGGGAATTAAGTGGACCATTATGTATGAATTAGAAGCCAAGTGGCTTGATAAATGCATAAAAACACACTTTTATTCATGTAATTTATTAGATAATTTACAATTTAAATAAGTATTTTTATAATATTAATTCATAATATTTTACTTTGTAAATATTTATAATTTTATTTTGATTTATTTATTTATTTATTTATTTTCCTTTCTTTCCTCCTCTTCTTTTTTCCTTTCTTTCCTTTTCTTTCTCCTTTCTTCCATAGCCAAACCCGTGTGAGAGCAGCCCATGACTTCAGCTCCAGTCCAGCTACCATGCCAACTCAGCCTATGATCCCAGACCTGTGATTTCAGGCCCACAATTCCAGCTTCAGCTGGCAGCCGAGACACCCACAGGCCCGCGTGATTCCAGGCCTCAACCTCCAACTCAAGGTCCCCCTCCAGCTGGCCCAGCATGAATCTCGGGTCCGTGATTCCAGACCTCAGCCCCTCCTTCCAGCTGCACTTAAGCACCGTGATTCCAGCCCAAGCCCGCGCGAAGCCCAGCTGTTGTCTCCTCATGCTCCAGCTCAGGCTCGCGAATTTCGGGCCGAACTTTCCTCCAGTCCAAGGCCGAAACTCTAGCAGCAACTCTCAGCCCAAGCTGCACGCGGCTCCAGCTGGCCCAGCGCCAATTTCGGGCCACGTTTCCCAGCCAAGCCCGCGCCCAGGAAATCCAGTCCCTTCGACTGATTTACTGCAAATCTCCACTCAGATTACTAGCTGGACAGCGTGAATTTTGGGTCGAATTTCTCTCCATCACCATTGGACATTGATGCCTATAAAAGCAAGCCATTGCAGCAAGCTTGGGATGTTTTTTTGGCATGAGATATTTGGCTGAAATTATAGTGTTGATTTTTCTTTTTCTTGCATTTTTCATCTCATATTTTCTTATTAGAATTTTGTGAGATGGATTGCAAGCTAGGCTAAATTTCTTTTGGTGAAGTTAAAGATGAACTCATGTGTTGAGTTTTCCAATTGAGGTTTTGTTTGTTTGATTTTGTAATGCATATATATTTGAGTGAAATATTCTTCTTCATTTTTTCTAATTTTCTTTGAATGCTAAATATTATGTGTCAAGTTTTTATATAGATTTAGTCATGCTTTTTCTATGTAAATTTTGTCATGTAATGTTTTGTAACTAAAATTATTTTGTAAATTGATATTGTAACGACCCGCCTAGCACAGGCCGTTACCATACATACATACTTACTTACTTAACTTATCATACTTATTTATTTGGCGAAATGCAGCGGAAATTTTTTTTTTTATACCGAGTTTATAAACGTCTAAACGTAATAAGCGTGTCTTAAATAAAATATTTAACATAAGAGAAATGCATAATGAACAAAACGTGTAGCCGCATTGTACTCCCACATTTCACAGTATGTCCCGCCTCGCACTTCCATCTTGTATCACACATTGCTGTCAGGTTGCTTACCTACAGCATAGACGTAAGACAGTGAGCTTTCGCTCAGTAAGTACAACTATCTATATCGCGTCATAACAAACATAACCTAGCATACACCTCCTAACTTAGTTCGTCATAACATATCTCATCGTGTCATCATAACATACAATTTCACATAATTACATAGCATATCATTGCATAATAGATGCATGGTCCGGTTATGCTCATATTATGCTTTTCTTTCATTATTAACTTACTTTCTTACTTTTCTTACATATGGGCCCCTTACTTGGGTATACGTACCAGGCGCGCGATTATGGAGTGGTTCGAGCGGTCAGTCCATTTCCAACTCAAACCATAGTCCAACCCGACCTACAAGCGGGTCGGTACGACACAAGCGACTTGCTCGCCATGGCAACTTGCTTGCCTTCTTTCTTTCTTGGTCTTTAATCTCATCTTATAATTTAGTAAACATGCATCGTGATGTCACTCTTACATAAGTCATAACATACTTTACATCATAGACTTAACGTAACATACACCATAACTTATCATAGCATGATTCATAAACTTGACTTATCATACATCCTTACTTAACATGCAACGTAGCACAACATGGCAACCACATAACATATAGCTACATAATACAATAACATAGCAACCACAACATACCTCATACAACACATAACATACAACAATACAACGTATAACCCTAGCATACATCTAACATACTTTAGCAAGTAACAACACAAGCCTATGCTGTAGGCGGAGTTGTACTTACCTCGTCTGCTATGCCCTAGCGGATGCTGCTCCTCACTTGGACGCAACAACAGGCTATCTCTTGTTATTCCATGGACATAGTATGAGAATTCGAAATCATAAAAATGTTGGTAGCCTAACCAACGTACTTACATAATCCTAATTATATGTCGCTTTGTGCATAACACCCCACTTGGTTACTTATAAGTAATCCTATTGTTTAACTTTAGACTATCTCTTAAGAGGTTACATCATATAACCTTTTTGTGCTAAGCTCTCAATCATACTATTAGGGTTTAGGTTTTCTTTCCAACCTTGGGCTTTATTCTTATATCATAATCATTGGGTTATTTTCATTAACCCTTATATCTTAGCCCAATTATAGATTTTGGGTATCCTTTAGGGTTATATTGGGTAACTCTTAAGGTCAAACTTAGTTAAACATTAGGTCAACCAAAGTCAACATTTGGTCAACTGAGGTTAACCTTCGGTCAACTATGGTCAACCTTCTATGGTCAACCTTGGGCTTGACCCAGTAACTCGGATATAACTTCCAATTACCGTCCGTTACGTTTATTTCGCTTTACCTTGGCTTAAAATCCCATTTCTCCTTAACTTGAAAAGGTTAAGGAATAATTCCCAAAACTCTTTATTTAACTTGTAAAAATTCATGTTTTTGAAACGGATTTTTATAAAAATCATTTAGGATTGGAAACTGCCTTTGGAATAGTTTTCATAGTCAAAACAGTGGTTTTGAGATGAAAAATAGTTTTTCCGAACTAGTTATAGAAAATCCTGTGTAGAAATTTTCTGTTCACTGCACAGTCTTTACAAAACAGTGTCAGTTTAAAAATCCATTCTGAATTTGAAAAATTTATCTTCACAAAAGTTTTAGCTCTCAGAAAATTCTAAAACTTTTATGTTTTATGAAAACTTTAATTCGGACTCTAACTGGTTCGTTTTTCTCTTTGAACTCACCTGGCCGTGCATAACTACTGGGCACGGTTCAGGCTCGGGTTTTCACAAAAACGAAGGCTATTGGAATCTTATTTTAGAAATATGTCTATGTTGTCCTCTAGGAAAACTAGTTTCGAGCAACTTCCATGTTTTATACTTTACCCCATTCGGCCTCTAAAGGCCTTAAATTACACTTACCAAGAAACTGGGCAGTTCCAAGTCCGAACTGGTAGTTTTCCTTATTAGTTCCATTTTACGTCCTATTACGCGGAGTTTAACTTAACCGAACACGCGGGAGCCTAAATAACATACATGCAGCATTTTCTAACATCCCACATGAACCATTATGCAATTCAAACGTGTCCATGCAAACCAAAACCCGAACTACCCTAGTCCTAGGTTTGCATGGTTCTACTTTTTGTCTCACATTCAAGCATACACCTTGGCATACACCTTTAAGCTACAACCTAACATGGGTTGTCTAGGGCTGATTTGCACAAAAACAGGGAACATACCAATCATGCACCATCTAACATGCATCCTAGTAATCAATCAAGCACAAACCAAAAATCAAATAACATAAATAAGCCATCCACCCCTAATCTCTTAATCAAGCACAACCTATCACACCTAGAGCATGAATTTAAATTGGACTTATGTTCTTACAAACTTCAAGTTGAAATACAAGGTAAATTTCAAATTGAAAGCTTAATTGAAAGATTAGGGCTCAATGGGTTACTTTAGATCAAAGTTAGGGTTTGGAGTCCAAATTCTCCTCCTCCCCCTTAGTCCTCCTTCCACTTGGCTCCTATCCTCCAAATGAGTACCAAAAATTTTTGTTGGCCTCTTGATTGGCTTTACACAAATCCAGCCACACCACAAGGCCTTCCCACAAAAATTTTTCAACTTTCCTCTTCCTTTTCTTCTTCCTTTCACTCTCGGCCACCAAGGCCAAAGTGGCTCCAAAACTCTTCAAATTTTTTTCTCTTGGTTCCCACTGGAACCCGAACACTCCCTAATCAAAAACCCCCTTGAAAATTTTTATTTTTCTCTTTTCTTTCTCTCCTCCTAGCTCTTGGTTTTTCTGAAGAAAAAAGGCAAGAATTTCACTAGATTTTACCAATAAAATGAATAATGGCTCCCCCTATTTATAGCGGTTGAGAATCTTTTGAAAATTATGGAAAAACCCCACAAAAACTCAATATTCACACTAAAGGAGGGTGAGGTGGCCGGCCATGTGCTTGTTGAACAATAGTGGTGGGAATTCGGGCCGCCCGACCTGGCCCGGCCCGAGCCCGACGGTCTTTTTTGAAATTTCGGCTCGGCCCGGCTCGGACTATTTAAAATACGGGCCGGGCCGGGCCGGCCCGGCCTGGACGTTTAACATGTAAGCCCAGCCCGGCCCGTGGGTTTAGAGCGGGCCGGGAGCGGGCCGGGCCGGGCCCTGGCCCGGGCCTGCCGCACATTCCTCTTACTCGAATCGCCGGTGCTATTCTCCGACGGCGACGCAGCCTCCTTGGTCTTGGTCTTGTCCCCACTATCGGCGGGAGTAGTACTACTGCTCTTCTCCGGAGGAAGAGCGGACGTCGGCGACTTGGCCCCGAAGAGCGACGGGGGCAACAAAACGACGTCGCTTTGGTAGACGGCTAAGGGGAACTCCGCCCACAAGGCATTGTTGATCTGCGTCTCGACGAGGCCGGTGGAGACATTGAGTTGGTGGCCCTGGCTGGTGAAGTTGAGGCCGTCGTTGGAGAACTGGGTCCTAACTGGGTTGGAGACGGACAGACGGTTTGGAAGTTGTCTAGGGTGTAGTATTTGGGGAGGACATGGTAGAGGATGAGATTGACTTGGTTCTGGGTCGAGAGGCCGTTGAGAGTGCCGGCCTTGAGGTTGTTGAAGGCGTTGTCGGTCCAAACATTACAATGAAACAAAAAGATAAAAAACAATAAGATAAAAGTCAAGTCCACCTTTTTTGACTCACTGTGGGTGTGGCAGCAGCAGGCTTGCTGCGCCTGCTGCAGTGCTGCTCCACCTTCTTCTTTTTTTTTTTATAAATATAATAATATAATAATAATATTTAATATATATAATTTTTTAATAAAAATGATATATATAAATTGATTTTTTAATTTTTATTTTATTATATATATTTTAAATTTTTTTTATTTTTTTATAACAGGCCGCCGGGCTGGCCCATCGGGCTAAATGTTCGGGCCGGGCCGGCCCGACCCGTCGGGCTTGAAAAGAGAGCCCAGCCCGCCCGTCATTATCGGGCCGGGCTTTTACCGGGCCCGTTAAATGCGGTCCGGTCGGGCCACCAAGCGGGCCGAAATTACGGGCCACGGGCCGGCCCGTTTGGCCCGGCCCAAATTCCCACCACTATTGAACAAGCAAAATATTTCTTTCCAAGCTAATTAAATAATTATGATGTCATAATTAGGAGCTATGGTGATGTCATCCACCATTAGTCCTTGTTTGGTTAATTTTTTCATAATGCAGTCCATTTTTGAGCTACATAGATATTTCCAATACTGTGTTCATTTATACACAGTATTTTTATACTGCACTGCAGTCCAAAATTTATCTGTGTAAAAATGGACAGTATAAAATTTTTCTTATTTTTCTGAGTCCTTTTTGACTTTAATCTCTACTAGGTGTGCTTGATTTTCTAAGGTGATTTTAAGGTCTATTCATGCTATATTACTCGTAATCACGAGTTTCACAGTATCTTTTCCATACTGCATCTCATAATACTGTGAAGTCAACTCTTTGACTGTTCTTGGTCAAACTTTGACTTTCTTGGTCAAAGTTAACTTTCTTGGTCAAACCTTTGACCTTCACAAAATCATGCAATTTTTCACCCTTTTTAACTCAAAAGGCCGTTTGCTAACCTTAGCACTCTATTTTGAGTCTTATTGACTCATAAGAAATCACAAAATCAAACAAAAACTCTTAATCGAGTTTTTTCATAAATACGTTTATGGCATAAAAATTAATTTCTTAAAAAGGAATTAGTGACATAAAAAAATCTAGGTATTACAGATCTTTTACTGCAATATTGTCAAATTGATATATTGTCGATTTTAGATAATTTATTTTTGGTCCTAACGTGAGAAGTCTAATTTATTTGAATACTTTTGTTAAATCAAAACTAAAATTGGAAAACAATACATATGAGGGATTCTTGATGCTTTACCACTTTTTGATTATTGAATTTTTCTCCATTTTAAATTGCGTTGTTTTTAAATTTATTAAAAAAATCACAAAAATAATTCTTCGTTTCCTTTCTTTGATTACTTATTTCTCTTACGCTTTTGTTCTGCTAATCATTTCTTGTTTGTTTTTATCACTTTCTCGTGGGAACGACCGTCCTAATTGTACTGCAATTGACCGCTTGTTTCGGTACACATTTGGGCGTAATCATGACTACACTTTAGTCGCCACCTCACAGGGACTAAAATGTAAATATTTTATCCCTAGGGGCTAAAGTGTAATTTTTAAAAAATATGATGTAAGCATGATGTAAGTAAGATGATGTTATCATGGTGAGGTAAGCATGGAACACCTGGTGACCAAGCAAACTTGTTGAACAAGCTTTTCCCACCTTTGGCTCACTGAATGGCCAGCCAAGGACTCTAGGAGGATCAAAGAGCAAAATTATTTTGTTCACCAAGGACTCTTATGCAAATTTAAGAAGAAATGTAGAGCTAAATATAATTATGGAAATTAGGAAATTTCCACTATAAATTGGGTTGTAAGTGAACTTTTTAAGGTTTAGTTCAATTTCAAGTATTCCTTTTCTCTTCTCCCTCCCATTAGAACCGACCCTAAGTGATAGCAAAACACCCAAGAGTGGTCGGTTTTGCTTGAGAAGAAAGAAGGAAAAAAAAATGAAGAGGAAAAGAGCTTGAAGGGTGACTGGATTTGGTGAAGAACCAAGCCAAGGTGGCTGAAAAAGTTTGGAACTCCACCAAGCCTAGGGAGGCCCGTTGTGGTGGAGAGCAAGGGGAGCAAGTTTGGTCAGATTTTGGAGAAGAAAAGCAAGAAGAAATTGTTGGATCCAAGCTTGAAAATCATCTCCAAGTTCAAGAGGTAAACCCTCTACATTTCTCAAGTCTTTTACTAAGTTTGGAGCATGATTTTTAAGTGTATTTCAAGTAATTGGATTGTAAGAGCATAAGCTCATTTTCTCTCCTTTTCATGTAGTGTTTTGTGTAAGCTCGGTATGTGTTGATTAGGGTGTTAGTGAGCTGTTTTATGTGTTGTGTATAGCTATGGGTTTTATGCTCTAGAAATTATATGCTAAGGGTGTATGCTTAATGCTCACTATATGTTTGTTATATGTCTCAATAAGTTTAAGATTGATGTATGGTTATGCATGATGAGATTTTATGTTAGAAACGCTGCATGTCTGATCTTAGGCTCCCGCGGTGGCTGGTTGAGTTAGATTGTGCGAAATAGGACCTAAAACGAACTTAAGCAAGAAAACTGCCAGTTCGGGTAAAACTGACCAGTTTTCTGGAAAGCCGGATTTGAGGTCCTTAGAGGCCGAATTTGATGAAAGTTAAAACTGAAAAGTTGTAGAGGAAGGTTTTTCCTAGTGGACAACGTGAACAATTTTCCAAAATAAGACTTCAATGGCCTCTATTTTTATGAAAAACCGAGACTGGTCTGCCCAGACTCAGTGTGCTTTTGTGTAAAGAACCAAAGTTGTAGCATTTTTCAAAATCTAAAACCTTCATGAAGAAAGTTTTCCCAGATTCAAAGCAGATTTTTAAGTAAAACCTGATTTTCCGGAACTGTGCAGGTACTAGGAAATCCTACACAGGATTTTCAGAAAACCATGCAAAAGTAAGAAATCCCTGCACATGCCTGGATACTTTAATTAAGAAACTGTTTTTAAGAATGGCTTTCAAAGTTGACAGTTTTTAACTGTCTTTACTTATAAGTTATGGTTGCATGAAAATATGGTGTTTTTAAAAGGAATAACCTATAGTAACCGGTTAGGATACCCAAGTTATCAAGTTAGGCCTTACCCTATGGTTACCAATAGTAACCTAGTAGGGTGTTACTCTAAAAGTGATAAGGTCTTAGTAAGATTATTAACCTGACGAGTTACTGTTTATGTCTCGTTGGGCCATGAGCCCTAAGGTTACGGTAAGTAACCGAGCGAGTGTTCATCGGTAGATTATGGGGACATATAACTAGAGTTACTCATGAATGTTGGTTAGGATACCAACATTTAATTTTATGATTTATGGTAAGATAGAATGTAAATAACTCTTATCTTACACCATGTTTGGAAATAGGAGTATGAACTGTTGTCGTGCCATATTGGAACGATAAACCAAGAGCGTGGGACGATAGGTAAGTACAACTCCACCTACAGCATAGGTTTCTTGTTGTGCTACTTGCCTAAGATGTTCTATGCTATGTTATGGTATATCATGGTATATGATGGTATGTCATGGTATATTATGGTATGTTATGGTATGTTATGTTATAAATTGTAACGCCCCCAAATTCCTACTCTACGTACGTAGTGCCATTACCATGCTTTCTTAACTTAAACGTCCCGATCATCCACATAGAATCGACTATGTGAATGTGGGCCGTTACTTAACGTACTTAACTTAGTTCTAAATCTAATACTTAGACTAATCGGAAAATTTCAGAATAAATTTTTTTTTCTTCTTTCTTTTGAAACTTCATTTTTAAAAAAATCGTAACTTGAAAACGTTACATACATAAAATGTAACATGGTACATATTTCTTAATCATACATGTACAACTTCATAATTTAAACACTTTGTGGAAAATCTGCATAGTGGTATCCCACACCACCCTTCACTTGCTGCATCATCTCTATGGCCCACCAAGTAATGCTGCAGGCATCTTACTTTTACCTACAGTATGAAATATAAACTGATGAGCTTTCACCCAGCAAGTACAAACATGATCTCACAAAACATTTCAAATATTTTAAAAACATACAAATCATCATGTAATTTATGCATGAACTATTTATGATCGATTTGAATGTCTTATGATTTATTATTATCTTGATTACATATGGGCCCCTTGTGTGTACGTACCAAATGCGCACAATCTCTAGAAAATTAGGGTTTGCAAGGCCCTTAACAATTCTGAGAATTATAAACATAACATAACTCTTCAGGATCTAGCGGAAGGTTGATTATACCCTCACGCATCAACGAGAAGTTGATAATCATAACTTAAACTTGAAACATATATCCTCTACCTAGCGGGAGGTTCGTACGACATCTTACTTGTATGTTCTTACCATGTTGTTTAATATTAGTGAACATACCTCATAATGTCAGTATATCATAACATATACATACACATGGCATCTCATAACTTAACATAGCATATCTTAGCATAGCATAGCATATTGTAACTTAACATGACATATCTTAACATAGCATATCATAACTTAGCATGGCATATCTTAACATAGCATAGTATTTTGTAACTTAACCTGACATATCTTGGCTTATCATCACATAACATAGCATATCATAGCATAACATGGAAACATGTCATATACTTGAAAATAGCTTACTATTTTTCATACTGTAGGTGAGGTTTGTACTTACCTGAGGTCCTATGCTCTTGACTTAGTGTTCCAATAAGGTACGTCAACAGGTTCTATTCCTGTTTCAATTAAGGCATAAGATAAAGATTAGCCTATCTTACTGTAAATCTTTTCATGCAATGCTGGTATTCTTAACCAACCTTCATTGGTAACCCTAGTTATATGTCCCCTCTACACGCTTCATGATAACTTGTTTGGTTACTTAAAGTAACCTTGGGTATCGGGCCCAAACACATAGATTAGATAGGGTTAGGTTACCATTCCTAACCTTGGGCTTAAACCTTAACCTTCTTAATCCATAACCCATTGGATTATCTTGAGTAACCCATTAGGTTGGTCAACCTAAGTTAACCCAAGTCAACATTTTGGTCAACTAAGATCAACATACTATGGGTCATACTTGGGCTTTGAGCTTAGCCCAGTAACTCGGATTTTCTTCTGGTTACCACCCGAAATCGTCTTGTTTACTAAACTTTGGCTTAAAAATCCAATTTTCTTTGTTTTTGGAAGAATTTGGTAATTTAAATCCAAAAACCTTAAAAATTCGTGGCACTTGAAGTGGGTTCTCATAAAAATCATTAAGGGCTGAAAACTGTCATTGGAACAGTTTTTCACAGTTAAAACATTGAGTTCGGCGAAAAATACAGTTTTTCTGAATTGTTTTATAAAATCCTGTGCAGGAATTTTCCTGAACCCTGCACAGTTTTTGAAAATCTGATTTTATATAAAAATTTGTTTAGAATCTGAGAAAACTTTCTTTACGAAAGTTTTAGATCTCAAAAAATACTACAACTTTCATGTTTTACTCAAGACCCGGTTTTGCCTTCAACTTAGTCAGTTTCCGTTTGAAACATGCTGGCCGTGCACACTAGATCTGGGCAGACCAGTCTTGGTTTTTCATAAAAATAGAGGTCATTGGAGTCTTATTTTGGAAAACTGTTCACGTTATTCCCTAGGAAAAATTATTTTGAACAACTTTCATGTTTTAACTTTTTCCAAATTCGGCCTCTAAAGGCCTTAAAACCTGCTTTCCAGATAACTGGGCAAATTCTACCCGAATCTGGCAGTTTTCCTTGTTTAGATTCGTTTTACGTCCTATTCGCTTAATCTAACTCAACCGAACACGCGGGAGCCTAGAAAACAGACATGCATCATTTTCTAACGTAAAACATACATTCATATATCATCCAAACATCTTGGGACATATCACAAACACATTAAAGGCATGTATGTAAACTCTAATAATCATGTAAGCATATTATCAAAACATGCATCAAAATATGATTTGAGACCTTGAGACCCTAATTAAGAACATAACAAGCATTAAACCCATTGCATAAAAATAATGGATGAGCTTATGCTCTTACAATCCAACTTGAAAATACACTTAAATTTTCAAATTTAAGCTCAAATTGAAAAGCTTAGGGCTAAAGGAGATTACCTTTGTTCACACCAAGATTGGTGTTTTGGGTCTAACTCTTTCCCCCTTTGCTCATCACCACAGCCGGCCTTTCCCCTCCAAATGGGGTTTCAAAATTTTGGCCATGCACATGGAACAACTACACATAAGCTTGATGCTCCAAACCAAATAAAAACTTAAGGGTTAGAGGTTTTACCTTAACCTATCCAAGGGTTTGGCGAGCTTGGTTCAAGCTTTTCCTTCTTTCCTTGCCACCCTCCATAGCCGGCCTTTCCTTGGCCAAATAGGTTCCAAAATTTCAGCCAACCAAGCTTGAGCTCCCCACCAAATTCGGCCATCACCTAGGGCTAATCTCCTTGCTCTACTCTTTTTTTCTTTTCTCCTTATGTTTCGGTTTTCTTGAGAGAAAATGGGTAAGGGAAAATTTTGCCATAACTTTGGGAGATTTTCTGATTTTTTTGAAGCAAAAACCGCCCCCCCTCACCTCTATTTATAGGCTTTCTGAACTTTTTTAAAATTATCAAAAAGTCCTTGAACTTTTTTAAAATTACATTTTGACCCCATAAAGCAAAAATATTTGCATAAATGCCCCTTGTAGTGTGGTGGCCGGCCATTGGTTGTCTTGGAGCCCAAGTTTTTCTTACATCATGCATGACACCATCATGCTTACATCACCTTGATGACATCATCTTGCTTACATCATGATAACATCACCTTGATGACATCATGCTTACATCACTTTGATGACATCATCTTGATGACATCATGCTTACATCATCATTACTAACTTTTTCAAAAATTATACTTTTGCCCTTAAAGATAAAATATTTGCAATTTAGTCCCTGCGGGTGATCGGCTAAGATAGAGCCACTCGGTTTCCAATTCCTTCATAATTATCCACTTGATTCCAAAAATCCATTTATATAATTATACAGTCCATTTCCTTACTAACTTCGATAATATCAATACTGTTTTGTCCTAAAACAGTATTATCATACTGAATTGTAGTCCAAAATCTATCTGCATAAAATTGGAATACGTAAAAATTTTTCTTAGGACTTGAAACTATTTAGCCCTTATTGCTCCAAATATTGTGCTTGATTTTTCTAGGGTGGTCTCACAGTTTATTCTTGCTTATTCGTCCGTAATGACGGTTTTCCGCAGTATAATTTTCATACTGCTTATCGTATAACAGTACCGTCATGCCTTTGACCCCTATGGTCAACCTTTAACTTTTTGATTAAACTTTGACTTTTTCGGTCAAATTTGAACCAACGTAAAATCATGAATTTTTGTGATGCCCTTATCACAAAAAGCCATATACATGACTAAGTAACTATTTATTGAGTCTCATAATTAATTAAATGAGAACTCAGATATTTACTAATATTTAACTCATATCATGAGTTTCATATCGTCATACATGATTCAATCTTAAATTTTTCCTTGTCTCAAAGGAAATCATAAGCCATAAAATTTCGGGTATTACATGAATGATGTATGTTATGATATATGTTTTAATGTCGTGACATCATTAATGTCGTGACATCATGAAGCATGTTCACTGATATCGAATCACATAGTAAGAACAAGATCTTAAGATATGAAATAAGACAAGTTAAGATGTTGTGTCATATTGACTTACCACGAGGGCGAGTTTAAATGGTATGTTTCATGGTTGGTGTTGGAATGGATAGGTTGCCTTTAACTACTCTATGACTATGTATCACAGTACGTACACGCATGGTATGTAAGGAATTAGAACTAAGTTAAATTATGGAACCATAATTGATTCATAAGAAATCATAATTGGTTCATGCATGATGATATATTTTGTGTCGCGGATATAACAGTTGTACTTGTTGAGCGAAAGCTCACGTCTTACGTCTATGCTGTAGGGAAGCAACCTACCGGCAACACTTGATGCGAGACTGTAGAGAATGGCGCTGCGGACTGTGAAATGTGGAATGGACACCGCCACGGGTTTTGGAAAATATGTTTTATAAAATATGTTTGTAATGAAAAAGGTGTTTACATTATGTTTTAAGTATATATGGCAAAATTTATGTATGTATGGCAATCAAATTGCCTCGTGTTGTGCCGATCCGCACTATGTCGGGTTTGGTCCATGAATTAAGTATGATAGCTTTCGAATAAAGTGTGAAAGCTTGGTACTCGAGTAAGTACATATGAATAAGTTAATTTTTATGTATGAGAATAAGTTTAAGTTTATGTTTAAGTTTAAGTTAAGGTTTTATGTTTTATATATGTATGTTTAAAAAAAAAAAATTTACTCTAGAATATGGGGTAAGTTTAAAGTATATGAATTAATAAGTAAGTTAAGTAAGTAAAGTAATGACCCACATTTACGTAGTTGGTCCTACATGGATGGTCGGGACGTTACATGTATGCATATCTCTGCAACCATAGTTCTTTTATAGAGGTGAAATGCTACAACGTATCTCTGTTAGCTTTAAGATATTGTACCAGGGGACAACACTTTCCATATACCCTTTCTTATATTAGCTTTAACAAAGAAAAATCATTAGCGGACATATAGTGGGCAATTAATGGTGATCAAAAGCTAATTTGGACCAAAACATCCCAAAAGACAGAAACCCTTCAACATGTATGGGGATGTCGGCACCACCTTTGCACCCCTTTCATTTTCCTGACCTATTGGTTTATTAAATTAAAAGAAAAAATAATTACAATGACGCGTGTAACATTGAATAGACGAAATCATTAAACAACCTACAAGGCAAATTAAACTAACAAACCAAGCCTAATCACGTTCATCAAAAAAAAAATAAAAAATAAAAAATAAAAGACTAATCGCAGAATACAAAAGTCGGAAGCCATATTCATAGGATTAGACTTTAATTTGCACCTTGAATATGATTTCAAATATGCCTTGTAGAAAATTAGAGGCTATGTATGCATCTCTATAACCATTGTTCTGTTATAGCTTCGACGTATCTGTGTAGCATGTTGGTAATTTGTTTCAATCCAAAAAGGAAAGAAGAATAAATGGGAAAGCAAAGACCATTGGTGTTTGGTGTTTCGTGTTTGAGTTGAGTTTGAAAATTTTAAGTTGTAATAGTAATTTTTGTTGACTTTTTAGATAAGACAAAAAATTTTTTTCAGAAAAAGACAAAATTTTTAGTTCAAACTTGAGGTTTGAGCATTGTAACCAAACATGCATGTAATAATCAATTTTTTTTCCCCACTTTTGCTTTTGAAGTAATCACCATTAAAGCGTGTTTTATAATCGTTGGCTTTATAGCACCTGTCCTAAACTTTTTGGCTTTTGATATCTTGTCCACTCCAAACTTTTAAATTTTTTCGCAGTTTATCTTGAATTACCTATATGATGTGTCTTATTTTGTTAACTTCTGTTAAATTGAGAATTCGAATTTGTAAGATTTGCATGTGAATATTTCGTCATTGATTCATCAACAAATAAGCTAAATTGAGGTGTGTCTCAACAATTTTGAAAGTTTGAGGATTAAATTGGTGAAATTAGAAGATCGAGTGGCAAGTTGTTAAACGCCAAAAAGTTTAGATGGGAAAAAAATAAATAAATCAAATTGTTTGATAAATAATTTTAAAGTGCCCATTCAAAATTAATATGGTAATCTTAGTTGCTATAAAATAATATGTTCATCTTGTAACTTTAAGTCACATTAGAAATCTCATTTTCTTTAAATCCTTAACAAAAGGAATATTTGAAATTAATTGATCGGTTAAAATATATAGGTTGTCTCACTCATTTATAATATAAAATGAAAGCAATTAAAAATCGCATATATTAATTCATATATGTATGTAAAACTGGCAATCATATAAACCTTTTTATTCCCTCTACAAAATCATAATAAACTAAATCCTAAATTACCCTAAGAGAACACAAAACGGTTTTGTTTCCCACTAAATATAATACCAAGTACCTTATCTTCGTACTGTACAAAGCAGTAACACTTTTCTTCTATGGTATATTTTCTGAAATTTCTAAAGTAGGAACTGTTCTTTGTTCACTATTAACAAAAATTACAGTTTTAAGGAAGGTTTTGTAAACGGTGATAGCAAAATTCCTTGTTGCCTAAGTATTGATTTGCTCACGTATGGTGTAATGATTACCCCAAGCCGTTGGACTAGTTTTCAACAAGTTCCCTTTTTTTTTTTTTTTTTTTTTTTTTTGGGAACAAGTTCTGATATGAGTGTACAAGTTAAAAAATTTATAGATCAAACTATTGAAAATTTAATTCAACAGTAAAACTGCAGTTTGATGGTAAAATATGATAGTTTCGATCGTAAAAATCTCTGTTTTTTTAATCTTAGATGCTTTCAACCTTTTAGCTGCTTTGGACAAAGTTCCTTGGAAAGCTCTCATATCATTGATTATGAGGCTTCAAATGTCTTCCGATATTGCTGATATACTTTTGTCAACAATACGATGGTTCTTCGCAACAATGCTCACTCATTTGCAAGCAATAAAGAAATTGCTCCTATTTTTCTGAAAGTTGTTCTGCTAAATATCTTGATAAGATTACAATATATAGTTTGCCCTTCTTTTGAAATTACTGGTCCTTAGCAAATTCCACATTCGAAATCCAAACACGTAAGTTCTATTTGGTCATACCGGGATATGGAACTCCGAGCTCGTTTCTTCTGTTGGTCGTAATGGAACAGAACTTCATTGTTAATAAATTTATTGAAATAACGTTTTTTAAAATAATTTTTTTTAATATTTGTCTTAAGTTTTGTTAAATTAAGAAAATGATTAATTAGTGATTAAGCACATGATGGATAGTCAATCACTAATTCATTGATAGGTCAATCAACATTTTAATTGCCACATTCCATATTCCTTTAAAAAAAAATTCTACTATTTTTCTAAAATAAGGTCCAAAAATGTTTATTTACCCAACTTTTTTCCAATATATATTCGGGGTAAGGGGGCCATAACCTATAAGGAGCGGCAAGCTATGAATGGCAATCTTTTACCAAGATATGATAATTGATAAAGAAACTTATGTGTTTGCAATGTATCTCCTTATCTCTTTACTCTTTTCTGTGCAATGTCTGACTATTTGTGTTCTGTGTTGTGATTAAAGGGTAGTTGGTTAAGAATTTGTACGGACGTTCTATTTCGCAGGAGGTTTGCACTATAGTTAATTAATATCATTCTTGTTTTGTAACGTGGATAAAAGAGATTAATTTCGAAATAGATCAAGGATGACTTGTACAGATAACTTCCATGATACGAGTGGGCTAACCACCCCAAGTTATCATGGTAGCATCCTATGAGTACTTTAGCCTCTACTCCAAGTGAAATCAACACATGGCCCCATAAAATTTTAAATTTTATTCTTTTGAAGCTCAGCGAAATTTAAATTAGCAACTCGTTTTATCATTAAATTAAGTATACAACGAAATGCCTATTTCACGATCACGTTTTGTCAACTTGGTAGAAGATTGACCGCTTGCCAAATTCTTGGGCCTGGCAATTAAAAGTTTCGACTTTGCCCCCTTTGTAATTTTCTTTTTCTTTTTGACCCCGTTTACCCATTTTGAACATTAATTTGGTGGTGGAGAAAACTTTTAAATAAAAATGCAAGCAAAGCATGGAGGAGGACCTCACTAAAATATTTCTTTTTTCCCGACACCGACCAAGGTCCCAGCCCCGTTCCTATCTAGTCGTAACTTGGCACTTGTTTGCATTTACAAACTAAATGCTAAATTCAACGTTTTTTTATACGTTAACGTCGAAATTTATCACCTGTTGTAACATATGATAATTTGACATTAAAACTAATATTTCATTGAAGAGTTTTTTTTTTTTTTTTTCAAATCCAAAATACTAAAATTTATCATCGATTAATCTATTTAGCACTTTATTAGGCATGCTCTTATATGATTTTGACTAAGATTCAGAAGCTTTAACCTAAATTGGTATCTTAACACATCAGGGAAACTTGTTAAATTGCAAGAAGCCAAAGACACAACTTCAAATTATAAATGTCGCCTGCAGTTTTACTCTCCATTATGATCACCGACAAGTTGTTGAAAGACAGTAGAAGTTCGGTAAGTTTTTTCATGTGAAGAGACATGCTGGAATCCACCGTCCCCCTGAAATTATTCCATTCGAGATTTAGACATCAAAGGATTTTGACAAATGGGTTTAAAAATGAGGTGTCAAATGGGAAGCTAAGATACAACAAAGATGTTTTTGGAAGCATATGGAAAAACCATTCAACATGTTGTGGAACTTTGAGACCTATGGACTTGTTACTGGTTAGGTCACTTCTCTGCTACCCTACATTAACTCATTAGTCAAGCTGTCAATAATCAGTAGGGTAGGCTATGGCACCGAACCCAACTCTCCATGCAATTCACTGTTGATATTCTAAACCAAAGATTGGTTCTTAAAAAAAAAAAACAAAAAAACAAAAACAAAAACAAAAACAAAACAAAGCATTTAAAAAAAAAAAAGAGAAAAAAAAAAAACAAAAAGACAACTAAGAAAGTCATCAATAGTTAGTAGAAGTAATTCGGTGAGAGTTTTCGTCTGCCTCAAATTATTCCATCCAAGATTTAGACGTCAAAGATTTGATAAATGAGTTTAAAATTAACGAGGTATACTTATATAAAAAAAGGAAAAATGAAAATAAAAAACTTTCGAATGAAGGAATTCAAGTTTTTTTTTTTTTAATCTTATAATTTTATTTTGTTTTATTTCTTCAGAATTTCTAGACTTTTTATTTTTTATTACTTCTAAAAACTATTATTTTGTTTATTGGATAAATTTTTTAACAGTTGGATTCATAATTGGTTTAAATAAATAAGGAAAAAAAAAAAGATAACTAAGAAAGTGAACAATGAGCCATAACCAACTCAACAAATACATTTAATGCTTTACACACGTTAATATCGGTTGACTTCTTATTGGTCAAGGAGTCAATATTCACTAGGGTAGGCTACGATGCCGAACCTGACTTGCCGTGTTCTGAACCAAAGACTGGTTCTAATTAAAAAAAAAAAAAAGGAACAAGAAAAGACGACTAAGAAAGTCATCAACAGCCAATAGAAGCTTGGTGAGATTTTTCATGTGAAGAGACATGTTGAAATTCACTGTCTGCCTTAAATTGTTACATTCGAGATTTAAATATTGAAGATTTGACAAATGGGTTTAAAAAGAGATAAAGTTATAAAAATAAAGGCGATGGGGGTGAATATTCAAATTAAGGAATTCGAGGTTTTTTTTTATTTTTATTTTTTTAAATCTTATTTCTTCAGAATTTCTATTATGAGACTTCTTATTTTATATTATTGATAGTAACTATTGTTCTTATTAAAGTTTAATGGATTGATTTATAATTGGTTCAAACAAATAAGGAAAAAAAGAAGACTAAGAAAGTAATCAATGACTAAGAGTCATAGTCAACTGAACAAATACATTTAATGCATTACGCACATTAATGTTTGGCTGTGTGTTATAGGTGATAGACCATCTATAATGTATTTGTTAATATCAATTTTATACGTGTTATAAAAAGGTGTGAAAAATAAAATACTTGAAATTTGTACTCGAATGTATAATATCTACCTTTTGTTATTGTCATTAAGCTTTAGCATTCGTAAAACAAAATTATTGTATTTAAATAATTTTAATATGATAAATTTGTAATAATTAGATCAAAAAGTTGAGACATAAACCAATAGTAAATGCTAAAGTTAGCATTTGTTATACTTTATCAAAAATTTACTATCAAGTTTAACATATGACAAATTTGACATAAAAAACAACATTTCAATGAAGAGTTTTTTTTTTTTTTTTTTTTTTTTTTTTTTTTTTATAAATATTTATTTTAATCCAAATGCTAAAATTTATTCCAACCAAAGCACTCCAAAATACTTTACCAAAATACCCAAACGATATTCGACAAAGTATGAGCTTCCTTGGACTTAGAAAAGCAATGGAAATTGGGGAAATCCATCTTTTTTAAAAAAAGAAGATGGATAATTAAGTACGGCGATGGCTCAATAATTAATAGTGTGGAACTGAGTTTCTTGCCGTGCTCATGTTTTATGCGTTCACTAAAATCACTCCCCTTGTTCATCTATATCAACTTTGTGCTTACAAGTACAGAGAAAGTAGAACACAAAAGAGATTAGGTTTAGAGCTCGATCGATCAGCAATACGTTTTGCTTTTGTTTTTGTTCAGTAGCGAAAGAGAAGTAAATATTATGACTTTTCACTATACATTTGGAAACCACATTTTTAAAAAACTTAGTAGGTTTAAAATAATTTTATAAATTATAATTCCTAATAAAGATGTTATAATAAAGTTTATAATGTCTCAATAAAACTTTGATATAAGGTTTAAAATCAATTTAGAAGAGTTTTTTTTTTTTTTTTAATTTAAGACCTTGTGATTATTATTGCTATTTTGCTCGGAGCTAAAGCTAGAAATTTGTTTTATATTCGTTTGGAAATATAAAAGATTGAAAATATAAAAGCCAACATGTAATATGAAAAAAAAAAAGGGAAAAAAAACCAATAAGAGAGGACTAAAGAAGCAAAAAGTTAATGAAAGAAAGACCAAAAAAATTTAAGAAGGTAAAAAAAAAATATATAAAAGAAAAAAAGAAAAAAAGAGAGAGAGACCAAAATGCACGTTTCAACCAAGACGTGGGTTTTGGTTGAGACCATGTGAATACTAGTCATTTATTGACTCTTGTTTTACATTTACATGGTTATAGATTCCAGCTGGATTATTTTGTTACTTTTGGAGGCCTTCATACACGTTCCCAGATTTTGTTTTGTTTCGTTTTGCTTTTTGTTTTTGTTTTCGGTTTTTGTGTTAAACACGTGTATACAAATCCTTCTTAGGATCATTGGATTAATTAGGTCACGAACTCCACAGAAAACATGAGAAATTAAATATTGGTCCATCTGATTATGAATTGAGAACTGATGATATATTTTGTAAGATCAGTTTAGTTCTTGGCAATCTCTATTTTATTGGACTTTATTTTATTTTATTTTTTCAAATTTAACTATTCAACTACCATAAATTGAACCTTTGTTTCTCAAGTATGCAAATATTCAAGTCTGACCACTAGAATAACCAAACCAGAGTTTTATGCTCTGTTACAACCAGAACGACAGTAGTGAATAACAAACGATAAAGGAAAAAGACAATCTAAGAAATGGCATTCACTAAAGCAAACAACAAGCATCGATTACATCAAGTTCGCTCCAACTAACCAACCACCACTAGAGATTGGACAACAGAACAAAACATTTATTTGGCAACACAAGGAAAACACATATTTCTAGCGAACACCTGATCAAGTTGTACGTCGGAGCTGCCTTCCTTTTCTCCCCTTACTTTTGGTCACAACCCCGATATTGAAAAACTTGATGAACCATATACGCTCGTCAATTGCAAGAAGATGCTCTATGGCCACTCCGAAGATCAACCCGCCAACAAACCCCGGCAGTATTGTCATCCAATTGGACTTGAACCAAGACATTGAATCTTGATTGTCCTCTTCATCAGAACCTGAGGCTGAAGGTGATGCTCTGGTAGGAGTACTGATGCCTGGCAAGCCCCGTAATCCCGCATTTCCCTTGTATGAGCTGCTGTCAAATGTAGAGAATTGGTTCCCTTGAGGTATAAGTCCTCTGAGATGGTTGAAAGAAACGTTGAAGAATTCTAGGAAGGTGAGTTGCACTAGTTGTTGCGGGATTTCTCCTGAGAGCTTGTTTAGGGAAAGATCTAATGACTCGAGTTGTCTTAAATTGGACAAGGACGACGGGATGCTACCATTAAGTATATTGTTGGAAAGATTGAGCACCTGGAGTCCGCGTAGGTTTCCCAAGCATTCCGGAATGTCTCCTTGGAATCTGTTGCTCGAAAGATCAATGACGGTGAAAACTTCTAGAATCTTTCCATACTCCATGTCTCTGCCTTTGTTTGCTATGGTAACTGAGTATGAATAAGTTGGCTGAAATTTCCATCTTAGAGAAGAATTCAGATTGATCGAGGTTCTCAAATATGATGACTTCGTACCATTATAATCTTTCATGGCATTCCAATTTTGAAAGTAGTGAGATGGCAGAACACCTGAGAAATTGTTGTGGGAGAGATCCATAATTTGTAAACTGGGAAAGTCATCCTCTGAAGTAGAATTGCTTGTAATCTCACCATATAAGTGATTTGATCGTAGAAGAAGAAGTCTGAGCTCCCTTAGATTCCCCAGCCAAAAAGGGAAAACGTCTCTGAAATGATTGTTCTCGAGCTTGAGAACTTTAAGCTCCAAGCAATTAGTAAGTAGCGATTGTGGTAAGCGCCCTTGAAATTGATTGTAGCTCAAATCCATCACTTGCAGTTGACGTCCAAATGAACATGTTTGAGGAACTCCTGCACTAGAAAGGTTGTAACTGGTATTTCTCAAACAATCTGGAAGCAAACCGCTCAATTTGTTATGAGACAAGTCAAGAAATTGAAGGGAACTCAAATTGAAAAACAGGGGTGAAATCGCTCCACTCAGTTCATTATCTGAGCCATCAAAGTAATTGGTAGAAGGAGGAGGAATTGGTAGTGCTCCCATAAAATTGTTTTCTGAAAAATCCAATAAGCGTAGACTCATTGAAGGGAGGACATCAATGCTAAAGCCCGTGAAAAAGTTGTCGTGTATATCTAACATCTCTATGCTTGTGTTCCAGATCCACTTGGGTACTTTGCCATGCAAACTATTAATTTCAAGATCCAACCACTTTAGCCTATATTGGTGTCTTAAGAAACCAGGAAAAGTAGTTAAATTGCAAGAACCCAGAAACAAAACCTCTAACTGGGGAAAAGTTGCATTCTCTCTTAAAAGCACCGATAGCTTGATGCCAGATAGTCCAAGAGAGTAGAGATTTTTCATGTTAAGAAACATGTTGAAATCCACCGTCCCACTAAAATTATTTCCACCCAGTTCTAGAATTTGTAGATTTGAAAGTCTACTAAGTGAAGATGGAAGTGGGCCATGGAACTTGCAGTCTGCGACATCCAATACATTTAGGAAATTTAGGTTTCCAATTGAGGAGGGTACATAACCAGAGAAACTGGTGTTATCGACTGCTAATTCTGTAAGGGGACTACCGGCATGAAATTCAGGAAAGGAACCAGTGAGGTTCCTGTTACCTGATATATAAAGAAATTGGAGGTTTGGAAGTTGAAAGATATCCATGGGGAATTTACCGTACAAACCACATTTTTTCAGATATAGGGATGTTAAAGAAGAGAAATTTGTCAAGAAACTTGGAACTGGGGAGGAGATGTCCACATAACTAAGGCTAAGATACTTTATCTTGCTCAAGTTCCTAACAAACGTACTGAAATCGGGCCGTTTTAGTTCCAACTGATTCCAAGACAAGTCAAGGAATGACAAGTTGAAGAGCTGTGAGATTTCTAATGGGATTTGGCCAGCAAAACCAGAATGAATGAGGTCGAGAAATATCAACCTTGAAAGGTGGCTGAACTGAGAAGGGATTCGAGAGCCATTGAAATCATTATCAGTAAGGATAAGGAACTGAAGGTGTGAAAGGCGGAAGAGACTACTATTTGAGTTGATAGAACCATAGAGACAACTGCTACTTAGATTAAGAGCTATTACATGAGAGTTGTGCTCATCGCACTTGACGCCGTCCCACGAGCAGCAATCGTCTTTCTCTTTTGGTGACCACGAAGCAACCTTGGGGTAAGCCAAAGGATCCCCAGAAGCATTCCGACGTATGATAAAGCTAGCCTTGAATTCCAACAAGGCAGTGCTTTCATCAGGGTGGCAAAGTGGCTGCACATGAGAAAACAAATAAGTTAGTATGATCAGATGAAGTAGCGGGGTTGTGGAAAGCAAGCACTTCATGATGGACTTCATATTTGTGTGGTTTATAGAGGATGGTTGATATGTGATAAGTAGAAGGAGATTATATTGTGTCGTCTAACCATAACCATGCCTTTTATATAGAAGAAGAGGGGGAAGAAGAGGAAAAAAAAAAAAAAAAAAAACATTACTGCATTTTCATTGCACAAGAAGGGACCACCCACGACTTATCTATTCTTGACCGAGTAGGAGTTGGTCCATTAAATGGAGTAATGCTACGTACCCATCAACATTGAGTTGATATCTAAGATTTCTTCTTAAAGTCGTCGGACTTTTTGCTCTAAAAAAAACGAGATTTCTGTAGTAGAGGTACACTTCTAGTATAGTAATATATGTTTTTGCACGTTAGATGTAATTAAATTAAAAAAAAAAAAAAACACCACCAACAACAACAACAACAAATATGCAAAACTAAAGGAATTTGGTTCTAAACATAACTCTGTTTGTAAGACAATATTTGTTCATATCTTTATCGTAAACTTCTTAAAAATAATAATAATAAAAAAAATAAAAATGCATAGTTATTCTCCTAAAGAATAACCCTCAAAAGGTTTCTACCCAGTAACATAATGAGAATTATGATACGCATGAAAAATTGCTCCACGGATGACGCACTATTTTGATCCATAAGATCTTCATTAGATTTTGTTGGTTTTCTACTTCTGCTTTTGCATATGATGATTTTGATCACTTTCATTGTTCAGAAAAGCAAACTCTCACCATATAAAATATCCTACCATAAAATGCTCTAACCTAGTTAAAACAAAAAAAAAAAAAAAACAAAACCAAAGACGCTGAACAAATTTTAAGGTAAAAGGTAAAATATTTTTTATATCAAAAGGAAAAATATTTTAATGGGTTCAGTTTCTTGACCTCAAATTAGATAAGAATAAACGGAATATTAAATGAGAGCAAAAAACATAAACATATCTTTTTGAAAGGTTGTTTCGATAATCTTCTTCAAATTTTTTTTTTTTAAATTCATTGTTATGAGCAATAACATATAAGTCCATCATAAATGGACTGTCATAAAATCCAATAAAAATTAAAAACGATTATTTACCTAAAAAAACAAAGAGTTTAGCTATTTTGTTTTTTGTGAACAAAAAATAACCACGTACCTAATTTTTCCAAACATTTAGCTATACAAGTGTTATTTTGTTAAAAAACTGTTTACTTGTAAGATTTTTTTTTGGTAAATAATCTACAACTTGTTTAAGTAATTTTAAACATAATAACTTGTATCGAGGGATAACACTTTCCATATACCTTTTCTGATGTAGCTTTAACATTAAGGAAGGAGAAAAATCTCATCCTTATCAAAATCCAAAGTTTCTTTACAGCTAAAGAATAAAAAAAAATATCTCAAAGTAACAAAAAACAAAGAATAATTCTTTACTACGAATTAATAATAATAACAACAACTTGGAAGCAAATAAAATTATTTGGTGGCTAAACCATTGCAAATGAAGTAATCATGCTTATATTAATTAACAATAATAATAACAACGTAGTCAAGCCACCAAATCTCTTCAATGTAGGGGGAGGAACGACGGGAATTAATTTTTTTGTTTTTTGAGATTTTTAATCCTATTTTTAGTAGGCATTTATTGTATTTCTATGTTTATGTGAGGATCTTGTCTTCGATTAATTGGGTTTATTTATTTAAGATCTAATATAAACGCGGTTGTTTTGTATAAGCATCTTCTTATTTGATAAATTTATTACGCAAGATGACTAATACAGTATCTATGACTAGCTAAGAAATGACAAAGATGTTTCTTGAAGCATATATGGAAAAACCATTCAACATGTTGTGGAACTTGTTATTTGTTAGGTCACTTCTTGTTATTCTACAATAGCATATTGGTCAAACAATCAATTGTCAGTGGGGTAGGCTACGGTGCCGAACCCAACTCACCGTGCAATTTACGGTTGATATTCTAAACCAAAGACTGGTTCTAACAAAAAAGAACAAGAAAAGACGACTATGAAAGTCATCATTGACTCCAAACTATGCATGTGCAACTTCAACAACAAGTTTAGCATCATGTTTCCACTGATATCTCATGAGGATTTGGCATAATGCACAAGTTTAGCGTCTACAAGAATTTGCTCATCTACTCGACCGCAGTAGAATATAATCAAAGGGAGAAAAAAAAAAAAAAAAACTTTCAGATGAAAGAATTCATGTTTTTTTTAACCTTATTATTTGATTTTTTTTTTTTTTTTGGAGAATTTCTATGATAAGACTTCCTATTTTATACTACTGATAGCAACTTTTTTTTTTTTTTGGTTGGATTTCAACAGATTGATCTATAGTTGGAACATTCATGTGTTGCTCCCTATATATTTTGAGTGGATCAAGAAATATAGTTCAAATATTGGGTCAAATATTGACATGTTTAGCTTTTAGGGCTCTTTGAAAGTGAAAATAGTAATAATTATGTCACTAAGAAGAAGTGATTAGATCAGGTTTTAAAAGCTCAGAGAAATCGTTCATCGCATTTTAAGACTTTGTGTTCCTGTGATTAAAAATTGATGCTCATAACGTCCCACTCGGACTTGCTAATTGTTTGGTTGGTCGTAGCTACAAAGACATGATAATGGTCAGTAGGAATCACCAATTGCAAGCTCAAGCTGCTTGCAGTTCAAGGTTTTAAAAAAAAAAAAAAAAACTGATTTGAACAAATTTGCTTTAGTAAATCTACAATTTAGACCAAAATTTATATTTATTGCTAAATCTACAAATTTTTTTACTAATTGCATGGTGACTTGTTACTTGTTAGGTCACACCCAACAGTAACATATTAATCAAGCTAGGCTATGATACCGAACCCAACTCGCCTTGCAATTCACGGTTGACATTCAAAACCAAAGACTAGTTCGAACAAAAAAAGAACAAGAAAAGATGACTAAGAAAGTCATCATTGTTTTCCAATAGACATAGTGAAAACAATAAAAATCTTAACTTTAAATTTCCATCTCACTCCAAAAAGTATTACACATCATAATTATTAGAGAGTAAAATTATGTAAAATTAGGCTTTTTTAATATAAAATAAAATAAAATAGGTGGATGGGTGGGTTCTACCCGCTACTTCAAAATTCAAACCCATCCTCACTTGCTAAAAAGGTGGACTGGTTGAAAACTCACCCAAATAGAGACGGGTGATGATGTGGTGCCGTTTAAGCGGGTGGTGTAGTGCGGGTACGGTTGGTTTGAACAGTTTAACAGGTTGGATACAATATTGGTATTGTTGGTCTTTGATTCTGTTTTTCGTAATTCCAGCCCTAGATCCAATAGAGAACGGCACTAAGAGGCCGTTTGGGGCTTCCGAATATGCTCAAATTACTGATATTTGCAATAGTACAGTAAGCTACAACTTAAAGTTAAATTTTGGAACTAAAATTTTGTATTTTGTATATATTTTTTTTAATAATTCAGCGTGGCTGTTTGTGTCGAAGTTTTTGTTACTAAGGGGGTGTTTGGATCAAGAGTTCATTTTAAACTAAACTGTATTTTTTTATTATGATTTTTGTTTTTTTCTGAAAAAGTTTTTTGTCTTTTCTGAAAAAGTTTTTTGTCTTTTCTGAAAATTCAACAAAAATTACTATTGAAACTTAAAAATCTTAAACTAAACTCATGATCCAAAGACCCCCTAAATATTTTGTGACCGTTTAGGGGTTTATAGAAAAATTTATCTTTTTTTTCTTTAAAGTTATTTTTTGATAAACGTCCTTATTAGTTTTTAATTTAGAAAGATGACAGTTGTTTTTACCCCCCACCCCCCCCCCCCCCCGGGCGCCGCGGCGTGTGGGTGGTCCAACATTAATGGACTTGGTAGTCAGTCAGTTCTGGAAGAAAGAAGTATTTAGTAATGTTCAGCAAATAGTTGAAGTAAATTGCATTTTTTCAAAATATTTATAATAAATAGCAGTAGATATCAAATTTACTATGTAAATATTCTATTTAATGTAAGTAAAATTGCTATTTTCCTAATGTAGTTGATGTTTACATAGTAAATTTTCTATTTACCCAGTAAATATGCTATTTATTTTAAATAATTTCAAACATTGCTATTTATTTTAATTATTTTTTTTAGAAAAAATTCTATTCACTATAATTATTGCTGATGGGTTTAGTATCTTGACCTCAAATTAGATAAGTATGAACAGTCAAATATCCAAACAAGCATTAAATGAGAGTAAAAAATATAAACATATCTAGTTGAGAGGTTGTTTCCACAATTTATGACCACCTACCTAATTTTTCCAAACATGTAGCTGTATAACTGTTATTTTGTCAAAATTTGTTAGTAAATCTACAAGTTGTTTTAGTAATTGTTACAAATAATAATTTGTATCGAGGGACAACACTTTCCATAAACCTTTTCTGATGTAGCTTTAACATGGAAAAATCATAATTAAAAGGACATATAGGGGGCAATCAAAGGTGGGCAAAAGTTAAGACCAAAACTCCCAAAAGAGAAACCCCTTTAACACGTATTGGGGACTTTTGTGTCTCCATGTTGTAATTGTTTGTGAATTTTCTGCAAGACTTGTTTAGTTTGTTGCTAAACTATATGAAATAGAATAAGTAAAGGAAGGAGAAAAATCTCATCCTTGTCGGAATCCAAAGTTTCTTTACAATTAAAGAATAGAAAATTTGTCTCAAAGTAACAAAAACAAAGAATAATTCTTTATTACCAATTAATGATAATAACAACAACTGGGAAGCAAATTAAATTTTTTGGTGGCTAAAGCCATTGCAAATGAAGTAACCATGATGATATTAATTAACAATAATAACAACGTAGTCAAGCCACCAAGTCTCTTCTAGGGGTAGGGGGAGGAACGACGGGAATTTTTTTTAAATTTTTTTTAATCCTATTTTTAGTAGTCATTTATTGTATTTCTAAGTTTATGTGAGAATTTTGTTTTTGATTAATTTGGGTTTATTATTGTACTCCAATGTATGATATCTACCTTTTATTATCATAATTAAGCTTTGGAATTCATAAAAGTAAAGCTTTGGCTCAAAAATTTGCGACATCAGCCAATCGCAATTAAATACTAAATTTAATGTTTGTTATAACTTGATGCGAAATTTTCCAACCAACATTAGCGCATTGGAGAGTTTTTTTTGCCCCCAAATGCTAAGCCATTACACGAGTGTTGTTCTCGTCACACTTGACGCCGTCCCACTAGCAACAATCATCTTCCTCGTTCGATATCTATGATGCAACCTTGGGATAAGCCAAAGGATCAGAAGAAGCATGCTTGTCTATAACAAAGCTAGCTTTAAATCGCAACAAGGCAGTGCTCTTTTCTTTGTGGCAAAGTGGTCGAACATGAGAAAACAATCCATTTAATTAACTAATGTGTGATCGGATAAAGTAGTTGGGTTGTGGAAAGCAAGCTATTCATGACTGAGTTCAATAAGTGTGACTTCATTTTAAAAGGAAATTGTGACAAGAAAAAGGAAATTGTGTCATCTGTTTAGTAACAATTAGGTGTTCTAAATGCAAAAGAAAAACATTACTTCCTTTTCACATATGATGACTTATCTATTATTCACTAAGGCATTGGTCCATTGAATGGAGCAATGATATGTACTCATCATTGACTTGATATGTAACATTTTTTCTTCTGAAATGCAGACTTTTCACTTCAAAAGGAACTGGCATTTTACGTTAGCAATACTTTGTCAATAGTGCGTATATTTTAAACGCTAAGTCTAGTCTGAAAATTATATCAAATTTAATGAGCATTTAAAACTGAAGGACTCTGGTTCTAAAAAGAGCTCTATCGCAATATGATATTTTTCATATTTTACCGTAGGTTACTAACGAAAAAAATGATTTCTTCCCCCAACAAAACTAGCCATCATCAAAAGGTTTATAAGCTTTTAAATAACGAGAAATATTATTTTCAAGGGTATGAAAAACTATCTTACTGACAAGGTACTAATTATACTGTGAGATATTAATTATTAGATTAAATAATTTCGTATGCTTTTTCATTTTCATGCAATTTTGATCAATTTTATCATTTATAAACGGGAATTATAAATAGGAAATACAAAACGTTCTAACCTTAAAATTAAAAAAAAAAAAAAAAAAAAAAAAAAAAAAAGGAAAATCAACTATGCTGAACAAATCAGGACAAAAGATAAAATATATGGCACTCCCTAAACTCTTACAGAATTTTGAGAGGATCAAGAAATAAAGATAAAACATTGATTTGTTGAGCTTTCCGGGCTCTATGAAAAAAAACAATTATAGTAATGATAATAGCTATAAATGTTAGTCACAAGAAAGTAGTGATAAAGATGGGTAAAAACTAAGAGAAACCGTTCATCACATTCTAAATCCTTGTTTGACATGAATGGATGCTTAGAGGATAGAAAAATGAATATAGGGCAGACTTAAAAGAAAAAAGAAAAAAGAAAAAAGAAAAAAGAAAACATGGATTTGACTTTAATTTGAACTGAATTTTTTGGAATCTAAAATGGTGAGCCAAAGATTTTGTGTTCTTATGGTTATATGAATGATTGCTAATTAGGTCGAGTCCGTGTAATTTAACGCCGAGTCCGTATAAGACCTTACATATTTATCCATTAAAATTAAAAAGAAAAAAAAAACTCAATACAAATTTTATTAAAGTTTTCAAAATTAAAAAAATAAAGGTTGGAAATAGTTTACAATAAAATAAATATTTAAATTAAAAAAAAATTTACATTAGAATTTATATTAGGCTTGAAAATTCTTAATTAAATAGTTTTCATAATTACCGTAAACCGCCGGAAACACCAGTAGTAGAACGAAAAGAGCTTTCGCCACGGTTGACATGTTTACAAAGCCTCGATTTTTTCTTTGTTCAGGTAGAGATAGAGAGAACACAAGAGAAAGATAAATACTCAGCTAATAAACAGAAGAGATGTGAGAAATATGGACCTGCAAGCACGTCAACATTTTATATAGACAGCTAGGACAGCATATCATAATGAACTATAGTTGGTATATAATAAAGTACGTGTTAAAAAATGTAACTAAAAAAAAAGTTTTAAGTCATCTACCAAAACTTTTAACCCTTTTCAAGTTTTTTTGCATTGGAAAGTAACTACGACGGCTAAAAAAAAAAAAAAATGCTAACTAACTAACTACGACGGCTATACAATAAATTCAATCATAACGTATTGGAACCGTACGTAGTGGTACTCCTTTTTTTATTTTATTTTTTATTTTTATTTTTTTTATTAACACCCACCTAATGTATTGAAGAGTACTGAAGCGTCCTGAAAAATTATCAGGACAATTAAAAAATTGTAATGGAAAGATAAAGCATTCTACAATGGTTTTGAAAACCGTAGATGAAACCGTTTTTCAACAATGGCTTTTGTAAAATGGCTCCGTGTAGCTTTTTTGCTGGACTTTAGATGACAGTTTTACTTTCATCTAAATTATATAATTTATTAACAATTTTGTAGTAATGTTTTGACTATCTTAACTAACCATATGCACTAGATATATAATTAACGAGTAGTATACTTTTTTTTTTAATTTACCATATGACAATTGTTGGGTTTTTTTTTCCAACAACTCATTCTTTTTGTTCTAACGATCGTTCAATGACTGGAGAAAAAAAAAAAATCGAAGCTCTACTATTAAGTTTTGACGTTGCTATAGTGTTCATCATTTTTGTATGTCATATTTTAATTGCTATTATTCTTCAAACGGTATATTTACATGAAATATTTAAATACTTAACCTATCTTATCCAAAAAGGAAAAAAAAAAAAAAAAAAGATGGCGAGATATGGGAGACGCAGACGGGAAGAAAGAACGAGAGAGAGAGAGAGAGAGAGAGAGAGAGAGAGAGAGAGAGAGAGAGATCCCATCAGGCAGAGAGGGGAAAAAGAAAGAGGAAAAAATTAGGTTTGGGGGGGGGGGGGGGGGGGAAGAGTGACACGTGGAGGTACATGAAAGTGCACAAAAAACTCTATTCGTTATTAAATAAAATAAAAAACTAGTATTTATGTGTTCTTTATGGTTGTGTACTTGTGTTAGTTATCCTTAATGTTGTTATTGTTTTGAACTTAGAGATGAGAATATTCTAACCCTACATTTTTAGTTGAAATTAAATGTGATATTATTATTAGGCCATGTCTAAAATTATATTGGTGTTGCTCATTAAATGCGGGCATTCTTTTAAATTGTTTTTACTTTAATGCAATAGATGCACAACTAAAAATTTTAAAAAAGTTGAATTAAACATGAAAGACGAGATCTTAATATCTGATTGGGACATATACCCTATTCAATTACTTGTGGTTCCGTTACTATCTAGTATCTAGCAATTTAAATCCCTTAATAAATTGTATTTTTTCCAAAAAAGTTGCTACCCAAAAAAAAAGTTGTATTTTTTCCAATTCAGACCATGATTAGGTTAATTAATTAATCTAGAAGTTGGCTTTTTATATTAATTAAAGTGCACCATTAAATGAAATTTAACATGATATTATTATTGAGTTATGCTTGCAATCACTTAGATGTTATATTTTGAACGATTAGTTTTCGTATGATCATTTTTGTTTTTTATTTTTTGTACATAGTTTTTTATTTTTTGGTTATACTTCTTTTAATATGATTTTTTAAGTGGATGTTGATAATTAATTTGATGGAATAACGAATTAACATGATAGATTATTGTTATTATTATCGGGTGGAACACAAAAAATAATCCGATAGAGTGCACAGAATAATTTGGTAGAACATAAATTATAGCTTGGTAGATTACTTTTGAAAAGTTAATCTCTCCGGCTACAAGAGCCGAGCCAACAATATATTTATTTTAATTGAAAAGTAAAAAGGTAATATAGTAGATTAGCAAAAATAATCTATTAGAGTACTCTCCGGCAGTTAGAGACTGATCGTGACCAATATATTGATTCCGACAACATCTAATAGATTGCTTGTGGTAATCTGTAGAATTACCTTTTCGGCTGGCTTATGTCGAGCTTTGACTTATCATATGAAAGGCTAAAAATCCTAAATTCAGTATAGAGATGGGGCAATAATCCTTGGGTGTGCTCTTTGAAGAGGAATCTCCAAATCACATTATTGGTTAATCACCCGATTCCATTAGTGATGGAACATCAAGTAGTCCATCATTGAGTAACAATCTAAAATAAAAGGTCATCTTCCTAAATCATCCCAAAAAAAAAAAAAAAAAAAACTTAGGACATTTATTTTAAAAAAATAACATAAAAAGGGTCATTTTCCTGTAACCCCTTTTTTAAATGGAAATTTAACAACTAGACAGATAACTACTACCCATCTTTTAATGATCTCTCTCTGTCTCACCAAACAATATAAAAGATTCCTATAATCATCTTCATCATTTATGTTATCCGTCTAACTTTGTTCACCCTTCTTCCTCTCTATCCTTCCAATCGAAATAAAATCTAAAATATGAACAATAGGACTCGTGGTAACCAAATAATATATTAACAATAGGACACGGTTTAGCCAAATAAGTTATCTCCTTTATCTATTTAAAAGAATGAATGCCATTTTTGGTTCAGACTCAAATAGTTGCCCCGAGGCCAACCCTTTTTTCCCTTTTCTCTTTCCCGACTTTACTGATATTCTCCTCCTTGCCATTCTTCACGAGGATATTGGCCTTTGGCATCGATCTCTTAGCCCCCGTTCTAGCGTCTACCTGTGCGAAATCCATTTGATGATGATGGTGACGGCTACTTGTCTTTTGCTATCCTGTTGGCATTAAGATCTTGTCGCAATCCTGTTAGTGTTGCCATCTCGCCATGACGACGACACCTTCCTCGTTACCGGCATTGTACTTTTCAATCAGAGTACACAGAGGAAGAGAGAAAGATGTAGAGCAGGGATGACAACTTTACCCATGGCTGTGAGTACTCATGGTACCCACCCCATTACGAGAGGCTATAGGGGATAACATATAGGCATGGGACTGCACGGATAGGGGATGAGGGTAGGGGAAGCTCTCATATACCTGTACTCACCCCATTTATATATTCACTCTTAAAAATATATATATTTATATGTTTGTATATATGCAATTTGAATATGAATTATTTATAATTTTATGGATTGGATTTGTTTTTAAGATTTCATTTTTATTTTAAGTTATATTTGTGATTATGTTGTCAAATTTTATGAAAACTTGAATGAAACTTGTTTGGAGTTTTTTTTTTTTTTTTTTTTTAATTCTTAATGGGTAAATAAGTAAGATATGAGTATAACACCCCCAATGAAGATTAACCGTACCTGTATTAAATTATATAGGTATATGAACGGATATGAGGGATAAAAAGAGTGACAGGTATAGAGGTTGGGGAAACATACTCACCCCTGTCTCGTTATCATCCCCAATATAGGGAGGAGAGAGAAATAAGTAGAAATGAAGAAAACTAATTTTCTTGAGATAAAAAAAAAAAAAAAAGAAGAATTTTACCCTTAGAAAATAGTTAATATACTATTTATTTCTACAAAAAGTCAAACATGTTATAAATTAATAATGGGCATCTAAAACATACTTTGTTGTGTATTTTCTCTATTTTAATTTATCCCTTTAAATCCTGCTTATTTTATTTTATTTTTTAATTTGGGGGAGATCGATTCGAAATCGGCAACCACTAATTCCTTTTCCTTGCTTCAACGAGAGATGGTGAAACATAAAAAATGATTAAGAAAAACAGAGAAGGGAATCGAGAGAAAATATTTTTCCTAATCGAGAACGCACAGACACCGCTCCATGTTCGTCATTCTCATTGATCACCACCAGGTTCTTCTCTCCTCTCTCTCTGCAATTTTTTTTTAATTTTAATTTTTATACATTACATACATACGTACCTCATGTTTAGCAGCTGAGAAAATTTGGAAAACTTAGATAGAATGATTTGGATTTTTCAGGATGTTCCAACAGAGTCCCAATTTTAAGGCTGCTGGATTATCGTTATTGAGCGTGCGTTGTTGCCAATTTCCTCTTATATTAGCTCTATCCATTCTTGTTTTCTATATGTTTTTCCGAGAAGAATGCTTTCACTTTGTAATTTAATTTTTCATTTTTTATTTTTTGGGATGACCATAATTATTCAGATGCTTTGCTGACAAGAGATTTAAAAAGAAAAAAAAAAAAAAAACCCTGAATGAATAGGTACTCAGATACAAAAACCATGTTCGATTTTGTTTGCGAAGGTTTCGTGATTAATTATTTTTTGTTCTAATTATGATACGTTTCTGAGTGCTAAACACTGATATTATTCTTTCCTTGCTAAGAAACAAAACCCCTTTCTTATCTTCCAACTATTTCTACTTTTAACTTTGAACTTGTGTAAAACCCACATCTACAGGAGCATATAGACTTCAACATGGCAACTCTGCGGATCAATATGTACAAGCAGCAAAGACATAGACAATCGATTATAGGTTATTTCCATTATGCTCTATATTTTAGCATCATTTTTCCTCTCATAGTCATAGAATAGGCTTTTAAAGTGTTCAGTGTTTTTTCGCTTTAGTTATAGAATGTTGAACATCCTATGAATGCCTGCTTTAGTTATAAAATGTCGAACATTTTACGAATGCTTTGAAATAAATTCATTGAAAACCATATCCTTGCTGTACATAGAACTGGGTGAGCATGAAAAGCGTTCCCAAGTTGAGTTTTTGGTTGTTGATTATCCTCTGCCAGTGGTGAAGTCAATAAGTCTTCCTCTCATCGAGTGTTGAATTTGGGTATAAATTCATTTTAATAAAATTGAACTTCAGCTTCTTTGTAGGTCATAAACTAGTCCTCCATTCGCCCTTCTCAAAAATATTACTTTTGTTGCACTCTGTAAACTGTCTTTGTGCAATTTTGTTTTTTTGCCCCTAAAGATATGAAGGGTCGGGATCTTATCCAGCAATTGGAACAACAAGGGCTGATGTCCACTCATAGCAGGGATGCTCCTACTTCTGGTATTTTATGCTCAACTTCCAATGTTTTTTCGTCTGTTATTATTTTTACATATAGATTTAATCAACAATTTGCACGGACAGCTAATATTAGAAAAATATGTAGCAAGACGAAACAACTGCAACTCTGCCTCGTTCTCCAATTTCAAAACATCCATTTGAAGCTTTAATATGTAAATGATAGATAACATTTTCTGTTTTTGTTGAATTCAGAAACACTGGTGAGATGTTGCCATTATTTACCAGAGGAGTTGTGGGTGGAAATCATGTCATGGTTGCCTGTTTACTCTCTACTACGCTGTAAAAGTGTGCAAAAGTCGTGGCATCGTCTCATCAACACTATAATTCATGACAAAACATTTGTGGCCAAACATCTCAAGAATTCCATGAATAGACATTCCTTATTTATCTCAAGTGACCGCAACTGCCCGTTCTTGGATGGAACTGAATTTTCCATTGTGACGATCTGCAATGCGAATGATGACAGTGACCACATTGATACGGTGATTGAAGATTTCGATTTATCATTTTACATAGAGCAACATGAGATCTCCTTTCCAGGCTCTCATTGTAATGGCATCATCTGCTTGTGTGGCTTTGGCCGAAACAATATTTTGGTATTCAACCCGGCTCTTAGGGAGTTCAAGCTTATGACAAGTTCGTGTTTTGGTCCTTGGAAAAGACGCAAGCGAAAACTATTGTTAGGACTCGGTCATGACAGAATCGACAATGTTTACAAAGTTATTAGGGTTGTTTATGTAAATTGTGAATTTCTTGGAGCGGAAATACACACACTGGGTATCGATCATCATGACATGTGGAGAGAGATCAATATAGAAGTAGAATTTTGCCAAGTGTGTACTCCACGTTTTATGAACCAGGATGTAGAGTATAAGGGAATTGTTTATTGGTTAGCCGGTGGATGCTGCTCGGGAAATCCCAAGATTGTTTCATTCGATGTCCATGATGAGAAATTTAAAACCATAGCGCTGCCAGCTGCTGATGATGAACTTTCAACTAATGAAGCATGTTTAGAAAGGACGTACAAGCTTGCTCTGTGGAATGGATTTGTTACTCTGTTTAAGTTCTACCGTCAAATATGTGCTTGTGGTGAAGGGTCCACATGTCTGTCTCGAAAAACCATCGAAATGTGGGTAATGCGTGATGGGTTCTGCAAGGATCCTGCGAACAAAAGTTATTTTTGGACCAAACATCTATCAATTTCTCATCTTGAACAATTATATCGTCCACTTTTTTTTTGGAATAATGATGAGCTCATTCTCAAGAGTTTCGCTCGCACAACCGATCTCCCCTGTAAAGTTACTTTGGCTTCATACAACATACGGACTCAGAAGATCAGGAGTCTTCATGGGATTCCGGAGATGTTAGATGGAATTTGTTCCTTCACTTATGTGAAGAGTTTGGTTTTGATTAATTGACCTTTCCTTTTGCCACTTATCTAGGATGCATTTTTCGTGATTCAGGTTTTGAAGGTCGCATTCTTGTGATATGGACAAATTTTCATCCATATTCCGTGTTATATCGTTCTTTTTGATTGATTGATTGATTTTTTTTCCTTAAATTTTTGGCTGAATGTTGTTTATGATTGATTAGAGTTACTACTTATTAGTGCATGTCTCTGAGCATGGAGAAAAGAAGCTCCAAAAAAAAAAAAAAAGTTATGTCTTTTTGAATGACTGGTCCTGTAATGCAAGAAACTAAGAAAAAGTCATTCTTCTCTGTGTGACCTGCATTATTCTTAGGTGGCATACCACCTCACTAACAAATTCATCTTCAGAATTGCACCACTGCTTGGCTCACTCGGAAGTCTTCACAGACACTCACACTCACACTCACACACCCGAAAAAAAAAAAAAAAAAAAAAAGAAAAGGGAAATAAGGACACAACTCACGGTAACAGAGTGATAAACTGATGTGTAATGATAAATTCTGACTTTTGCGTGAAAAATGTACTCTCCAATTAAGTGTTATCATTCATAGCATATTTGTCCTATGCCAAATTTGATAGCAAATTGCCCACTAAATGTTACAAGTGTTAATTGATTGGTGACTCAATTTTTTCACCTAATCGGAACAACTTTATTATTTTTAAATTGCTTAAATACATAATTTTATTTTTATGAATCCTACAACTTAATAATAATGATAAAAAATAGATTTAACAATAAAAGTAACATTTAATACATTGGAGTACAAATTTTAAATTTGTTATTGTCCTTCATTTTTAATTGGAAATTTAATATTGCCATAACTACATTGAAGATAGTTGAATAGCCACTTCTCGCCAAATATGGTCATTTGTAGCTTCAAATTGAAGCTCATCATCACTTGCAGCTTCAAATTGAAGCTCATCATCACGGTCGCATATGTCCATTGATATTTTCAAAAGTTTTCACCAAAATTTTTGTTTTTGAGGAGTATTGAAATATATTTTGGGGGTAAAATATTTTCCATGAAAACATTAGAAAAAATACGTACAAATATCATTTTCAGTAAAAATCTAGTGCAATTTCTACAAATACCGGATTTACTGGTGATTTTATGGAAATTTGGAAGGAAATATTGATCAGAAACTCATATTTCGTCTTCGATTAATCTTTTTGAACATGCTAGAATTTTTTTTCATGAAAATAAAATGAGAAAAGACAAACAAACCTATAAGCGGCATGTTCACTATTTTGAATACCAAATATCCAGATTTATCGGTGATTTTGTGCAATTTTAGGTGCTAATATCAATCAGATATTCAGATTTCGTATTCCATTGATCTTTTTGGATATGCTAGAATTTTTCTTCATGGAAATAAAATGAGAAATGATTAACAAACCTAAAAGCCACGTGTTCACAACTATTTTGAATACTATTCAAATAACATATCATGTCACATTATTGCTTGAATATCAAGATGGTATCCTGATCATGTTTGAACTTTATATGACTTGCTTTTGGTATTTAGATGTGTAACATACAAGGAGTTTCACATTTGAAACTTGTGTATTATGTATCTTCTTACTATTTATGTAATCCTAAAATATTATATATATGTTCTAAAGTAAATTTCATAATTTATGTAATTTTTTCTGATATTTGCATCGATGTCAATAATATCACCAAAATCTTTGTAAAAATTAGAGTACCAACATTTACAACAAAGAGTAGTGTTTTCATCCTTACTTGCCATTACTTGCCAGCTGAAGCTAGAGTAAGCACTAAAATAATAATAATAATAAGAGTAATTGGCCCAAATAATCGTTAAACTCTCTAAAAGGTGACAGTTTGGTCTCTGTTTCATTTTCTTTTGGTCGAAATAATCCTAAATTCTCTAAATATGGGCTATTATAGTCCTTTCCGTCTAATTCTTTTAAATTTCTTATGGAATGAGTCATGTGTATTGCATATGATTTAATTTAAGATGGTATTTTAGTAATAATTAATTTTTATAAATCATTAAAAAATTAAAATTCATCATTCTCTCTCTCTCTCCATTCTCCAAATAGCGAACCCAGATTCGGGGCAGGAGGGATGGGGGAAAACGGATCCTGATCGTCGGCAGGGGAAGGCGGAACCCAGATATGGGTTCGCATAGGAAGGCTGGCCTGAGGTCGGGATGCGACTTCAGGATGATGGGAGAAGCTGGGTTCATCAGCCACTTTATAGGCTTTGAAGTTTTGTTATTGTGATGGTGTCTTAAAAAAAAGACTAAATTTTAGACAAATTATGTAAAGAGTAATTAGCCCACGTGGTCCCTGGATTCTTTAAGAGATGACACTTTAGTCCTTGTTCTTTTTCTTTTTTTTTTCCCCTACTATGCTGACTCTAAACTCTCTAAAAAGGTGATGGTTTGGTCCTTTCTGTCTGGTTCCGTTAAAAAAATCACGGAATAGTCACGTTTTATGCTTTTATAGGAAAATACCCCTAAAAGATGAAAATACCCTTATTCATATCAATTAAAAAAATTAAAAATATAGAGAGAGAACCTCTCTCTCTTTCTCTCTCTCTCCTCCCCTCCTCTCCCTCCTTTTCTCCCATAGGTCCGGCGCTGGCGCCAGACGCTGGCGGTCTCTCCCTCCCCCCCCCCCCCCCATAGATCCAACACCGGAGATCAACAGACCATCTCTCTCTCTCTCTCTCCCTTCCCTTCCCTCCTTTCCCTCCCCTTTCCTCCCCTCCCCTCCTTTCCCTCCTCCCCAAACAGATCTAATGCCGGACCCCCCCACCCCCCAAATATCAATATTTTCATGAGCAGTGCTATATATTTAGTACATGTTCAAAAATTTATCCCACTCAAAAATTAATAAGAAATGATGAGGACGTTTTTGGAAGCATGTGTACAAAAGGCATTCGACATTTTGTGGAACTTTGCCAATGGTGATTTGTTACTTGTTAGGTCTCTTCTTTGCTGCCCTACGATAACGTATTAGTCCATGGTCGGTAGGGTAGCTATATATGACACTAAACTTGCCGCAATTCAAGGTTGATATGCTAAATCAGGTACCAGTACTAATTGAAAAGAACAAGAAAAAGACAGTTAAGAAAAGACGGGCTGAGAAAGTACTCGCTGATTGTGGTCTGTTCAGTTCATATGTAGAGACAGATCCATAATTTAAACAATAATTTCCAATTTTTATGAGATAAGACGTAACAAAATAGAAACTTTGGAAAATGAGGTTTAAAGCAAGGTGCGAAATTGTGATAGCCATCAGTTCGTATAAAGAAAATGGTAAGCTGTGCAGTCCCACATTATCTAGGAATGGATTTAAACGAAGATTAATAAGAAAAAAAGAGCGCCTCCTAATATTATGAGGCATTTTGGAGTGAGCCCAATAGCAAAACTGTACAGGCACGAAACCCATAGCGAACAATATCATACTAAAAAGGGACATGGATCACTACACAAAAGGAAGTTGAACTCTTCAAACACATTTCTAGATTTTTTGGCCTCTTCATCTTATTACAAATCACAACCAAGATTGAGTTTAGGTCATTTTATTGACATGGGAAATTATCTAGTCTGGCAGGCCTTAAGTGATAGATCGTTCTAAAATAGATCCAACAATTAGCTAAAAAATATTGGTTAATCAATTTATTCAACGTTTTCTGTTGAATATTTTCATTTACTTTCTCATGTTAATTCAGTCTTTCCATTGACAAATGCAAGAAACCTAACAACATTATCATTATTAGAAACCAAAAAATAAAAAATAAAAAAACACACACACACACACACAAACTTGTATGTCGTGACTTCATGCCTTTTCTCCGTTTAGCCTGACTTGGTTGGAATTTACGTGGACACTCTTACATATTAAGTATACATATGTTCTGTATTAAGATATTTTTACGTATTTGTTAATTATTATGAAGTTATGAAAATTTAATGTTTTTAGTTACGTAATTCCTATGCAATTGATTTAAATTGAGTTAACTATTATTTGTAGTTAACTGATATTAGTTTTAGTGAAAAGTATTTTTGTTAATTATTTTAGTTAAGTGGGACATCACTATATTCTCTCTCTCACTCTCTCTCTCTTTTTCGTGTCAATCGTAATTTGTGTGTTGGGTCGTGCTATCCTTTTAAAATGCACAAGGAGGAGGAAAGTAGGATGATCGACTATTTCAATCACTTAACATTAGCATTAAGTATTGCTTAGATTAAATGAAATCTCAAGATGCATATGAGTTTCACGAAAGATGAACTTTATTTGCGTATTGAGATTTCTTTCTAATTTTGTTTTCTTTTTCTTTTTCTTTTTTTCTTTTTGATATATTATTGAATATGTAATGCCAGTATTTTTACAGATATATGCACATGATTTTTTAGAGAATATTCCACTCGAAAGAAATATTGATAAACATGTTTATGGAAGCACTTATAGAAAAGTTGTTTAGCACGTTGAGGAACATTCAATCGAGGAGTAGAACATATTAGCTGTAGACAAAAACAAAATAGAACAAAAAAGCAAGAAAAGAAAAGAGAGAAAAAAAAAATATATTCCTACTTGAGTTGTTATTATGTGAGCAATTTGCTTTACATAAAAACACAACTCAACCAGTCAATCCAAAGGTCGATAGTCTAAACCAAATACTGTTTAAAGATAATATAGAATTATCAATAAATTGAACGATTTTTTTTTTTTTTAAATTATCTCAACCCATGTCCATATTTCTATAAAAAAGTAAATTTTTTTTTTCCTTAAGTACAGAGTGCCCAATATACTTCTATGGATATGAATAAAGAAGTGTGTGTGTGTGTGTACATTAAATAGTTCTAAAATTAATTCACCAACTTTCAAGATTTTGCCTGTTTTTAATCTAAAGAGAATCCTACACTCTTTAAACATGTAAAGTTGATCATGTAAACATTAATAATAAGTTAAATAATTATATTTAGTTGGGGTATATATATGCATATATGCATATTGATGCTTTGCAGAGGATAGCCCCATGTCCTGCATTTCCCTCGTTTGAGCTGCTGCCAAATGCAAAGAATTGGCTCCCTTGAGGAATAAGTCCTTTGAGACAGTTTAAAGATACATGAATCTATGAAGTATGAAATATATATTTGTGAAAAATTATAGAGTATGACTTCATTATACATTGGAGTTTTGAGAGTGTCAACTCTTTTTTTTTTTTTTTTTTACTGTCAAATCTACTTTTGAGTTTTGAGGTTATAAATTTTCACAATAATGTGATAGTATTAATTATATATTATGTCATATTGCAAAAGTTGAATTCGGTGCGCTATATACGGAGCATTTCATATTTAATATTTCAAGACATATCCTTGAAATCAACGAGCATAAAAAGAAACAAGAAAGAACCAAAAAAAAAAAAAAAATTGAAATTGTGGTAAAGTATCGGGAAATAGATAATAGAAACTGCATTTCATGTTTTCTGAATCTTTTTTCTTTCTCTTAAAAACAAGAAGAATATCATATCTCTTAATTTAATTAATCGAGAACATTTTATATATACATGTATATATATTTTTTTTTCGAGCCCCGTACTAGAGTCTTTATATGAGTTTGGTCAACTGATCACAGTTAACAAGTCACGGCTCTCCCTACCCCAAGTTAAAAAATACAAAAAAAAAAAAAAAAAAAAAAAAGTCATAGCTAGAGTTCAATAGTTACAATTCATTTAACAGTTTGTTGCCAAGCGGTTGGGGAAGAAAAGTGTCAATTATGTATGTTGTACCCTTAGAAAAAAAAAATAAATAAAGTTGGTGCTCATCGATTTTTTATTTTTTATCATTAGAAAAATATTAAGATATACGATTGACAGTCATCAATCCTTAACATAAGAAAATAATAAGAAAAGACGACTAATAAGAAAGTAATGTTCATTGACTCCAAGCCATGCATGCAACTCGAAAAATACACCGGGATCCTTCAAACACTTTTTCAGATTTTTTCTTTTTTGGTATGAGTGAACGCGTATTTCTTGGAGCGTATTTATCCACAATCAACGTCCTTCTACATTTTTCGTCGCTCTCTGTCGTGTTCCACCATTTTTCGTTGCTTGGTGGGTTCCGTGGGTATATAAATATTTGTAGAAGGCATTCTGACGCTCCAGTCATGCAAACAACTGAGAAATAAGAAGGGAGAAAATTGAGGATGGCAGAGTTTCTTAAAGTGGGTAAATGTGCTCTTAAGTCCCTTTTAAAGGGGGATGCCCCAAAATGGAGCCAGGTGTCCTAATTATTTATAAATGATGAGAAAACTCTTGGATCCATTCTGATTGATATATGTCATCGTAAAAACCAAATTATCTGTTAACTATATGACCACAACGTCGGTTATTTTCGAACATATGGAAGCATTTAATTATTTCGTTATAGGGATATGATCATTCTTCATCCAATAACTCAGCGTTAGTTTTTTTTTTTTTTTTTTTTTTGGGATCTAAAGTAGCAATAGTAATGCTTAGATCCAGATGAATTCATCATGAAACTTCCTTCTTATATGAAGATTTTTTTTTTCTTTTTAATAAATAGAAGGAACTAAATTCCCATTCAAATCAAATTTATTAAAAAGATAGAAAATAAAAAACTAAATTATAAGTGGACTTCGGAACATATAATTCGAATATAAAAATTCAATATATTAGACGAGAAACACTGTAGAGAAAAATTTAAACAGTGAACAACAAATTCATAATTTAACTTTAATGGGCAGCCAAATAAAAAATTAAAAGACATAAGAAACAAATTTTACTTTCAAATACAAAATTTATAAGTACTTGTTCTTTTCGGAATCAACGATCATTTCTATTCACACCTGAAATTATAATATCTATTTATGTCGCATCAAGTGTATAATCCGCATTCTCTATATTATATATGGTGCTTCTTGTTTCTTTGTTTGTTTGTTTTACAAGGTAAATATATATCGCGCGGATTTCCTACTAATTTGGTTTCATTTTTAAACTATAAATATATTTACTCTTTGTCAATCTAACATAATATTGTATGCAAATGGACCGATCTCCCGGATAGTGTATGTATCATGTTGAAAAAAAAAAAAAAAAAAAAAACGACTAAGATTTGACAGTCAATAGAAGTTCGGTGAAATTTTTCATGTGAAGAGTCAGGTTGAAATTCACTGTCTGCCTCAAATTATTACATTCGAGATTTATATATTGAAGATTTGACAAATGGGTTTAAAACGAGGTAAAGTTAAAAAAAAAAAAGGGGGGGGGGGGGGGGGGATATTCAAATGAAGGAATTTGAGTTTTTTTTTTTTTTTTCAAAAAAATATATTATTTCTTCAGAATTTCTACCATGAGACTTCCTATTTTGACTATTGTTCTTACTGTTATATTAAAGTTTAATGGATTGATTTATAATTGGTTCAAACAAATAAGGGGGGAAAAAAAAGACTAAGAAAGTAATCA
>CM046383.1:30536150-30549150 GCA_025413485.1 Ficus microcarpa | reverse complement strand
AAACCACCATTTTGACCCTTTTTTTTTTTTTTTTTTTTGAGAAAATTGATTAAAAAACTATTTGCGGCGACAAGTTGTTGCAAAAACACTTTAATAAATATGCACTTGATTATTTGCGCGAATTGTCATCGCAAATAGTGGCTAATTGGCACCATTATTTTTTTCTATTAGTATTTGCGATGATGGGTCATCGCAAATAATGATATGTTAGCAATGACATGTCAACACAATTATTATTTGTGATGACATTTTTTTACTAAAACGACAAAGATTATTTGTTACGACATGTTGTTGCAAAAATTGAATCTTTTGCGAAGATAAATATCATCACCAAAAATGTCATCACTAATGAGGCTGATTGTAGTAATAGAGGTCATGGTGGCCGTAGACGATTGCAGACGATCCGGCTTTCAGACCAAATTGTGACGACGGCTAGTGGTGACAAGGCTTCCAGATGATCATGCGATCTGCCTATGATCTCGCCTGCTTCAATGATTGATGAGTAGATCTGGAGATTTGATGTCGGCCCGACGATCATGACTGGTGGCTTAGGAGCGATTCACGAAGCGCCGATTGCGTGGTTTTTTGGCATCAAAGGGTGACGGGTGTCTTGATGGACGTCGGTGTTACGGGAAGTAATGGAGAGAAACCAGAGGGAGAGAGAGAGCGAGAAAAAAAGGATAGACATATCTTTTTAAAAATAAGTTAAAATAAATAAAAATAAAAGAGCGAAAAATCCTGATTATGTTTAAAAATGGACTAAATTCCTTACTCCGTGTGATCATGGGCTACATTTTTCTCTTTTTGTATGGGCAGACAGCAAGGAGTACCGGGTGGCCCAGTGGGGCCCCATTACCTCTAGAGTTCAGGATTCAAGGAGCTCCAAAACATTTTGTATTTTAACATGGGTTTTTTAAGAGACGTTAGAGTTTAAAAAATGTCCATTTTCTTTTTATTTATATAAATGTTTTCATTGATACTTAAAAATGCTACATTACTTTTTTATTAAGAATTACAAAAAAACAAAAAAACAAAAAAGATTTGATAAAAAATGAAAAAAAAAAATCTCTTAAAAATGTTAGACTAAACAAAATTTTATGAACGGAAAATAAAAGACCATTTACTTGATTTGTTATGTATACAAAAAAAAGGACTACAATATATATAAGTGCTATGATATGCGAAAAAAATAATAGTTATAATAAATAATTGGTCATTAAGATAAAGTGCAAATTAATTGTATATAAAAAGTTGAATATTATCGCAAAGAAATAGAAAGCACTTTAAAATCTAAAAAAGATATCATAATGATATAGTAATTATCATTAAAAATAAACAATTACATATCACATTTAAACTTTAGAAACTAACTATTAAACTAAGACCGAAAATGACAGAAAAAAATTATCCTAATAACATTATAAAAATCTTTAAAAAAACCTAAATCATACTAAAAAATAGATCTACAAAAAACCTAAATACTAAAAAATAGGTTTATAAGAAACCTAAATCATACATAAGAAATATGTTTGTAAAAAACCTTAATCACACTAATAAGCAATCATTATAATAAAGAACTCGTCATTAAGATAAAGATACTACAATGATAAAGAAAAGAAAAAATATGAATCATAATTAGAAAAAATAATGTTAAATGAAGTAAAATGGCAAAATCAGTACTATACGTGGTTATTTCTAAAAAAAAAAAAAAAAAAAAAAGAAAGGATAATTATGCAATATTATCAAAAAAATGGAAATATTTTCAAATAGGGTTCTAAAAGTGGACATTTTGTGTTATTATTACTTTCAATATTAACAGAGAAATTACAACAAATGGGTCATTTTTTTAAAAATGTTTAAAGTAAATAACATATTTAAAAAAATATTTAAGGTAAATAGCATATTTATAGAAAGTTCTTTATTTACGAAAATTTTTAAAGGTAATTTACGAAGCATATATGATAATTACAATAAATTTTTAATTTCAATAATATTTTTAAGATATTATTTTTTTAAATACACTATTTATCATACATATGCTATTTACTATCACCTAAATAAATTTTTGCTATTTGTTTTTATTATTAGAGGTTTTTGACCTATTTCCCTCCTCCTTCCTATTGATGCCAACCAAAACCAATGAGACAGTCTTATCATATACAGTCTCACAATAGAACTAAAATTATGTTTGGCACATAGTGTCCAACCCATCTAAACCAATTCAAATTTTATTTTTTTTTTTATTTTTTTGGAAATTAAAACCATCCTCTTTTCTTTTCTTTCTTTCTTTCTTTTTTCTTTGTCTTTTTCTTTTTTCCTCATCCTGTTCAAGTACAGACACTAATGCTTTATTTAGAATATTATTCTAAACTAAAAATTTCCTACTCATTTTTATCTTTTTATAAAAAAAGTCAACAAAAATATTAACTAGTTTTTAAAAAATCAAACAATTTATGTCCCAAATGTCTAGTTTCAACCTATGAACCAAACACAAACTATGACTCATACATATTGTCAAAATTTTCAAAGATGTCCGCAGTCATAACGAGTGTGACAAAGTGGATCTTGAAAGAGGACAATAATCAAAGCAATAAGCAAGAGCTTCCTTATCATTGATGCAGAGCTAAGCATCAAGCCTGTCACATAAGCCTGAGCAGACAATCTCACCAACCTCATCCTCCTTTCCTTCACATACAATTCCATTGCTTCCTCCACTTCCTTCCTTAGTCCATCCTTTCCTTCTAAACCAATCTCACGATGAATCTTACGAGCCAAACATCTAGCTAGGGCTATTGCGTCTTCCATGGCCGCCGAGCCACCTTGTCCTAGAAATGGCCCCATCACATGCATCGAGTCACCCACCACCGTCACCGTCCCTTTTCGGAAAGTTCCCCAAGCTGGTCGATACCACAAGTGTGTGAGGGATAGTGAAGTCGTGCCACGGTCTTTTATCATTTCTATTGTTTCCTTTGGGAAACTACTAGTTTTCTCTAGAGCCATTTGCTTGATCCTCTTTGGATTTTTGAAAATCTCTGACTCCAACTCAGAATCTGAATAAATAAAATATAAATTTAGATATCAACTTAATTAATTGTCGCTTAAGGCAGCAAGCAAATAACAAAGTTGTCTAAACAAGGGTTGTGAGAGTATTCTAGTATTTTTCTAATATTATTAACATTTATCCAAAAGTGCCATATGCAAAGATGATTTTTTTTTTTTTTTTGTTTTTTTAAATTTATTTTTTGTTCTCATCTCACAAATTATGTCTCCATTACTCGTTAGCACGGGATTTATTGTGTGCTTCACTAATCTTGGAAGTGTTAGAAAAAGATTACATTACTTTTCACTACTACAGAATGCGGATACCACGACGGCGATTGCACGACCGTTATTTAAAAACTGTCGTGGAATCTGAGGCAAAAACACGGAACAAAAAGCGGTTTTTTAAAACCGTCGTGGAAGTCGAGACTTCCACTACGGTTTTTTAAAACCATCGTGGAAGTATGTATTTCCACGACTTTTAGTTGAAACCGTCGTGTAACGATCCAATTACACGACGGTTTCATATAACCGTAGTGGAATCTTCGAGGATTACACGACGGTTAAATAAAACCGTCGTTGAATTTAAGACTTACACGATGGAATCATCGTCCTTTTTGTTCAGACATATCAAATCGAGTGGCCCTGTTTTTCCCACATCGATACAACAGCTGCCGTGAACAAAAATCAGATCAGATCACTCCGACAACAGTTCCATACGCCGCTGTTAGACGCCACCCACCACCATCTACTGGTCGATCATCATTCTTGTAAGTCAAGATGACCGAAATGAACTCATCTTTTTGATGTTTTCCTCTGTATTAATTTTTTATTTACGAACCCTGAATATTAAATTTGTTTTGTATTTTTTTGGATTGCTTTTGATACGTTAAATACTGCAAAGTGTTTAATTTGGGTTATCACAATCAATGTATTATTAGATTGGTTTTTTTTGTAGTTTGGATATTTTAGTTAAATCCTACCACGATGTATGTTTAAAATTATGATGTATATATTTTTATTTTGGATTTTTTAGTTAAATAACCCAGGCCGGTTTTGTAATTGTATTTTTAGTAGTTTTGTTATTTTTTTGGATTTTTGTATTAAATATATTGTTTATTTAATTAATGCATGTGCCGGGAGTTTTATATATAACGTAAGTAATTATTAGAAGTTGATATTCATGCATGCAATTTAAACGTATGCACACCTTCATGACTTCGAGAACTAATTTGATTTATTGGTTTAGGATTTGCCCGCAAATCATGGATAGGAAATGGATGTGGTTTGATAGATTGACTAAAGCATATGAAGATGGTGTTGAAGAATTTTTGTCATTTGCCAAATCTCATACACAAGACGATAAGATTCGGTGTCCGTGTCAAGTTTGTGGTAATCATAGATCCCATTCCATTGATGATGTTAGAGGGCATTTGCGCGCTTATGGGATTATTTGTTCTTACCAAACATGGTATTTACATGGCGAAGATTTTGTCCATATTAAGTATACATCGACTAGTACTAAAGATAAAGAGCCTATAGTTGAGGAAAACGTTGGTGATGATATGTACAATATGGTTAATGATTTGGAAGAAAACTTTGTGCACCGTCCGGAGTTATTTGAGGAAATGATTAATGATGCCGAAACGCCCTTGTATGTCGGGTGTACAAAATATACAAAATTAGGGGCATTGGTTAAATTATGGAATATGAAAGCATCGGGAGGGTGGACGAATTCTAGTTTCACGACTCTTTTAGCTTTTCTAAAAGATGTTTTACCGGAGGATAACAAAGTGCCACCTAGTATGTACGAGGCGAAGAAGACGTTGAGCACGTTGGGAATGGAATACGAGAAGATACATGCTTGTCCAAATGATTGCGTGCTTTACCGGAGAGAATATGAAGAGTTAGATGAATGTCCGGTTTGTAATGAGTCAAGATGGAAGAAGGGCAAGGTGCCATCGAATGGTAGTAAAGGAGTGCCGGTGAAAGTGTTATGGTACATTCCACCAGATCCACGTTTCCGCCGTTTATTCCGTAATGCACAGCATGCTAAGAGTTTGACATGGCATCATGATAAACGTGTTGACGATGGCAAGCTTAGGCATCCGGCCGACGCACCGCAATGGAAGACCTTTGATGACAATCATCCAGATTTTAGTGCAGAACCAAGGAATTTACGTCTCGGTTTGTCGACGGATGGAATGAACCCGCATAGTAACATGAGTAGTCGGCATAGTACATGGCCGGTCATACTTGTCAACTACAATCTCCCTCCAGAAGTTTGCATGAAGCGGAAGTTCTTGATGTTGACATTATTGATCTCAGGCCCTCGACAACCGGGGAATGACATTGATGTTTACTTGGCACCATTAATCGATGACCTAAAAAGGTTGTGGGATGATGGTTTACAAGTAAGAGATTCTTACCGAGGAGATACGTTCAATCTTCGCGCAATGTTGATTTGGTCAATTAACGACTTTCCTGCACTTGGCAACCTATCTGGTTATCCTGTGAAGGGTGCTATAGGATGCCCCGTTTGTATGCAGGAAACATCTTCCATCCGGTTGAAAAACGGTAGGAAAACCGTTTACCTTGGTCACAGGAGGTTCTTGCCGAAAATCATCGATATCGCAAACAGAAGAAGGCTTTTGACGGCAATACCGAAGAAAGATCAGCTCCTCGGATTTTGACTGGCGAGGATGTATTTGATATGGTTAAAGATGTGAAGGTAGTTTTGGGAAAGAGGAAACGTAAGGATAAAGTTAACGATGGACCATGGAAGAAGAAGTCAATCTTCTTTGAACTTCCATATTGGAAGTCACTCTACGTGCGTCATTGCTTAGATGTTATGCATATTGAGAAAAACGTATGTGAATCGATAGTGGGCACGTTACTTGACATTCCGAATAAGACTAAAGATGGTGAAAAGGCACGGTTGGACCTTCAAGAGATGAAGATTAGAACGAATTTGCTTCCCAAGAAAAGGAAGAACGGCACTTACTTACCGCCAGCAAAGTACACATTAAGTAGACACGAAAAGAGAAAGCTTTGTGAGTGGCTTGCTTCCGTGAAAGTGCCAAGTGGGTACTCTTCAAACTTCAGGAGGTTGGTGTCGATGAAAGATTTGCGGCTCGTTGGAATGAAAACACACGATTGTCACATCTTGATGCAACAATTATTACCTATTGCATTGCGGGGAGTTTTAACAAAAGATGTGAGATACTCAATTACGAAGTTATGCTCATTTTTCAATTCAATATGCTCGAAGGTAATTGATCCAATGATGCTAGATTCACTACAATCGGAATTGGTTATGACATTGTGCCTGCTTGAGAAGTATTTCCCACCAGCCTTTTTTGATATAATGATCCATCTATGTGTGCACTTAGTTCGGGAAGTTAAGTTATGTGGCCCGGTGTATTTGAGGTGGATGTATCCTTTTGAAAGGTACATGAAGGTTTTGAAGGGGTACGTGAAGAACCGGAATAGGCCGGAGGGTTGTATAGTGGAAAACTACATAGCCGAGGAATCAGTTGAATTTTGCTCTGAGTATTTGTCCAACGCGGACCCAATAGGGTTGCCAACAAGCGGGCTGCATACCTCGAAAGGACTATCCGTCGCCGTTCATTCATCAGTAAATCAAGATGAATGGGAAAAAGCTTGTTTGTATGTTTTGCGCAATGCGAAGGAAATGGTGCCATTCTTTCAGGTTCATATGGCGGAGGTAAGAGCTGCGAATCCAAGAAAAGGAAGAAGTGAGAAGTGGATTCAAGATGAGCAGAATCGGACATTTCGGGAGTGGATAAGAAAATATTTGCATGCGAATCGTGGCGTTTCACAAGACGCATTGAAGCTATCCAGAGGTCCGTCATCGATAGTCACAAGATATACATCGTACCTTATCAATGGGAACTCCTTCTACACTCGGGACAGAGATGAGAAGCATCCCGTACAGAATAGTGGTGTCACCCTTCGGGCCGAGTCTATGCATATTTCATCCGCAAAGGACAAGAATCCGGTATATAGTTCCATGAATTACTTTGGGTTCATTGAAGATATTTGGGAACTTGATTATTGCGGCTTGCGAATAGCACTCTTTAAATGTAATGGGCTGACAATAATTATGTTAAGGTTGATAGTGACGGCGTGACAGTGGTGGACTTTAGACGATTGGGATACAAAAATGATCCTTTCATCATGGCGTCACAAGCGGTCCAGGTATTTTATACAACGGATCCCGCAAATTTAGAGTTATCTTTAGTTGTGACAATGAAGACAAGAATAATCCGGGATGGCCACGAAGATATTGACGATTGCACCGACATTCCATCATTTACAACGGGTTTGCCACCGGTGGACGAGATTGATGATTTTGACGATGATGTTTCACACTTACTTCGATTGGACGTCGAGTGGACACGTGTTGAGAAGCCCAAAAAAAAGCAAAAAAAAACCGTCGGAACAAATTAATGAATAATGTTCTTAAGTACGTTGTAAACATTGGGATATACGGTTTTTGGATTATTACGCACATTAAATGGGAACCATTTATCCATGCAAATATGATTGGAATCAAATATGTTTGGAATGAATGATTGCACAACATACAGGGCAGCATACTTAAAGGGATTATATTAACAATTTCATTTTCCTATTATCGTAAATTTCAAATACGTACGACGACGGTTAAATAAGAAAACCGTCGTGGTAGATCAATTTACCACGACGGTTTTACTGTAAGACCGTCGTGGTAAACTCAACCACGACGGTCTATTCCAAAGACCGTCGTGGTAAATTGATCTATCACGACGGTCTTTTAAGTTGACCTTCATGTAAGAGTGGATAAATCAAAGAGCTATACTACGACGGTCTTTATATTTGACCGTCGTGGTATCTATACTACCACGACGGTTTAAATATAACTACCACGACGGTTTTTAAAGACCGTCGTGGTATATTGTTTTAGCGGCAAGTTTTGAAATTTTCGTAAATTGTTAAACTTTTTGAAACCTTTTAATATAACCTAAAAAGCTGCAAAACTCTTCCTCACCCAGTATCGACCCTCTCTGAAACCCTCGAACTCTCTGAAATACTCTCTGAAACCCTCAATCTTCGACGCCATCGCCAGCACTCACGACGTTCTCGACCTACAATCTCCGACGCCATCCACCACCAACTGCGGTGATTTCGGACTTTACCATTCTCTCTCGCCGACCAGAACCCACCATTGACAAAACGGTAAGTATTAATGCATATTCCAATTTTTTTTTCTTTCTCCTTTTTCTCTCGGTCAATTTATGATAGGCAGAAATTTTCACGAAGTTTTCTTGTGTTTTCATATATTTCTCTGCATATTTTTCGATTGGCTATCACTTGTTTCACACTGAGTTTTCTTATGTTGCTTATATTTTTTCTTGTGTTGCTTTTTTCATAACTGAAAATACCTAGGGAACGTTATTACACATCAGGAATCAAATTAACAATTTTGGAAGTTTGATTTACCCAATGATTAGATATTTTCAGTTACTTTGTTCTATTTTACAGGGAAGAATATTTTTGTTTTATTGTTAGTTACATTTCAGTTATTGGTGTGTTCTTTTGTTATATATATATTTAGGAGAACTTTTTTATCGTCACTGTCAGGATGTCTAAATAGAAAATTATTTCTATTTCACTGTAGTTTTAGATTGATTTACGATGTCAACCAATCACGAGGAGGAAGTGTCAACCCAAACTCAAGTTGGAAAACCACGAAGAACCAACTCCTCAAGATTCAATGCCGACGAGGAGGGAAAACGTCGAGCCACGCTGCTTAAAAGAGTGCACATTGTTCGGACGAGGGGAGAACGAATTCAAGTTAGGTTTGACCCGAAAGGCCAACCAATAGGCAAGGAAGGTGATGAATTACAGAGTTGGATTGGAGTGCTAGCTCGGGAGCACATTCCAATTTGGATTGCTGATTTCAGAAGTGCTGATTTGGAACCGAGGAAAGAACGAGTATGGATGGAAGTTTTAACTTCATTCACGGTTGATGAATCACACAAAAAGCAGGTGTTGAAGTCTTGCGGAGAGGCAGCCAAAGGATTTAGATACGATCTCTACCAAGCATTTGTTAGGGATCATATTGATGAAAAAGTGTTTGGCAACGACCGGCCAAAGTGGTGAACAATTACCCAACCATCAGCCAGGACGATTGGGAAAGGTTTGTTGCCTATCGACGGACGCAGATTTCAAGAGGCTATCCCAACAAGGCAGCGAGATAAGGAAAAAGAGCAAGTACGGTTCAACCACAGGCCGAGACGGCTATAGGAAACTTGATCAAGAAATCGTAAGTTAATTAATTGATACCAACAATATCTTCCATCCCAGTTGAAAATTTTTTTTTATTGCTTGTGTTCTTTATGGTTACTAACTTCAATTACTAAATTTCAGCTCGAGAAGACGGGGAAGTTTGCAGACCGAGCTGTTGTTTGGCGGGACACGCGGCTCAAGCCCGATGGAGAGTACAAGCATCCATCGATTAAAATTATCGGCGATGCAATAGTAAGTCAACACGTTATATATTTCAAATAAGAAGTAAGATTAATTGTCTCCATTATATTTACGGGCTCAATAACATATTGTGTACTTGTTATAGGACGAACTAACACAACAAGAGACCCAAGGAAGCTTCGAATCCGTGGGTACAGAAGACATATTGACACGGTCTTTGGGCAACCCCGAGCATTCCGGTCGGCTTCGTGGTCAATCAAAATTTGTCAAGCAGTCGCAATACCTCAATTCCATGAACGTACCAAGGGAGAATGTTGAAGTCACCTACATGAAGCGACAGCTGGCTGCATTGGAAAGGACGGTGCAGGAACTTTGTGCGAAGCACGGTATCGACCGTGATCAGATGATGGCCGAGGAGGCAGCCCAACCTACGGTTGATCAGCACAACAGTTTCAAGGCGAGTTGCACCCTAAATGAGAAGGAAGCCGACGCCTCGGATCCGCAGCCCACACCTAATGCAAGTAAGGAATGCCAGCTTTTCCTGACCGATTTTATTAATGGTGGAGAAGTATTGGTTGCAATAGGCAGGGCTTACATGGACTGTGTTCCAACCGACACAGTCCATGGGATTCCTTTGGGCGAGGGGAATGTGCGGGTGACAATTAGTGTCCCCAAAATGAAACGGCACACCTTCCCATTCCGACGAATGAAGCCACGTATATTGAAGAGGCTGTCGGGGGGTTTGTTGCGTGGCCCCGAAAATTAGTCGTGCTTCAGAGCAGTCTAAGCCAGGCCAGTCGAGGTCCCAGTCAAGTTCCCGACCCAGAACCTCAGAGAAGGAAACGGTTGAAAAAGAAAGCCGGGAGAAAGAAAGTGCAGTCACAACCGGAGGTACAACAGCAAACGGCAGAAGACGTCGAACCTACGTTGGACATCAATGCACTTCCCGATATAATGAGACCACTGGCTTATTACGCACAAAGTTCCTTGGTCGACGGTGACCAGATTCCGTGCCCACCACTGCAAACCGATGATATGCCCATCTATATTGGGTATGAAGATGTATGCCATTTCTTATCGTTTCAAGAAATCAGTGCAAGCTGTATAACGGTATACATCAGGTAATTGTTTTTTCCTTAAACAATACTTAATTAATTATTGTTCCAATTAGCTTGAAATATAGATATATATGTTGATTTTGCACGCGTAACAAGTTTGACTTAATATTTTGCAGCTACTTATCGGATTGTTTTGCAAGAGCTGGATTGGGTCGACGATTCGAGTTTATTTCTCCATTCCTTGTCTCGCCAGTTCAACAGAATGTAGATCACGCAGCCTACATTCGAGAAAGAGCCGACAATATCATCCGGATCATAAGGGACGTACCAAGGGGACGGCTTGTTCTCATGCCATATAACAGCGGCCAACATTGGGTATTGGCTGTTATTAATCCATGGGATGACTCCGTCCTCTATTTTAATCCTCTTGGTAACGATCCGGGTGAAGATTTTCAACAGAAAATTACGATGTAAGTATAACTTTGATGTTTATAGTTCAATGATTTGACATTCCATAAATGTTATATTATCTGTATTGATATATTGTCAAATGATTAGGGCACTAAACGATTGGAAATTGCTGGTGGGAGACGGAATAACAAGGCGACGCAACTGGAAGACGTTGATTCAGACCGCTCGATGCCCGATCCAGCAAGGACATGTGTTATGTGGCTATTTTGTCTTGGGGTTCATGCGAGAAATAACGTTGAACGTCGATGGACTTGCCTCGCTACAAAACAAGACATCTTATACAGAAGCTGAGTTGAATTTGGTTAGGCAAGAGTAGAGTACATATGTAATGAGCCAGACACAGAATTTGTAAAACACATTGAGAACAATTTGTACTATAAGTAAAAATTTTGTACTATAATTATTTTATTCTTTGATGCGTACTTTTTTCATGTCATGAATGATTGAACAGGAATGAACAGGAATGAATGAAATGGTATTAAATTGAACGAATAAATATTTTTTTTTGTATACGTTAAATCCTACCACGACGGTTTTCATTAAAAACGGTCGTAGAAACATATATACCACGACGGTTCATAACTAGAACCGTCGTCGTATAATGAACTACCACGACCGTTTATCGTTTTGCATGATCCACCGTCGTGTAAGTGAAATACCACGACGGTGGATTATAGAAACAGTCGTGGTAGATCAATGTACCAATAAGGTTTGTCAATTCGTTTAAGAAACCGTCGTGGTAGGAGGAAATACCACGACGGTCTTTTTTATAAACCGTCGTGTTATATTGACTTAACACGACGGTTTTTAGTGTGAACCATCGTGGTATTTCTCATTAAATAACAATTTTCCAGCTTATTTGTACATATTACACGACGGGTAAATAACCGTCATGGAATGTGAAAAGATTCCACGACTCTGGATTCCACGACTGTTAGTGAACCGTCGTGGAAATGTTACCACGACGGTTAAAAACCGTCGTGGTATCCGCGTTCTGTAGTAGTGTCATTTTTATTTTTACTTTAACTTTTTAATTTTTTTTTTAAAATTGTCAGATCTCAAATATTTTGGGTTAGGCAAAGATTGATATCGATATTGTATTCGCTATGGTATGAATTAGAAGAATCTACACATTTTTAAAGAGTCAAAAGTTAATATATTATGGAGCTTGAATTTATCTTCTTTATGGACTTATATGCCCGTCAATCAGAAAGAGTGCATACTGAAAAAATCCTCCTTGTTTTTTTGGTCTATGGTTTAAACAATTTAGTTATTGTAATGATTTACTAGTTAGAACTTTTTATCGATCTCGATATTTCTCTAAGATCTACAATTCTAATGTTAGTTTGTCACAATCAAAAGTTACATTTGAGTGTTCACTTAAGTTTAATGTTTGTATTCATTTGTACAATTTGAATTGTATGATCAAATTAAATGTGTTTGGATAGCTTTTTAAAAAATAACTTTTGAATAGTGTAAAGATAGAGAAATGTGTGTAGTAAACGAATTTCTAAAAACGATTTTACTCTCCCAAAAAATTATCTTATGTGCTTGTGCCTTACAGGGGGTTGGCAATTTTCAGTACAATACAATGACACAATTTGTAAACGGAACGAAATAAGGACATTTGAGTGACTTGTTTAATTTTGAAAGAATTTTTCATGATAATAGCTTTAACATGTTATTAACATATTTTTTTTCGTGTCAACTTGTCATAACTTGTTTAAATAAACTGTTATGTTGTGTTATTCAAATAAAAAATGTTTCATTGTGTTCAGATTCCAATCGAATCTATTTATGAACTTTATGTGTCACGTTCATGTTTAAGTAAATCATATTTGAGTCAAAAACACATCAACTCAAACCCAACACGCAAACAAAAATTACTGTTCCTAATATAAATTGAAATTTCCAAATCTTATGAACGCGTAAAAATA
>CM046383.1:30334495-30536050 GCA_025413485.1 Ficus microcarpa | reverse complement strand
ATACTTACATAACATATTATTTCATGGTATAGCATAACATATGCATGGTCCAGTTATGATCGTTTTAACTTTCTTCATTCTTGCTTATTTACTTATCTTGCTGAGGGCCCTTAACTTAAGTGTCTGTACCCGGCGCGCAACTATAGAGTGGTTGGGGCGGCCAGCCCAGTCCAACTCAAACCATAGTTCAACCCGACCTCGGACAGGTGGTACGACACAAGCAAGCTTGCTTGCCATCTTACGTTCTTATCTTTAATCTCATCTTGTATTCAGTGAACATGCATCGTGATGTCACCTTTGCATAAAACATAATATACATTGCACTTTACCTTTTTCATACATGGCATAATATCATGTCATATTTCACATAATAATTTAACATGGCATTGAGTCTAACATATCACAAACATACGATAAGCATACCATAACAACAATCAACATACATTCCTAGCATGCATCTATCATACTTGGGCAAGTATCAACTAAAGCATATGCCGCAGGCGGAGTTGTACTTACCTCTATTGGCTATGTCCTTCTTGATGCTGTTATTCCACTGGCACAGCTGCAGGTTTGCTCCTGCTTGAGAATGACATATGTGAGATTCTGCTTCTAGTTATAGAATGTTGGTGCCCTAACCAACATACCTACTAATTACTAGTTGTATGTCCCCGTCAGATAACTGACTTGTCCAATTTGGCCTTTTACTGCTGGGGATTAATTTAGACTTGATTAATCTCTTAAGAGGCTACGTTGGATAATCTCGAGGCTAGATCTTAATTTACTGCTGGGCTTTCTTTAAAACTTTGGGCTATAACCTCTCATTATAGCTTATTGGGTTAATGGCCTTGACTCACTTTTCTTGGCCCATTTTAAATTTTATGGTAATCCTTAGGGTTACGTTGGATAACCTTTAAGGTTACCTTTATTCATTATTGAGTCAACCAAAGTTGACAATTGGTCAACTACTGGTCAACCCTTGTCAATTCTGGGTCTTTTGGACCTAAGCCCGGTAACTCGGGTCCTATTCCCAGCTACGGCCCGTAATCGATTTAGTTACCATTTTTATCTTGAAAATCTATCTTCTTAACTTAAACTTCATTTCTTAACTTAATATCACATTTCCTTTTCTTTTGCACTTTCAAAAGAATTTTACTTAAAAATCTTTAAAACTCTTTATAAAATTTCGTTCTTTAAAATAACTCTTTGTAAATGTCACTTGAGGTCGAAAACTGCCTTTGGAACAGTTTTCGTAGTTAAAATAACAGTTTAGAAACACTTTACAATTTTTAGAACACATTTTGTAAAAGCTAAGGTGCAGAAATTTCGGATTCCTTGCGCACCCTTCATAAAACACACGCAGTTTAAAAATCCATTGAGAATATGAAAAACTTATCTTCATGAAAGTTGTAGCTCTTGAAAAATGCTAAAACTTTTGTGTTTTGTGAAAAATCTAATTCTGCCTGTATCGATACCAGTTTTCATTTGAAAACGGCTAATCCTGAAAAATCTGGATGAAAATTGGGTCTGGAATCAGCCACAGGTTTTGCTAAAAACGGAGGTCGTTAGAGCCTTATTTTAATATTCCGTCCACGTTTTCCTCTAGGAAAAATTGTTCCGAGAAACTTTCGTGTTTAGTGTTTTACCCCATTCGGCCTCTAGAGGCTTTAAAATTTCACTTGACCAAAACTGGTCAGATTCAACTCCGAATTTGACAGTTTTGTGTTTACTTCCGATTTTACGTCCTATTTCACAAATTTAACTCAACCGACCGCTTCGAGAGCTTACGATTTAAACACACAACGTTTCCTAACGCCCCATGAAACCCATAATCTGTTCTACACAGTCCATGCAACCCCAAAAATTTAAAATCACAAACCTAGGGTTGCTTGGTTCTAAACATTTGCATACATCCATACAAGCATCACAAAAATAGCCCTAAACTAGCATGCATCTTGGCTGCCAAAGGGGCAGATTTCGGCCACATCTTGGGGACACACAACCTAAGTCTTCTAGCATGAAATTTATACAACAAACAACACAAATCAAGCAAGATTTAAAGCCAAACAAACCTAGTTCTAACAAATCAGGCACACACCGAAATTTAGGGTATAAAAATGAAATTGGACTTACGTCCTTACAACCCAATTGAACCTCAAATTGAACTTGAAATTAAGCTTAAAATAAAGAGGGTTAGGGTTTGAGAGATTACCTCAACCAAAGCCAAGTTTGGTTGCAAAAATTCTCTCTTCCTCCTAGCTTTCCACACCACTCGGCCACACCTAGGAAATGGACACCAAAATTTTTGGTTTGGTCTCTTGGTTGCTCCTCCTTGAATCCGAACTCCTCCTAGAAGAAAAGCCCCAAAGATTTTCAAGTTTCACTCACCCTATCACCCCCCCTCTTTTGGTTCGGCCACAACCCCCCAAACCCACTAAAAATTTCTCCACTTTTCTCTTTGCTCTCACCCTTGAAACCGAACACTCTAGGACCAAAAGCTCTCAAAATTTTTGGTTTTTCCTCTCCTCCCTCTCTCTCCTTCTTGCTGTCGAAGTCTAGAGGAATAAAAGACAAGAATTGGCTGAAAATTTTCAAGAAAGATAATAGGGAATGGGAGGGGTTTTTTTTTTGATGGACAAGGGTGGTTGGTTACTTGCCTTAATTTAAGGCTTTTCCCTTGTTTTTCTCCTAGCTGCTGCCGACCATTGAGGGGAGGAGAAAGCTCCATTTATGGTAAGCTTGAGTGGGTGGAGAAGTGAGATCATAGGCATGGCAATGTGTCCTTGCTTAGCTCACATTTTTGGCCCCAAAATATGGCTTTTCCTTCCCCTTTTTTCCTTGAGCTGCCGAGTATATGGGTGGTGTGGGAAGTTCCACATTTTCAATTTAGGCTAGTGGGAAGTGAGGTCATGAGAAAGGTACTTGGTGAGGTCATTGAGCTTACCTCACATAGGGGCCATGTTTGGCTTTCCTTTTGTCTCCAAAAATTCATTTTTCTTTTTCCTTTATGCTACACAGATAATTCTAATATTGTGATTCCTCAAAACACAATATTTTTATCTCATACCGGAGTACAAAATTTATCTGTGTGAATTTTGGATCGAAAAATATTTTCCTTAATTTTTCCGAATCCCTTTTTCGCCCTAAAATCTTAACTTGGTGTGCTTGATTTTCTAGGGACGTTTTCAGGCTTATCCTTGCTATCTAGATCACAAACATTATTCTCGGAACCCTTTCCGCACTAAACTTCGAAAATCTCAAAAAGTCAACCCTTTGACTTTTTGCCGGTCAAACTTTGATTTTTTCGATCAAAGTTGACTTTTGTAAAAAATTTTACACTGTTTCGGCCTTTTCGACTTGAAAGATTCATTTCCGAGCTTAGAAATCAATTTTGAGTCTTCTCGACCCATCATAAATCACAAAATCATACAAAAGCCCTAAATCGAGCTTTTCGCGTATACCTTCATAATGTGAAAATATTTCCTGAGGAGGAAAATGTGAATGTTGAAAAAAAATCGGATATCACATAAATATATACGTTGATGAAGAAAACAAGGTAATAAGAAGAAGCAATTTGAGATTAAAAAACAATTTGCTAAAATTGTTCAAAAAGAAGAAGGAAGCAATCAGATTGATAAAATCATTCAGGAAAAAAAAAAAAGATTGACGAAAAAAAATGTTTCAAAAAGATGGTTATTTATTGGTGATTATCAGATTGATAAAAAAAATAAAAAATAAAAAAAGATTGTCAAAAAAAAAAAAACTGTCTAAAAATAGAGGCTTATTTATTGACAAGTGGGTTAAAAAGGATAAAATAAAACTTCATTTTGGGACATTTTGGAATATTAAGAGGGGTGTATAAAGTAGTAATTGATATTTAAAATTTAGTTAGTGAGTGGTTTATAAAAGGGGCGGGAAAAATAAACAAAGGGGTGTCAATAGACACTCTTTTTTTTCCCCCCTGAACTGCCGTCATTCCTACCCCGGAAGAGAGTTTGCAGCTTGACTATGTTGTTTTTATATCGTTAATTAATATCGTCATGATTACTTTAGCCTTAAAAAACTTTTATTTGCTTCTGACTTTCTTTTTCGACTATGTTGTTGTTCATATCATTAATTAGGGTGGGTCTATTGACATCTCCCATTTTGCTTTTCTCACCTATTTTCTAAAATCATCAACAAATTAATTTTAGAAGCAAAAAATTTTTTATTCCACCCTTAGTTTTCCCAAAAAGTCCTTATAAGTAAATTATTTGTCTATAACTAAATTATTTGTCTTTTTTCTTTCTACACATACTAAATCTAAACCACTACACGGTTCTTTTTTTTTTTTTTTTTAAACATGTTTGTTTTATTTTTATTTTTAAAATTTTTCTCATGAGATTTCTTTTTTGGAAAATGAATAACCAATCAAATGAATATATCTGATTATATATCCACATCATGCATACGTGTTTTCCATTTGCTTGTTATTTCTTAGACAACAAAAAAAACTAGTTATAACATGTAAGTACAAAAACTATTAAAAATATGAATAATAACAAACAAAATAAAAGAATCTTCTATTAAAAAAATTCTTGTGGAAATGAATTAAAAAATAATAACAAAATAGAACATTTAAACAAAAAAAAAAAGTAAGGAAAAAAAATGTACAGGGATGTAGACTGTAACGGGAGAAGAAAGAAAAAAATAAATAATTTATTTATAAAGGTTTTTTTGGACAAATTAAGGGATGGGACAAGTAGTTATTGAATTTTAAAATTAATATGGTAAGTGGTTTTAAAAAGTGAGTGGTAAAAGTAAAATGGGGGTGTCAATAGACCCACCCTATTAATTATTGTTAATTATGAATTATTCTTGGTCGTTGCTACTTTGAAATAATTTTTTTATTATTTAATTTGAACTGAACTTTGGATTCCAATAAGGATGAGCGTGTTCTCCTTCCTTTACTTACTCTATTGTATGCATTTTAGCAATAAATTAGACAAGTCTTGTAGAAATTGATAAACAATCACAATAAATAGAACACAAAAGTCCCTATACGTGTTTGGTCTAAATTAGCTTTTGATCACCTTTAATTGCCCACTATATGGTCTTTTATGTTTTTTCTAAGTTAAAAAAAAAAAAAAAAAAAGTACGGGGAAAGTATTGTCGCTGGCTACAAGGATCTTATATGATATTTACTAAAACAAATTGCAGATTTAGAAACAAACATCAATTCGTAAATTTATAAGTAAACAGTTTTGCGACAAAATAAAACTTATAGCTAATTAATGTTGTAATATTAGTGACAAATTATATTTAATAGTAATAACTTCGACATGAAGGGTCACACTAGAACTGCCATGCAAAATAAATACAGAGTTTTAGTTGCCAAATTTAACTTCAATTTTGAGTGTGAAGTTGGGATATGACTCCCAGTCATTGAATACTTTCTTAGTTGTCTTTTTTTTCTTATATGTTTGAACCAGTCTTTGATTTAAATATGAACCATACCCCGGCAGGTTGAGTTTGCAATTAGTAATTGGTACTAAACATTGAAATATTAACTAATCGGCTAGTATCATGGTTTTGTAGATACAGGTAAACAATTAGAAAGTCCTGGTGGGACCTAACAAGCGTTCATTTATACAACCATAAGAACACGCAGTCTTTGGCACACCATTTTTTTATTCCAAAAAATTCAATTCAAATAGAAGTCAAACCCATTTTTTCACTTCTATATTTTATCTACATCACATTCATCCTTTCTTTCTCCCAAATACCCATTCATTTAATGTTATTAATTAAAGACGGTTTGTCAAATAAGGACTTAGAACGTTATGAATGGTTTCTCTAATAAGCTTTTAAAGCTTGTCTTTATCATTAACTGTGGTTAACAGACGACACGATCTCATTTTACTTAAGCAACACAAAAGTGAAAGTCCAACATGAATCTCTTGCTTTACACAACCACCCCAATACTTCATCTGATCATATTAACTTGTTCGTTTTCTCATGTGCAGCCACTTTGCCACAAAAAGGAGAGCAATATGCCTTATGGCGATTTAAGGCAAGCTTTGTTCTAGACAAGCATGCTTCTTCTGATCCTTTGGCTTATCCCAAGGTTGCATCGTGGATACCTGACAAGGAAGATGGTTGATGCTCGTGGGATGGCGTCGAGTGTGATGATTACAACACTCGTGTAATTGCTCTTCATCTCAATAGCAGTTGTCTTCATGGTTCGATTGACTCTAGTAGTAGTATTTTTCTCCTTTCTCATCTTCAGAATCTTAACCTTGCTGATAATGATTTCAGTTACTCTCTAATCCCATCTCGGTTGGCTATATGACATTACTAAACCTTTCTACATCTGTATTTGCTGGCCAAATCCCTTTAGAAATCTCCCAACTCTCTAATTTGACTTATCTTGATCTGTCTGCGAATTATTTGGAACTGAAACAGCCCAACTTCAGTACTTTATTTAGTAAGTTGGAACATCTTGGCCTTAATAACGTGACATCTCCTTATCAGTTCCTAATTTGTTGGTGAATTTCTCTTCTCCAACATCCATTTTTCTGGATGCTTGTGGATTGTATGGTGAATTTCCTACTGCTAGTTTTCAACTTCCAAACCTACAATTCCTTAGCTTATCAGAAAATGAGAACCTTACCGGTTCTATTCCTGAGTTTCAGTCCAATAACCCTCTTAGAGAATTATGGCTTCGGCAAACTGTTTTCTCTGGTCCTGTACTGTAACGACCCGCCTTGCACAGGCCGTTACACTGCTGCTTACTTACTTACATACTTATAAATTAGCTCAAAACACCGCGGAAATTTTTTTTTTTTATACACGAATAAAAATGTATTCCTTAGGAAAGGTGTCTTTATAAAATATAATTACATAATTATAAGAACTCAAAAAGGTCAAAACACGTAGTGGCATAAAGTCCCACGATTTCACAGCTTGCCTCGCCACCTTGCATCATGCATTGCTAATAGGCTGCTTACCTACAGCATAGACGTAAGACAGTGAGCTTTCGCTCAGCAAGTACAACTGTCTCGTCTGCGACTTACTTATAACCATAACGAAATACATTTCTAACTTAACATACAAAGCCATACATAATCATTCATAATCACATAACATCGTTCATATTAGCATAAACTAACAATGCCTATACATGCATGATCCAGTTATGCTCGTATTTACTTGCTTTGCTTATCTTTCCTTTAGGGCCCTTACCTTGGTGTTCGTACTCGGCGCGCGACTATGGAGTGATTGGGGCGGCCAGCCCATTCTAACTCAAACCATAGTCCTACCCGACCTCGGACGGGTGGTACTACACCGACAAGCTCGCTTGCCTTCTTATCTTTTCTTAACTCAATCTTGAGTTCATTAGTCTCATATGGATTAGTGAACATGCGTCATGATGTCTCACAATCCTAACTCATACTAGCAATATCATTATGCTTAACGTGGAATTCATACTTGATCATGCTTTCTAAAATTTAACATTTCACATGGCATACTAATACTCATAGCATGGCAATTTACATATAACACAGCATCACATAGCATACAATTGCATACACTCGTAGCATTCATCTAATCTCATTTTAGTAAGCATCAACTAGAGCCTATGCTGTAGGCGGAGTTGTACTTACCTCTTCTTGCTAAATTCTCACTTTCGCTGTCCGGCCTTGGCGTACAGCTACAAGTCCTCTCCTGCTTGAGAAAGGACATAGGTGAGATTTTTTCTCTTGTGTAGAATGTTGGTGCCCTAACCAACATACCTACTAAACCTAGTTGTATGTCCCCGTCAGATAACTGACTTGTCCAATTTGGCCTTTTTCTGCTGGGAATTAATTTGAACTGGATTATCCCCTTGAGAGGTTACGTTGGATAACCTCGTAAGCTAGATCTTGATTTACTACTGGACTTTCTTCTTAATATCTTGGGCTTTACTATTCCATCATAGCTTATTGGGTCAATGGCCTTGACCCACTTTTCTTAGCCCATTAAAATTATGGTAGTCCTTAGGGTTACGTTGGATAACCCTTAAGGTTACCCTTACTGATTGTTGGGTCAACCAAAGTTGACAATTGGTCAACTACTGGTCAACCCTTGTCAATTCTGAGCCTTTTAGGCCTAAGCCCGGTAACTCAGGTCCTATTCCCGGCTACGGCCCGTAAGCGGCTTGATTACCATTTTTATCTTGAAAATCTATTTTCTTAACTTAAACTTCATTTTCTTAACTTAAAATCACATTTCTTTTCTTCTTGCACTTTTACACGATTTTTCTTAAAAATCCTTAAAACTCTTAGTAAAATTCCGATCTTTGAAATAATTTTTTGTAAATGTCCTTTAGGGTCGAAAACTGCCTTTGGAATAGTTTTCGCAGTTAAAATAACGGTTTAGAACACTTTACAATTTTTTTGAAAACATTTTGTAAAACTTTGGTGAAGGAATTTTCGGATTACTTGCGCATCTCTCATAAAACGTGCCCAGTTTAAAAATTCGTCGAGAATCTGAAAACTTTTCTTCACGAAAGTTGTAGTTCTCGAAAAATGCTAAAACTTTTATGTTTTGCAAAAAATCTAATTCTACCTGTATTGATACCAGTTTTCATTTGAAAACGGCTGATCCTGAAAAATCTGGGTGAAGACTGGGCCCAGGGATCAGCCACGGTTTTCACTAAAAACGAAGGCCGTTGGAGCCTTATTTTGATATTCCGTCCACACGATTTTTTAGAAAAAGTTGTTCTGAGAAACTTTCGTGTTTCGTGTTTTACCCCATTCGGCCTCTAGAGGCCTTAAAATTTCACTTTTCCAAAACTGGTCAGATCCTAATCCGAATCTGGGCAGTTTTGGGTTTACGTTCGGTTTGCGTCCTATGTCGCGAATCTAACTCGACCGACCACTTCGGGAGCCTACGATTTAAACACACAACATTTTCTAACGTCCCATTAAGCCCAAAATCTGATCCATACAGTCCATGCAACCCAAAAATTAAAAACAAAACCCTAGGGTTGCTTAGTTCTAGCATTGCATTCCATCACAAACAACATCATCATTTTAAGCCCTAAACTAGCATGCATCCAAGGCTGCCTAAAGGGTAGATTTTCCGCCACTAAAGGGGGAACATACAACCCTAGTTTCTAGCATGAAATTCATACAAAAATCAACACAAATCAAGCAAGATTTAAAGCCAATCAACCCTAGTTCTAACAAATCAAACACACACCATGTAATACCCGGAATTTTCATGGACTTAAGATTTCTCTTTTTATTAGAAATTAGAAGTCCGCATGATGTGTTTTTATGATATTTCATGGAAAATTATGAATCGCATGTGAAATTCGTAATTTTATTAGCCAATGTTAGAATTTTCTCTTAAACCGGCTATGAGACTCGAAATAAAATGCCGATGTTGGTAAACGGCATTTTGAGTCAAAAAGGACGAAAAGGAAAGAAAAAGAATGAAAAAGGACGAAACTTTAAGAAAGTCAAAAGTTTGACCAAAAAGTCAAAGGGTTGACCAAAAAGTCAAAGTTTGACAAAGGACGGGTCAAAAATGTTGACATCAAAAAATGATGAAATGCAGTGTAAGAAGAGACTGCAAAGACTTTCTATGGTCAAGAAAGCAAAAATAAGCCGTAAAAACCACCCTAGAAATCAAGCACACCGAATCAAGATTAAAGGGCAAAAAGGTCTCCGAAAAATTGGAGAAAGAAAGTTTTCGGTCCAATTTTTACAAGGAAGAATTTTGGATCAAAATTATGGAGCACAATATTTTTAATATCTGTGTGACACAAAGGAAATGAAAAGGAATTAATTTTAAAGAAGAAAAATGGCCAAACAAGGCATTGTGGGAGCTAGTGGAAAATGACATCAACACATTGACATCACCTTCCACCAACTCAATGTTGCACATGTGGACTCCCCCTCCTCCAACAGCCGGCAACCAAGGAAAGAAGAAAGAAAAGAAAATCACAAAGAAAAGCATGAGAAAAGATGGAAAAGAAAGACATGGCATAAAGCCATTTTTTTTAGGAAAAAGTGATCAAACAATGCATGCCACTTGGCCCTCAAAATTTTCAGCCAACAGCCCATCCCCTTTGATGGTTGGCAGCAAGCAAAGGAAAGAAGGAGACAAGCTCCTTGATTTAAGGACAAGCAACCAACTACTCCACTTTCTCCACTTCAAAAGTTTCGGCCAACCTCTCCTACTCCTCCCTCCATTCGGCCAGCTCAAGGACAAGGAAAAGGAGAGCCATAAAGGCATGAGATAAAGCCTAGGATTAAGGAGAAAAAGTTGGTCAATGCAAGCCATCTACTTCCCCTTTTTCCACTTCAAAATCCGGACACAAGCAGCCCCCATTCTCCTTCAAGATTCGGCTGCACACAAGGAAAAGCAACACATGTGATAAAGCCTTAAAATAAGGAGAAAAGTTGGTCAACAAAGCAAGCTAATCTCCCACACTTTTTCCCCACAAAATCAGCTACTTGTCCCCCTCTCTTTTCCCTTCATTTTCGGCAACAAGCAAGCCATCCCCTCCTTCAATATTCGGCTGCAGCAAGATGGAGAAAGAGACTAGACATAAAGCCAATTTTTGAGGAGGAAAGCAAGCCAATTAACCCTCCCTCTTTCCCATCACTTTCGGCAACACACCAAGCAGCAAGTGCTGCCAGTTTTCAAGAGAAAACCGTGGGAGAGAGAGAGAGGAAGAGGAGAGAAAATCTGAAAAAAATCTAAGGGCTTGAGCATGTGTGTTCTTCGGTTTTTCTAGGAGAGAAAGGAAAGAAATTTGTGAGCCATGGAGACCCATTTATGGGCACAAATCCGTGAGTTAGAGGAGTGAAAGAAAGAGAGAAAATCTGGAAAATTTTATGGGGTAAACCATGATGAAGTTCGGTTCTAGCAAGAGGAGCCAAGAGGAAAGGATTTTGGTGCTTCTTGGAGCAAAAATCCGTGAGCATGGAGGAAGGAAAAAGGTAAGAGAAAAACTTGGATTTCTCATCTTATAAAGTTGGTTTTGATGAGCAAGAAATAAGCTAACAAAAAGTTTCTTGGATCTCTATTTTTCTTGCAAAATCCGTGAGCCATGGAGGAGCCAAATCCGTGGGTGAGCAAGCCAAGAAGAAAAATGGGATTTTCAAACCCTAACTTGGGTTAAGGTAATTCCTTAAACTAATCTTGGATTTAAGCTCAAGATAAGCATTTTTATGATGGTTTAAGATGGGTTTGTAAGGACATAAGTCCATCTCGTTTTATAGCCCTTGATTTGGTGTATGTGCTTGATAGGGATTAGGGTTTGGTTGGCTTGTTTTATGATGTTTCTTGCATGATTTTTATGCTGGAAAAATTGATAGGATGCATGCTAGATGTGTTATTTAAGTCCCCTAAAATTTGGTCACAAATCAGCCCTAAGGTAGTGGCTGATTTGCTTGAAGAAAAATGTTGCATGTGATGCTAGTTGATGAATGATGCAAGGATAGCACACCATGCAGCCAAGGACGTTTTGTGGGCTGCATGGGCGTGAAGGATGGGCAAGAATGTATGCATGGGATGTTAGACACGTTGTTTGATGTATGTTTAAGCTCCCGATGTGATCGGTCGAGTTAGAATCCGCAAACTAAGACGTAAAACCGGATTAACAACCGAAACTGCCATTTCGGAGTCGAAACTGGCCAGTTTCGGGAAAGAGAAAATATCAGGCCCTTAGAGGCCGAATGGGCTAAAAGTTAAAACACAAAAGTTGTTCGGAACAACTTTTACTAGAGAGCAACGTGGACAGAATCTTAAAATAAGGCTCCAAAGGCCTTCATTTTTATGAAAACCCGTGACTAACTCCTGGAGCCAGTTTCACTCCGTTTTTCAGGATCACCCACATTCAAACGAAAACTGGTACTGATCTAGGCAGAACTGGGTTTTGTGCAAAACATGAAAGTTTTAGCATTTTTCGATAGCTACAACTTTCGTGAAGACAAGTTTTTCAGAAAATAAATGGATTTTTAATCTGGATTGTTTTTATGAAGAGTGCTCAGGGAATCCGCGAATTTCCAGCACTTGGTTTACAAAAACGTTTTCTAGAAAAATAAAAAGTGTCTCTAAAATGTTATTTTGACTACGAAGATCGTTCCAATGGCGATTTTCAGTCCGTAATATTTTATGAAGTCCCGTTTTGAGAAAATGAATTTTTAGAGTTTTTGGGATTTTTCACCCAAAGCTCTCAAGTTAAAGAGAAAAATGAGATTTTCCATAAGTTAAAGGAAAATAAGATTTTTCAAGAAGAGAGTGGGATTTTTAAGAGTTTAGGATTGAAATTCCACATTTTTACAAGAAGTAAAGAAAGTAATGATTTTAGACAAGTATTTTCAAGAGTAATGAAGTAAGAGCTTTTTACAAGCAAATTAATGAGATTTTTGGAAGATAATTGTATAATGTTTTCCAAAAATAATGAAATGGAGCTTTAAGGTAAAAATGGGTAATCAAGCCGATTACGAACGGTAACCGGAATTATATCCGAGTTACTAGGCTAAGCCTATAGCCCAACGTTAACCCAAAGGGGGTTGACCTTAATTGGCCATATGTTGACTTGGGTTGACCAAGAGTTGACTTTAGGGTTACCCAATATAACCTTAAAGGATACCAAGATTTATGAAATAGGCTAAGACCTAGGGTTATTGAAGAGATAATAACCCAATGGATTATGAACAAAGATAAAGTAAATTATAAGCCCATGAAGAAGGAAGTAACCAATCAGGCTTACAAGAGATATTAGAGGGGACATATAACACACACATCTAGGATTGCTCATAGATGTTGGTTTGGATACCCACATCATATGTCGCGATTTATGGTAAGATAAGTTAACCTTATCTTACACCTCCTTTGAAACAGGATTATGAACCTGTTGAGATATCGCAAGGAATGTACGTCAAGAGCATAGGACTTAAGGTAAGTACAAACCTCACCTGTAGTATGGAGAAAAATAATATGTATGTTCAAATATGCTATGTTTCAAGATATGTTGAAATGCTTTAAAGATGTCATGTTTTGAAGATGTTTTCAAGATGCCATGTGTTAAAGATGCCATGTTTTAAAGATGCCATGCTATGTTTTATGAACGAAATGTTAAGTATGTATGATATAGTGACATCATAAGGTATGCTCACTAATGATAAGAAACTTGGTAAAAATACACAAGTAAGGTGTCGTACCAACCTCCACCAAGGTGGAGGATTTTTATGTTAAAGTTATAGATTCGCTCTCTCGCTTTGTAAGAGGGTGTAATTACTTATGTTTCCTGGGTACAGTTAGGGACTTGCAATCCCATCTAACTGTATCCAGCGGCGCGCTATATGTTAAGGGTACGTACACTATGGGGCCCATAAGAAAGATAAGGAAGTTAAAAGAAATGCATAAATGGAACATAAATGGTTCATGCATATGTTTTATGATGAAGTATGTTTTCAAGATGTTTAATTAAAAATGTTTTGTGAGATTTAAGTTTGTACTTGCTGAGCGTCAGCTCATCAGATATATTCCATACTGCAGGTTGAGATAAAAAGCTTGTAGCTTTACTTGGTGGGCTTGGAGATGATGCAGCGAGTGAAGGGCGGTGTGGGATACCACTACGCAATAATTTCCGCAATATGTTTAAAGTTATGAAGTTTTCATGTATGTTAAAAGTCAAGTTATGTATGTATGAAATGTTTCAAGGTATAATGCACAATTTTAGTGCATGGGTTTCAATTCAAGATTTTAAAATGAAATCCAAATTATGAAGTTCAAAGAAAGTTTTAAAATGATGTTCAAAAGAAGTTTCAAAAAGAAAAGTAAGTCAAAAAAAAAAAAAATTTATTCCGCATTTTAAAGTAAAGTAAGTATGAAGTATAAATGTGACGATTCCGGCGCCCGCATCCGCGCGGTCGGCCCCGCGTGGGTGTCAGGTGGGTGGTTCGGGGCGTCACACACCGAAATTTAAGACATAAAAATGAAATTAGACTTACGTCCTTACAACCCGATCGAACCTCAAATTGAACCGAAATTAAGCTCAAAATAAAGAGGATTAGGGTTTGAGAGATTACCTCAACCAAAGCCAAGTTTGGTTACAAAAATTTTTCCTTTCTTCCTCTTTCTTCTAAACCCACGGCTACACCTAGACAAAAGGGAATCCAAGAAAAATTTTGTTGGCTCTTTCTTTCACCTCCAAGCCGAAGACTCCAAGAAGAAAAGCCCCAAAAGAAATTTCAAGATTCACTTATCTTTTTTCTCCTCCTTCTTTTGGTCGGCCACACTAGGAAAAACCCACAAAAAAATTTCCAAACTTTGCTCTATCTTCCCCCTTGTAAAACCGAGCACCAAGAATCAAAAGCCCCAAAATTTTTTTGGTTTTTCTTTTCCTCTCTCTCTCTCCCTCTTGCTGCCGAACTTCTTGAAGAAAAAGCAAGAGTTTGGCTCACTTTTTCAATAAAAAGAATAGAGAGAATAGAAGGGGTTTTTGATAGACAAGGGTAGGTAAGAGTGGTTGATTGCTTGCCTTAAATTGTGGCTTTTCTCTTGCTTTCTTTTCCTAGCTGCTGCCGAAGTTGGAGTAAGAGGTTGGCTGAACATTTTGCATTAAATGCATAGGGAATGGGAGGGGTAATAATAGGCAAAGGGGGAAGTGGGAGTGGTTGATGAGATGGCCCTAAAAAGTGGCTTTTTCCTTGTTTTCCTCCTTGTGCTGCCGAGCCTTATGTCCGGAGGAGGGGGAGGAGCTGCCACATGGTCCTAGCTTGGGTGAGTGGAGAGTGAAATCATAGGTATGGGCATGTGTCCTTGGCTTAGCTTAAGTTTTGTTTGGCATTTTTTGCTTCTCCACAACTCATTTTTCTTTTCCTTTGTGCTACACAGATAATTTTAATATTGTGGTTCTTCAAAACATAATATTTTTATCTCGTACTGAAGTACAAGATTTATCTGTGTGAATTTTGGATCGAAAAATATTTCTCTCAATTTTTCCGAACCCTTTTTGCCCTTAAACTATAACTCGGTGTGCTTGATTTTCTAGAGACTTTTTACGGCTTATTCTTGCTATCTAGTTCATAAAATATCATTCTCGGAACTCGTTCCGCACTGAACTTGAAAAATCTCAAAAAGTCAACCCTTTGACTTTTTGTCGGTCAAACTTTGACTTTTTCGGTCAAAGTTGACTTCGTAAAAATTTACACCGTTTCGATCCTTTCAACTTAAAAAGTCCGTTTCCGAGCTTAGAAATCCATTTTGAGTCTTTTCGACCCATTAAAACTCACAAATCTTTTCAAAAGCCCTAAACCGAGCTTTTTCACGAAAATTTTTATAAAGTAAAAATAATTCTTATAAAAGGAAAATGTACATGGAAAACTCGAATATTACATGTACCGCCTTCAGTTGGAAACCTTGATTCCCTAAATGTTTTAAGCCTTGCGCGTTGTGCGTTTTCCGGGTCATTTCCAACTTCATCTTGGTAGACTTTCAAAGCTTCAATCTCTGAATGTCAATTTCAATGGCTTGAGTGGGACGGTGGATTTCAACATGTTTCTTAATATGAAAAATCTTACCCGACTGTTTTTATCTCCAATAACGACTTGTCGGTCATTATGGAGAGAAGTACTGCAAGGAGCATAAATGCAACCATTCCCAAATTTGAGGTTTTGAATTTGGCTACTTGCAATTTAACTACTTTCCCCGATTTCTTAAGATACCTAGATAGGCTAAAGATTCTGGATCTTGGTAACAATCATTTCCAAGGAAATGTACCCAAGTGGATCTAGAACACAAGCATAGAGGCATTATTCAGGAATTCCAACTTATTCACGGGCTTTGGGGTTAATGTCATCCCTACTCGCAGGCTACGCATATTGGATCTTCAGCATAACAGTTTTACAGAACCACTACCACTTTTATGACAATAATTGTTACCAAGATCCACTCGGGATTAGAAAGACAATGATGGATGCAGGAAATTAAACTGCTTTGGGAAATCCGAGTGTGTAATACCCGGAATTTTTATGGACTTACGATTTCTCTTTTTATTAGAAATTAGAAGTCCCCATGTTATGTTTATTAGATGTTTTCATGAAAAATTATGAATCACATGTGAAATTCGTAATTTTATTAGCCAAGGTTAGAATTTTCTTTTAAACCGGCTACGAGACTCGGAAAAAAATGCCGAGGTTGGTAAACGGCATTTTGAGTCAAAAAGGACAAAAATGAAAGAAAAAGAATGAAAAAGGATGAAATTTTAAGAAAGTCAAAGGTTTGACCAAAAAAGTCAACTCTGACAAAAAAGTCAAAGGTTGACCAAGGACGGGTCAAAAATGTTGACCTCGAAAAATGATGAATTACAGTATAAGAAGAGACTGCAAAAAGCTTTCAATGGTCAAGAAAGCAAAAATAAGCCGTAAAAACCACCCTAGAAATCAAGCACACCGAATCAAGAATTAAAGGGCAAAAAGGTCTTCGAAAAATTTGAGAAAGAAAGTTTTCGGTTCAATATTTACAATGATGAATTTTGGATCAAAATTATGGAGCACAATATTTTTAATATTTGTGTGACAAAAAGGAAAGGAAACGAATTATTTTAAAGGAAAAAAATAGCAAACAAGACCCTTATTTTAAGGGAATAGGTGTGAACCAAGTTGGTGAGGTGTGGAGCCCTCTCCATCAACCAAAGGATGCCACTTGGCTCTCCTATTTTTCAGCCATCAACAGCCCCCATTCTCTCCCTTAATGGCCGGCTAACAACAAGAGGAAATGGAAAGGAAAGGGCTTGGTTTTGGTGACTAAATGGTAGTCCAATCCCAACTAACCAAATGAGTATGTGAACTTGTGATTTCTCTCCCCAAAAATCCGGACACACAATGGCCTTGGCTTCCCCATAAAGTTCGGCAATTCAATGGAAAAGAAAGAAAAGAAAACAAGGAAAGGAAAGGAAGAGACAAGCTCCTTGATTTAAGGACAAGCAACCAACTACTCCACTTTCTCGACTCCAAAAGAATTCGGCAGCCATCCCCATTTCTCCTTCAATATTCGGCTGCACACAAGGAAAAGCAACACATGTGATAAAGCCTTAAAATAAGGAGGAAAGTTGGTCAACAAAGCAAGCTAATCTCCCTCACTTTTTCCCACAAAATCAGCTACTTGTCCCCCTCTCCTTTCCCTTCATTTTCGGCAACAAGCTATCACTCCCTCCCTTGGAGTTTCGGCTGCAGCTAGGAGATGGAAGAGACATGACATAAAGCCAATTTTTCAGGAGGAAAGCAAGACATCAACCCTTCCTTTCTCCCATCACCTTCGGCAACCCACCAAGCAGCAAAGTGCTGCCAGTTTTCAAGAGAAAACCGTGGGAGAGAGAGAGAGGAAGAGAAGGAAAAATCTGGAAAAAAAAATCAAGAGGGTTTGTGCATGTGTTCTTCGGTTTTTCTAAGGGAGAATCAAGAGAAATTTGTGAGCTATGGAGACCCATTTTTGGGGCACAAATCCGTGAGTTTGGAGAGTGAAAGAAAGAGAGAAAATCTGGAAAATCTTGAGGGCTAAACCATGTGATAAGTTCGGTTCTAGCAAGAAGAACCAAGGAGAAGATTTTTGGTGCTTCTTGGAGCCAAAAATCCGTGAGCATGGAGAAGGAAAAATGTGAGTAAAAACTTAGATTTCTCATCTTGTAAAGCTCGGTTTTGATGAGCAAGAAAGAAGCTAACAACAAGTTATTGGATTCCTATTTTTCTTGCAAAAATCCGTGAGCCAAGAGGAGGATTTCGGATCCCATGGAGGAGCCAAATCCGTGGGTGAGCAAGCCAAGAAGAAAAATGGGATTTTCAAACCCTAACTTGGGTTAAGGTAAACCCTTAAACTAATCTTGGATTTAAGCTCAAGATAAGCATTTTTATGATGGTTTAAGATGGGTTTGTAAGGACATAAGTCCATCTCTTTTTCAGCCAATGATTTTCGGTGTATGTGCTTGATAGGGATTAGGGCTTGGTTGGCTTGTTTTATGATGTTTCTTGCATGATTTTTATGCTTGAAAAATTGATAGGATGCATGCTAGATGTGTTATTTAAGTCCCCTAAGTTATGGTCAAAAAAATCTGCCAAGCAGTGGATGTATGGCTGCTTGTATAAGGTTGTGTGTGATGCTAGTTGATGAATGATGCAAGGATAGAACAATGCAACCCATAGGACGTTTTGTGGGCTGCATGGGCGTGAAGGATGGGCAAGAATGCATGCATGGGACGTTAGACACGTTATTTGATGTATGTTTAGGCTCCCGATGTGATCGGTTGAGTTAGAATCCGCAAACTAAGACGTAAAACCGGATTAACAACCGAAACTGCCATTTCGGAGTCGAAACTGGCCAGTTTCGGGAAAGTGAAATTATCGGGCCCTTAGAGGCCGAACGGGTTAAAAGTTAAAACATAAAAGTTGTTCAGAACAACTTTTACTAGAGGACAACGTGGACAGAATCTTAAAATAAGGCTCCAAAGGCCTTCATTTTTATGAAATCCCGTGGCTAACTCCTGGAGCCAGTTTCACTCCGTTTTTCAGGATCACCCACATTCAAACGAAAACTGGTACTGATCTAGCCAGAACTGGGTTTTGTGCAAAACATGAAAGTTTTAGCATTCTTCGATAGCTACAACTTTCGTGAAGACAAGTTTTTTGGAAAATGAACGGATCTTTAATCTGGGTTGTTTTTATGAAGAGTGCTCTGGGAATCCGTGAATTTTCAGCACTTGGTTTACAAAAACGTTTTCTAGAAAAATGTTAAGTGTCTCTAAAATGTTATTTTGACTACGAAAACCGTTCCAATGGCGATTTTCAGTCCGTAATGATTTTATGAAGTCCCGTTTTAAGAAAATGAATTTTTAGAGTTTTTGGGATTATACACCCAAAGCTCTCGAGTTAAAGAGAAAAATGAGATTTTCCATAAGTTAAAGGAAAATGAGATTTTTCAAGAAGAGAAGTGGAATTTTTAAGAGTTTAGAATTGAAATTCCACATTTTTCCAAGAAGTAAAGAAAGTAATGATTTTAGACAAGTATTTTCAAGAGTAATGAAGTAAGAGCTTTTTATAAGCAAATGAGATTTTTGGAAGATAATTATATAATGTTTTTCCAAAAATAATGAAATGGAGTTTTAAGGTAAAAATGGGTAATCAAGCCGATTACGAACGGTAACCGGAATTATATCCGAGTTACGGGGCTAAGCCCAAAGCCCAACGTTAGACCTAAAGGGGGTTGACCTTAGTTGACCACATGTTGACTTGGGTTGACCAAGAGTTGACTTTAGGGTTACCCAATATAACCCTAAAGGATACCAAAATTTATGAAATGGGCTAAGACCAAGGGTTATTGAAGAGATAATAGCCCAATGGATTATGAATCAAGTAAAAGTAAATTATAAGCCCAAGATGAAGGAAGTGACCAATCAGGCTTACAAGAGATATTAGAAGGGACATATAACACACACATCTAGGATTGCTCATAGATGTTGATTAGGATACCAACATCATGTGTCGCGATTTATAGTAAGATAAGTTAATCTTATCTTACACCTCCTTTGAAACAGGATTATGAACCTGTTGAGATATCGCAAGGAAGGATGTACGTCAAGAGCATAGGACCTAAGGTAAGTACAAACCTCACCTGTGGTATGGAAAAATAATATGTATGTTCAAATATGCTATGTTTCAAGATATGTTGAAATGCTTTAAAGATGTCATGTTTTGAAGATGTTTCCAAGATGCCATGTGTTAAGAATGTCATGTTTTAAAGATGCCATGCTATGTTTTATGAACGAAATGTTAAGTATGTATGATATAGTGACATCATGAAGCATGCTCACCAATGATAAGAAACTTGGTAAAAATACACAAGTAAGGTGTCGTACCAACCTCCACCAAAGTGGAGGATTTTTATGTTAAAGTTATGGATTCGCTCTCTCGTTTTTGTAAGAGGGTGTAATCACTTATGTTTCCTGGGTACAGTTAGGGACTTGCAATCCCATCTAACTGTATCTAGAGGCGCGCTATATGCTAAGGGTACGTACACTATGGGGCCCATAAGAAAGATAAGAATGTTAAAAGAAATGCATAAATGGAACATAAATGGTTCATGCATATGTTTTTATGATGAAGTATGTTTCAAGATGTTTAAATGAAAATGTTTTTGTGAGATCGCGTTTGTACTTGCTGAGCGTTAGCTCATCAGATATTCCATACTGCAGGTTGAGATAAAAAGCTTGTAGCTTTACTTGGTGGGCTTGGAGATGATGCAGCGAGTGAAGGGCGGTGTGGGATACCACTACGCAATAATTTCCGCATATGTTTAAAGTTATGAAGTTTTCATGTATGTTTAAAAGCCAAGTTTTGTTTGTATGTATGAAATGTTTCAAGGTATAATGCATAATTTTAGTGCATGGGTTTCAAGTCAAGATTTTAAAATGAAATTCAAATTATGAAGTTCAAAGAAAGCTTTAAAAACGATGTTCAAAAGAAGTTTAAAAAAAAAAAGGTAAGTCAAAAAAAAAAAAAAATTTTTATTCCGCATTTTAAAGTAAAGTAAGTATGAAGTATGAATGTGACGGTTCCGGCGCCCCGCATCCGCGCGGTCGGTCCCGCGTGGGTGTCAGGTGGGTGGTTCGGGGCGTCACAGAGTGAAAGGAAATCAGTAATGATTTTTTAGTTTTTTTGTTTTAGTAATAATATATATTTTTTCATTTGGGGAAAAAAAATAAAATAAAATAAAACAACAACAACAGCAACAACTGTGGTAACAACATCTTTATAGACCCTAGAAATACAAATATTTATTTTTAGCAAACAGAGAGAGAGAGAGGAATACAAAGAGTTCTTTAGGCGACTAATCAAGTTGTACGTCGGATCTTCCTTCCTTTTCGTCCCTTAGTTTTGGTCACAACACCAAAATTGAAAACCTTCATAAACCATATACGCTCGTCAATTGCAAGAAGCTGCTCTATGACTACTCCGAATATCAACCCGCCAACAAACCTCGGCAGTATTGTCATCCAATTAGACTTGAACCAAGATCTCGAATCTTGATTGTCTTCTTCGTCAGAACCCAAGGCCGAAGGTGATGCTCTACGAGGAGTACTGATGCCTGGCAGGCCCCGTAATTCCGCATTTCCCTCATATGAGCTGCTGTCAAATGTAGAGAATTGGCTCCCTTGTGGTATAAGTCCTCTGAGACGGTTGAAAGAAACGTTGAAGAATTCTAGGAAGGTGAGTTGGACTAGTTGTTGTGGGATTTCTTGTAAGACCCGAAATTTTGAAGACTTATAATCTCCTTGTTCATAAGGAATTAAAGTCTAATTTATGTATCAATGATGTGTTATATGAAAAATTATGAATAATAATGAAAAAATTCATAATTTTATCTAAACGATGTTCGAGTCCTCATTTAATGATTTTGGGACTCAATTAAGGTTTTACGAGCCAAGAATGAAGTTTTTAAAGGAAAAAGGAATGAAAAAGGATGAAATTTGACAAAAGTCAAAGATTTGACCAAAAGTCAAAGGGTTGACCAAAAGTCAAAGGGTTGACCAAAAAGTCAAAGTTTGACCGGGACGGATCACAACGTCGACTTTACAAGTATGATGAAGGAATATGGAAAGAATCTCCGAAAATGGAGTTTTATAAGCCGTAAATCCACCCTAGAAAGATCAAGCACACCGAAAAAGAATTAAGGGCAAAAAGGTCTCCGAAAAATTGGAGAAAGAGATTATTGGTCCAAAAATTTAATGGAATAATTTTTGGATCAAATTACAAAATAAAAATGCTCATCACAGTGTTGGAAATAACTGTAGAGCGCAAAAAGAGCTGTGCAAGACCGAAATGGCCAAACAAGAGCCCATGCCCATGATATCATCCTCCACTCATCAAAGAGTAAATAAGTGAGCTTGTCCTTTCCCCCCCCCATCATATTCGGCTGCCACACAAAGAAGAAAGAAAGAAAAAAAAAAAAGGAAAATCCAAAAGGACAAGCAAAGTGAGAGACAAAGCCATAAATCAAGGAAAAGTGCACCAACTCCTATCCATCAAATCCCTTCTCCCTCTAGTCATTTTTGTTGAACAAAAATGAGTCAACCATGCTCTCCCTTTTCCCCCAAAGTCCGGCTGCCACAAGAAAGAAGGAAGAAAAGAAAAAAATAATGGGAACAATGACAAGATTTAAAGCCACAAATTAAGGACCAAAAAGGTGAGACAAGTGGGAGATTTTTCTAGAAGCTCTCTAGAGCCAACCAAGGGCTGCCATTTGTCCTCCTTTTCTCTTCAATTTTCAGCAGCCATGCCCTCCATATCTCCCTTGGATTCGGCAGCCAACAAGGAAGGGAAATGACAAGACCAAAATTCTTGAATCAAGGAACAAGAAAACAACCACTCTAGTCATTCAAGATATCCCATCCTTTTCTTTCTCATTTCCTTGTCAAAGTAAGCCAAAGCTTTGCTTATCCTTGAGCATATTCGGCAGCTAGCAACAAGAAAAGAAAAGGAGACATAACCCACAATTTAGGGACAAGAAACCATCTACTTCAACCACTCCACTTTTCACATCAAGCCTATCCCATCTCTCTAGCTTTTTGCTTGAGAAACTAAGAAAAAAATCCTAGCCATTCTCATTGTTCATGTTCGGCAGCAAGAGGAGGAAGAGAGAAAGAGAGATTCAAAAGTTTTGAACTCCCATTCCAAGGGTGCACGGCTTTGAGAGAAAGAGAGAAAGAGATTGGAAAAATTTTCTTGTGAGTTTGTAGAGCATTGACCGACCAAGAAGCAAGAGAGGAAGAGGTAAGTAAATCTTGAAAAATTTCTTGGATTCCTCCTTTGATGATGCTCGGTTTTGTGGAGCCTTAGAGCTAACAAAAAAATAAAATTTTGGATGCATTTTCATGAAGAAAACCGTGGGTTAGGAGCAAGCCAAGGAAGGAAGAAAATCTTTGGGATTTTGAAAACCCTAACTTGGGTTGAGGTAAATCTTTTAAACCCCTTGGATCTAAGCTTTATTTAAGTGTTTTTAAGGTTGGTTCAAGAGATTTGTAAGGACATAAGTCCATTTAATTTTCAGCTCTATTTATGGTGTGTATGTGCTTGATAGGTTAGGGTTGGTTGGCTAATTTTTCTATGCTTGTTGCTTTAAAAATTTGTGCATGAAAATGATGGATTTTTCATGCTAGAAGATAGGTTGTATGTCCCATAAGGTTAGGCCAAAAATCTGCCAAGGCAATCCACTTATTGCATGCTAGCTTAAGACGTAAACCGAACACAACCCTCAACACTGCCAGTTCGGGTTCGAACCTGAGCAGTTTCGGGAAAACGAAAATATCATGCCCTTAGAGGCCGAATGAGGAAAAAGTTAAAACACGAAAGTTGTTTGGAACAACTTTTCCTAGAGGACAACGCGGACAGAATCTCGAAATAAGGCTCCAAAGGCCTTCGTTTTGCTCGAAACCCGTGGCTGAACTCTGGAACGTTCTCCACACAGTTTTCCAGACTTAACCCGTTTTCAAATAAAAACTGGTACTGATCTAGGCCGAACTAGATTTTGTGCAAAACATGAAAGTTCTAGCATTTTTCGATAGCTACAACTTTCGTGAAGAAAAGTTTTTCAGATTCCAAGCCGATTTTTAAACTGGGCGCGTTTTGTGAGAGGCGCGCAGAGTGTCCGAAAACCAACAAATGAATCTCACGAAAATCCTTTCTAGAAAAGTAATGAAGTGTTCCAAAATGGTCATTTTAGCATCGGAAACCATTCCAAAGGTGGTTTCCGACCCCAAATGATTTTATAAAATAATTATTTCGAAAACCATGGATTTTAAGGGATCGGGTTTGAAATTCACATTTTCCATAAAGAAAAGAAAAAGAGGGTTTCAACCAAACATTTGCAAATTGAAGGAAATAATAAAATTTAGCTAATGAATTTTCTAACTAAAAGGAGTTAGAATTTTTATAAGAAGAATGAAGGATTTTTGGGAAGTAAATTGCACAAGATTTTCCAAAAATAATGAAGAGGAATTTTATGGTAAAATTGGTGAACAAGCCGATTACGAACGGTAACCGGATATTAGATCCGAGTTACATACCCAAGGATAACCAAGGGTTGACAAGAGGTTGACCCAAGGTTAATCAAGGTTAACCTTAAGGGTTACCCAACATAACCCTAAGGGATACCCACATGAGTATTGGGATAAGATCTAATGGATTCAAGGAAATAACCCAATAACATAGATATATGAGCAAAGCCCAATAAGAGAGCAAGGCTCTAACCGAAAAGGTTACCCAATGTAACCTCATAAGGAATTATCCAAGTTCAATAAAGAATAGGGATAAAAATGGCCTAGATAGATATTATGAATAGGGGACATACAACCAAAAGTAAATATGAGTGTTGGTAGGTTACCAACACCTTACGAAAATATCCTGATCCTATATTTTGGATATATCAGGAAGTGAATTGCGGTTGCCGACGATCGAAAGGACGCAATTCTAAAGGAACACGGCACTAGAGGTAAGTACAAACCTCACCTGCAGTATGAAAACTAGTAAATTATGTTCAAGTATGTGGTTTTCAAATATGCTGCAATATGTTGTGTGCTATATCTATGAAATGCCATGTTTTATGAAAAGCGCTATTTTTGCGAAATGCCATGTTTATAAAATGCGCTATTTTCGTAAAATGCTATGTTTATGAAAAGGTGCTATTTTTGCAAAATGCCATGTTTATGAAAATGTCATATTTGCAAATACCAAGAATGAAAGGAATACCATGCCATGTTATTAATGAGATACAAAGTATGTTATCATGTAGTGACATCATATGGTATGATCACTAAAGATAAATAACATGGTAAGAAGTCACAAGTAAGGTGTCGTACCAACCTCCCCAAGGTGGAGGATTTTTATATACAAGTCACGGATTCACCTCCTCGATTCTGTAAGAGGGTGTAATCACTTGTGTTCCCTGGTGCAGTTAGGGGCTTGCAACCCCATCTAACTGTACTGGGAGGCGCGCTATAATTTCAGGGTACGTACACTAAGGGGGCCCATAAGAAAGATAAGAAGGTTATGAAATGCATAAATGGAACATAATTGGTTCACGCATATGCATATGATAAATGAATGTTTTCATGATGATTTAAATGTTTTGTGAGATTATGTTTGTGCTTACTGGGCGAAAGCTCATCAAGTTATATTTCATACTGTAGGTAAGAAACCCGCAGCTTAATGCTGGGCATTGTTGGAGCGGTGTGGCGGCAGACGAAGGCGGTATGGATACCACTACGCATGTATTCCGCAAATCTTTTGATGTAAAGAGGTCTTTTGTATAAAAGCATGTATGGTAGAGACAAGTTATACTTATGGTATTTTGGAACTAGATACCTCAAGAAAATGTTTACTTGAGTAGTAATGAAGTATTACTAAAGAAGAATGTTTTACAAGTAAGTTTCAAAATGAAAAATATACATATGTATGTTTAAGAAGTCAAAAAAAAAAAAAAAAAAAAATGTATCCCTAAATTTTCAAGTAAGTAAGTAAAGTAAGGAGTGACAGCCCTACGTAGTAAGGGGGCGTCACATTTCTCCTGAGAGCTTGTTTAGGGAAAGATCTAGTGACTCGAGTTGTGTTATGTTGGACAACGACGACGGGATGCTACCATCAAGCATATTGTCGGAAAGGTTGAGCACCTGGAGTCCTTGTAGGTTTCCAATGCCCTCCGGAATATCTCCTTGGAATCTGTTGCTTGAAAGATCAATGATTGTGAAAACTTCGAGAATCTTTCCATACTCCATGTCTCTACCTTTGTTTGCTATGGTAACCGAGTATGAATATGTATACTGTATTTTCAGGGTTGACAAAGAAACAATGATCCGGGTGGTCAAGTACGACGACTTTCTACCATCAAAATCTTTCATGGCATTCCATTTTTGAAAGTAGTGAGATGGCAACACACCGGAAAAATTATTGTGGGAGAGATGAATAATTTGTAAACTGGGAAAGTCATACTCTGAAGTTGAATTGCTTGTAATTTCACCATGGAAGTGATTAGATCGTAGAAGAAGAAGTTTCAGCTCCCGTAGATTCCCCACCCAAGAAGGGAACACGTCTCTGAAATGATTGTTCTCGAGTTTGAGAACTTTAAGATGCAAGCAATTAGACAGTAGTGATTGTGGTAAGCGCCCTTGAAATTGATTGTAACTCAAATCCAGCACTTGCAGTTGATGTATAAATAAACATGTTTGTGGAACTCCTGCACTAGAAAGGTTGTGATTGTTATTTCTCAAACATTCTGGAAGCACACCGCTCAATTTGTTATGAGAAAAGTCAAGAAGTTGAAGGGAACTCAAATTGAAAAACAGTGGTGAAATCTCTCCACTCAATTCATTATATGAGCCATCAATGTAAATGGTAGAAGGAGGAGGAATTGGTAGTGCTCCCATAAAATTGTTTTCTTCAAAATCCAAGATGCGTAGACTCCTTGACGGGAGGACATCAATGCTAAAGCCCGTGAAAAAGTTGTCGTATATGTCTAATAACTCTATGCTTGTGTTCCAGATCCACTTGGGTACTTTGCCATGTATATGGTTACGACTAAGATCCAACGACTTTAGCCCATATTGGTGTCTTAAGAAACCAGGAAAAGTAGTTAAATTGCAGGAAGCCAGAGACAAAACCTCAAACTTGGGAAGAGTTGCATTTGTGCTGATTGTAGTACTATTCTCCCTTATAAGCACCGACAACATGTTGCTAGATAGTCCAAGATAGGTGAGATTTTTCATGTTAAGAAACATGTTGAAATCCACCGTCCCACTAAAAGCATTCGCACCGAGTTTTAGAACTTGGAGATTTGAAAGTCTACTAAGTGAAGATGGAAGTGGGCCATGGAACCCGCAATGTGCGATTGATAATTGTCTAAGAGGACAACCGACTTGAAATTCTGGAAAGGAACCAGTGAGGTTATTGTTATATGTTAAGTCAAGAAATTGGAGGTTTGGAAGTTGAAAGATATATATGGGGAATTCACCGTACAAACCACATTGTTCCAGACGAAGGGATGTTAAAGAAGAGAAATTTGCCAAGAAACTAGGAACTGGGGAGGAGATGTCCACATAACTAAGGCTAAGATACTTTATCTTGCTCAAGTTCCTAACAAATGTATTGAAATCAGGCCGTTTTAGTACCAACTGATTCCAAGACAGGTCAAGGAATGACAAGTTGGAGAGGTCTGAGATTTCTAGTGGGATTTGGCCAGCAAAACCAGAATGAATAAGGTCGAGATATGTCAACCTTGAAAGGTGGCTCAACTGAGAAGGGATTATAGAGTTATTGAAATCATTATCAGCAAGGATAAGGGTCAGAAGGTGTGAAAGGCGGAAAAGACTACTATTTGAGTTGATAGAACCATAGAGACAACTGCTACTTAGATTAAGAGCTATTACATGAGAGTTGTGCTCGTCACACTCGACGCCATCCCACAAGCAACAATCATCTTTCTCTTTCAATGACCATGAAGCAACCTTGGGGTAAGCCAAAGTATCAACAGAAGCATTCCAACGTATGATAAAGCTATCCTTGAATTCCAGCAACGCAGCGCCCTCATCAGATTGGCAGAGTGGCTGTACATGAGAAAACAAGCAAGTCAGTATGATAAGATGAAGCAAGCTAATAAAGATGTACTTGTTCCAAAAGTGTGACTTCATTGGCTTTGGTTATGCAAAATCTTGGTGTATGTGATGTATAGTTGCAAGGAAGGTTGGTGTGACATTTATATAGAAGAACTGCATTACTAAACAAGAAACTTGAGTCAACTAGGTGGGCCAAAGTTATTTATGGACGCTTAGTGAGGAATGATTCAACTTTCATGTCTCCTTGTCCGTCTCCTTTTTTTCATTTCAACAATATCAAGCCCCGTTAGTTAAAGTGTCATATTAATTAAAATATGATATCATTTTAAATATGATATCATATAAAAATTCATAATAATTGAAATACTTTAATTGATGTGATATGATTTTTATTAGAAAACACGAAAGGGACAAGAATTAGGGGACATATGAGACAAATTCAAATTGAAAAGCGTCAGTTATATAGAAGAATTCCAATAATATCCTTGCTAATTAGCATAAGTTTCAGAAAAGATATGACTTCGTTTTGGTTTTGAAATTTCATTCTAATTCACCTTTCTTTCTTTCCTTTTTTTTTTTTTTTGGTTTTATTTTTTAATTATATAAATGGTACTCTATGTAATGTATGTACTCTTTGCTAATCTTGTATGGATGCATTTACTTTTTGGATCTTTTTATGGTTTTAATTGTTGGGTTAATTTTTTAAACACATGAGTTATTTATATTCATAAAATAATTTTTATGTTTAAAGATTATACAAAATTATCTATAAATTCAACAATTTTTTTTAATTATCTCAACCCATGTCGATATTTCTATAAAAATGTAAATATTTTATTTTTGTTTTCTTAAGTACAGAGTGCCCAATATACTTCTACGGATATGGATAAAGAAGTGTGTGTTTGTGTGTCTTCTCACTATGACTTGATACTTGTTTAATGATTGGTACAAAAACATAATAGTCAAAACATAGCACTCAAGGTTGTTAAATCAAATCCAAAAGACTGGTTCTAACACAAACGAACAAGAACAGGACGGCTAATTAAGAAACTAATCAAGGTTGATAAATAAAAACAAAAAGACTGGTTCTAACACAAACGAACAAGAACAGGACGGCTAATTAAGAAACTAATCAAGGTTGATAAATAAAAACAAAAAGACTGGTTCTAACACAAACGAACAAGAACAGGACGGCTAATTAAGAAACTAATCAAGGTTGATAAATAAAAACAAAAAGACTGGTTCTAACATAAAAGAACAAGAACAGGACGGCTAATTAAGAAACTAATCAAGGTTGATAAATAAAAACAAAAAGACTGGTTCTAACATAAAGGAACAAGAACAAGACGACTAGGAAAGTAATCAAATTTGATAAACAAAAACAAAAAGACCGGATCTAATATAAAAAGAACAAGAACAGGACGGCTAATTAAGGAAGTAATCAAGGTTGATAAATAAAAACAAAAAGATTGGTTCTAATATAAAAGAACAAGAAAAGATTTCAAAGAAAGTAATCATGGACTTTGAACTATGCATGCAAGTCCAAAAATTCGTATGAATCCTTTGAAACACATTTCTAGACAGTAGCGGAGCCACTTAAAGATTAGGGGGACAGCTGCCCCCCTCACCTTTTTTTTTTTTTTTTCTTTTAATTAAGGTTGAATAATTATATAATTTTTCTGTTTTTTTTCTTCTAATATTTGCTTTTTTCATGTATGTCCCCATTGCACTTTACATATTTTCCATTTCTACGTCTATTTTTTTTTTTTTTGTAGAAAACTTAGTATATGCCACTCTGCCGTTGTTTCTAGAATTTGGCCTTTTCTTTTTCCTGTTTAAAACCGCCAAGATTGAGTTTAGGTCACTTTACTATAACAAGATAAATTAATCAGTAGGTTTAAAGGGATAGATCGTTCTGAAAACTGTTTGACAATTAATTAAAGTTTGTCATTTTCTAAATTTTTCTAGTTAATTACGATAAGTTTTTAATATAACTTCTCACATTCATTATTCTTTCTAATTAAGTATGCACTCTCTTCATATGAAAGACAAAATCAAACTTCACACAAATTAAATACAAGTCGTCAAATTAAATATAGTGCTAAAATTTATTCACCAACTTTTGAGACTTTGCCTGTTTTTGATCTAAAGAGAATTCTACACTTTCAAATAGATTGAAGAGTCGATTTACTGTTAGACTATACTTAAACGACACAAAACCTTCATTGAGCCAACGAGTAGGGGGCTTACTGTGAGGATTATCAGTGTGGGATTCACCAAACATCAACATAGCTAGCATATTGTCCGAACCAAACTTGAATCATCTCCGCCGAACGCCGAATGCCCAGATATGAGTTTATTGGCCAAAAGTGGCCCTCTCAAGTCATCACCATGTAATTAGGAACCGAGTCCATATATGTTATTCAAAAATTCTACTCCCATTGATTGATTCTCTAAATTATTTTTTCCTTACAATTTAAATGTTATGAATTTGACCAAATGCTTACTGTCAAATAGTATAAATTATTAAGCAAATCATCACTAAGATAGAAAAATACGATATTATATGAATTCGTAAGTGTTAGGGTTATTATGTTTAAGTTCATTCCCTCTAAAAAATATTAATCAGTATGCATTAAGTTAATGAACCTAAAATTATTATTAAAGGGATGTTTGATGTTTGAGTTGAGTTTGAAATTTTTAAGTTATAATAGTAATTTTTGTTGACTTTTTAGATAAGACAAAAAACTTTTTCAGAAAAAGATAAAAATTTTATTGCAAACTTGAGGTTTGAGCTTTGTAACCAAACACATGGTAAGAATTGACAGTTGACAATATGCTCCATGTTTTGCTTTTTTAAAAAATTTTTAATTTTTTAAAATTTTTTTTTTTTACTTTTCTAGATTTTAGTTTTCTTTTTTTAATTTAATTTAATTTATTTTTTTGGTTTTTTGATTTCGTATTTAATACATGCATATAAATCATTCTCGGGAATCATTGGATTAATTAGGTCATCTCCACGGTTGTAACGATCCGCCTAGCACAGGCTGTTACCTTACTTGCATACTTACTTATAGGGCCAAAAACACAGCGAAAATTTTTTTTTTTTTTTTTACATACACGAATTAAAACGTGTTACATAGAAAAGGTGTCTTGATAAAACATATTTACATAATTATCAAAACTCAAAAGAGATCAAAACGTGTAGCGGCAGAATATCCCACGATTTCACAGTGCGCCTCGTCACACTCCACCACCTTGCATCAAGCATTGCTGACAGGCTGCTTACCTACAGCACAGACGTAAAAATAGTAAGCTTTCGCTCAGCAAGTACAACTGTCTCGTCCGCGACATACATATAAACATATCGTATACAACTCGATCTTAACATACATAACATCATTCATATTTGCATAACCTAACAATGCCTATACATGCATGGTCCAGTTATGCTCGTCTTTACTTTCTTTGCTTATCTTTCTTTTAGGGTCCTTACCTTGGTGTTCGTACCCGGTGCACAACTATGGAGCGGCTAGGGTGGCCAGCCCAGTCCAACTCACACCATAGTCCTACCTGACCTCGGACGGGTGATACTACACTGGCAAGCTCGCTTGCCTTCTTCTATTTTCTTATCTTTTCTTTATCTCATTCTAGAGCTTATTTCTTTTGTAGGAAATTAGTGAACATGCATCGTGATGTCACATAATCCTAACTCATGCTGAACATTAAAATCAAGCTTAATCGTACTTTCTATAAATTAACATTTCACATGGCATACTAATACTCATAGCATGGCAATTAGCATACAGCACAGCATCACATAGCATACAATTGCATAGACCCTTAGCATACATCTAATCTTACTTTGGCAAGCATCAACTAAAGTCTATGCTGTAGGCGGAGTTGTACTTACCTCTTTCGCTATGTCCTTACTGTCGCTGTCCTGTCTTTAAGTACAGCTACAAGCCCTCTCCTGCTTGAGAAAGGACATATGTGAGATTATATTTCTTGTTGTAGAATGTTGGTACCCTAACCAACATACCTACTAAAACTTAGTTGTATGTACCCGACTAACATCTGTCTTGGTCCAATTTGGCCTTATACTGATTGGGAGAAATTTGAACTTGATTATACCCCTCAGGAGGTTACGTTGGATAACCTTTTGATTAGATTCTTGATCTATTTTTGGTTTTCTTGAAGACTTTGGGCTTTACTTTGTCATCATAGCTTTTTGGGTTAATCTCCTTAACCCACTTTTCTTGGCCCATTGCTCGACTATTGGTCTACCATAGGGTTACGTTGGATAACCCTTAAGGTTACCCCTTACTGACTGTTGGGTCAACCAAAGTTGACAATTGGTCAACTACTGGTCAACCCTTGTCAATTCTGGCTTTTCAGACTAAGTCTGGTAACTCGGGTCCTATTCCCGGTTACGGCCCGTAATCAGCTTGATTACCAATTTTAATTACAAAAATTCATTTTCTTACCTTAACTTCATTTTCTCCTCTTAAACTCTATTTTCTTACTTTTTGTGCTTTTAAAATATTTAACTTAAAAATCCTTAAAACTCTTTATAAAATTTTGATCTTTGAAATAACTCTTTGTAAATGTCGTTTAAGGTCGAAAACTGCCTTTGGAATAGTTTTCATAGCTAAAATAACAGTTTAAAAAACACTTTACAATTTTTAGGAAACATTTTGTAAAACTAAGGTACAGAAATTTTCGGATTCCCCTACGCACCTTCCCTAAAACGTGTCCAGTTTAAAAATCCGTCGAGAATCTGGAAAACTTGTCTTCACCAAAATTGTAGCTCTCAAAAAATGGTAAAACTTTCATATTTTGCGAAAAATCTATTTCTGCCTACATTAGTACCAGTTTTCGCTTGAAAACGGCTGACCCTGAAAAACTGAGTGAAAACTGGGTCTGGGGATCAGCCACGGGTTTTGGGGAAAACGGAGGCCGTTGGAGTCTCATTTCGAGATTCTGCCCATGGTGCTCTCTAGTAAAAATTGTTTTGAGCAACTTTCATGTTTTAAGTTTTACCCCATTCGGCTTCTAGAGGCCTTGAAATTTTACTTTTCCGAAACTGGTCAGATTCGAACCCGAATTTGACAGTTTTGGGTTTACGTCCGGTTTACGTCTTATTTCGCGAATCTATCTCGACCGACCACTTCGGGAGCTTACGAGTCAAACACACAACGTTTTCTAACATCCCATAAAACCCATAATCCGTGCCATATAGTCCATGCAACCCAAATCCAAAATCATAAACCTAGGGTTGCTTTGGTTCTAGCTTAGCATTCATCACATACAAGCATCCACAATTTCAACACTAAAACTAACATACTTTCTTGGTTGCCAAAGGGCAGATTTTGGCCACAAATTGGGGGACATACAATCTAAGTTTTCTAGCATGAAAACCATTCAAAAATCAACACAAATCAAGCAAGATTTAAAGCCACATAAACCCTAGATCTAGCAAACCAAGCACACACCAAACTAGGGCATAAAAATGAAATGGACTTAAGTCCTTACAACCCAATTGAATCCTCAAATTAAACTTGAAATTAAGCTCAAAATAAAGAGGATTAGGGTTTCAAGGGTTTACCTAGATCAAAGCCAAGTTTGATTAAAAACTCCTCTTCCTCCTCCCTAGCTCCTAGTCTCACGGCCACACCAAAGAAATGGGATCCAAGAAAGAAATTTTGTTGGCTCTTGCTTGCTCCTCCAAGCCGAACACTTCAAGAGCAAAAGCCCCAAAAAAATTTCAAGATTCACCCACTCTTTCTCCTCTCTCTCTTGGTCGGCCTCTAGCCTAGAAACCCATAAGATTTTCTCAACTTTTTTCCTTGCTCTCTCCCTTGCAAAACCGAACACACAAGAAGTGAAAACCCCAAGAAATTTTTTGGATCTCTCATCTCCTTCTCTCCCTCTTGGTTGCCGGATTTTCTAGAGAAATTTTGCTAGAGTTTGACTGCAATTTCTTAAGAAAAGGAATAGGGAGAATGGGGGGGGGGGGTATTTATAGACTTGGTGGAAGTTTTGGTTGATCACACTTTGGCCTTAAATTTTTGGCTTTCTCTCTTTCTTTCCCATGGCTGCCAAAGTTTTGAGTGGTGGGGGAAGCTCTACGTATGCAAGCTTGAGTTAGTGGATCATGAAGTCATGAGGTATGGGCAATTGTCCTCACCTAGTTAGGCCTTGTTTGGCCATTATGCTCTCCAAAACTCCATTTTTCTTTTCTTTGTGCTACACAGATAATTCTAATATTGTCGTTCTCCAAAACATAATATTTTTATATCGTATCAAAGTACAAAATTTATCTGTGTGAATTTTGAATCGGAAAATATTTTCCTTAATTTTTCCGAACCCTTTTTTGCCCTTAAATCTTAACTTGGTGTGCTTGATTTCCTAGGGATGTTTTAAGGTCTATTCTTGCTATAAATTTCACGAACATCATCCTCATAACTCTTTCCAGACTGTACCTCGAAAATCTCGTAAAGTCAACCCTTTGACTTTTTGTTGGTCAAACTTTGACTTTTTCGGTCAAAGTTGACTTTCGTAAAATCTTGCACTGTTTCGGCCTTTTCGACTCGAAAGGTCCGTTTTCGAACTTAGAAATCAATTTTGAGTCTTCTCGACCCATTAAAACTCACAAAATCTTTCAAAAGCCCTTAATCGAGCTCTTTCACAAATATTTTCATAAGGTGAAAATAATTTCTTTAAAAGTAAATATGTACACTAAAAATTCGAATATTACAACGGTAAACATGAGAAATGAAAAAGTAGGCATGAGGTGATATGTCAGTCCTTCTAATTAAGAATTGAGAAAATTGATTGAATTTCTCTCTTTTATTAGTCCCCCCCCCCCCTCCCTTTTTTTTTTTTTTTTTTTTTCCAATTTAACTACTCAAGTAACACAAACTGAAATACAATTTGGCTAGTACTTAGCTCCAACTAGTACAATACGTAATGAGAAAGACAAACATGAGGTAATAGAACAGAACAGAACAACACTCATTATTAGGCAACATCTAACTAAAGGACAAACATATAAAAAATATATCTTAATAGGCTACGCAAGTAATACAGAAAATTCAAGTGGCCACCTGATCAAGTTGTACGTCGGAGCTTCCTTCCTTTTCTCCCCTTGGTTTTGGTCACAACCCCGATATTGAAACACTTAATGAACCATATACGCTCGTCAATTGCAAGAAGATGCTCTATGGCCACTCCGAATATCAACCCGCCAACAAACCCCGGCAGTATTGTCATCCAATTGGACTTGAACCAAGACATTGAATCTTGACTGTCCTCTTCATCAGAACCTGAGGCTGAAGGTGATGCTCTGGTAGGAGAACTAATGCCTGGCAAGCCCCGTAATCCCGCATTTCCCACATATGAGCTGCTGTCAAATGTAGAGAATTGGCTCCCTTGAGGTATAAGTCCTCTGAGACGGTTGAAAGAAACGTTGAAGAATTCTAGGAAGGTGAGTTGCACTAGTTGTTGCGGGATTTCTCCTGAGAGCTTATTTAGGGAAAGATCTAATGACTCGAGCTGTGTTATGTTGGACAAGGATGATGGAATGCTACCATCAAGCATATTGTTGGAAAGGTTGAGCACCTGGAGTCCTTGTAGGTTTCCGATGCACTCCGGAATGTCTCCTTGAAATCTGTTGCTTGAAAGATCAATGACCGAGAAAAATTCAAGAATCTTTCCATACTCGATGTCTCTGCCTTTGTTTGCTATGGTAACCGAGTATGAATAGTTAAACTTAATTTTTAGGGTTGGCGAAGAAACAATGATCGAGGCGGTCAAGTACGACGACTTTCTACCATCAAAATCTTTCATGGCATTCCATTTTTGAAAGTAGTGAGATGGCAACACACCGAAAAAATTATTGTGGGAGAGATCAATAATTTGTAAATTAGGAAAGTCATAATTTGAAGTAGACTTGCTTGTGATCTCTCCGTGGAAGTGATTAGATCGTAGTAGAAGAAGTTTAAGCTCCCGAAGATTCCCCAGCCAAGAAGGGAACACATCTCTGAAATGATTGTTCTCAAGTTTGAGAACTCTAAGCTGCAAGCAATTAGATAATAGTGATTGTGGTAAGCGGCCTTGAAATTGATTGTAACTCAAATCCATCACTTGCAGTTGACTTCCAAATGAACATGTAGTAACTCCGGCATTAGAAAGGTTGTGGTTGGTAGTTCTCAAACACTCTGGAAGCACACCACTCAATTTGTTATGAGACAAGTCAAGAAGTTGAAGGGAACTCAAAGTGAAAAATAGTGGTGAAATCTCTCCACTCAGTTCATTATATGAGCCATCAAAGTAAGTGGTAGAAGGGGGAGGAATTGGTAGTGCTCCCATAAAATTATTTTCTGAAAAATTCAAGATGCGTAGACTCATTGAAGGGAGGACATCAATGCTAAAGCCCGTGAAAAAGTTGTCGTATATATCTAATATCTCTATGCTTGTGTTCCAGATCCACTTGGGTACTTTGCCATGTATATGGTTACGTCTAAGATCCAACCACGTTAGCCCATATTGGTGTCTTAAGAAACCAGGAAAACTAGTTAAATTGCAGGAACCCAAAGACAAAACCTCAAACTTGGGAAGAGTTGCATTCATGCTGATTGTAGTACTATTCTCCCTTATAAGCACCGACAACATGTTGCCAGATAGTCCAAGAGAGGTGAGATTTTTCATGTTAAGAAACATGTTGAAATCCACCGTCCCACTAAGAGCATTCCCACCGAGTCTTAGAACTTGGAGATTTAAAAGTCTACCAAGTGAAGATGGAAGTGGGCCATAGAACCCACAAAATGTGACAGTCAATTCTCGAAGACGACTACTGGCATGAAATTCAGGAAAGGAACCAGTGAGGTTCTTGTTATTTGTTAAGACAAGAAATTGGAGGTTTGGAAGTTGAAAGATATCTATGGGGAATTCACCGTACAAACCGCAACCTTGCAGATGAAGGGATGTTAAAGAAGAGAAATTTGCCAAGAAACTAGGAACTGGGGAGAAGATGTCCACATAACCAAGGCTAAGATACTTTATCTTGCTCAAGTTCCTAACAAACGTACTGAAATCAGGCCGTTTCAGTTCCAACTGATTGCAACACAAGTCAAGGAATGACAAGTTAGAGAGCTGTGAGATTTCTAATGGGATTTGGCCAGCAAAAACAGAACCAGAAAGGTCGAGATATGTCAAAATTGGAAGGTGACTCAACTGAGAAGGGACTAGAGAGCCATTGAAATCATTATCAGCAAGGATAAGGGTCTGAAGGTGTGAAAGGCGGAAGAGACTACTGTTTGAGTTGATAAAACCATAGAGACAACTGCTACTTAGATCAAGAGCTATTACATGAGAGTTGTGCTCATCGCACTCGATGCCGTCCCACGAGCAACAATTGTCTTTCTCTTTTGGTGACCACGAAGCAACCTTGGGGTAAGCCAAAGGATCACCAGAAGCATTCCGACGTATGATAAAGCTATCCTTGAATTCCAGCAGCGCATCACCCTCATCGGTGTGGCAGAGTGGCTGCACATGAGAAAACAAACAAGTTAGTAGTATTACAAGATGAAGCAATATTGGGGTTGTGGAAAGCAAGCGCTTCATGATGGATTTCATATTTGTGTGGTTTATAGAGGGTGGTGGCGTATGTGATAAGTAAAAGGAGATTATTGTGTCGTCTGTTAGCCACAACTAGGCCTTTTATATAGATAGAGGAAAAAAAAAAAAAAAAAAAAAACATTATTGCATTCTCATTGCACAAGAAGGGACCACACACGACTTATCTATTCTTGACTCAGTAGGGGAGTCGGTTCATTGAACGGAGTAATGCTACTTATCCATCAATATTGAGTTGATATCTAACAGTTCTTCTTAATGTCATCGGACTTTTTGCTCGAGAAAGAATGAGGTTTCTGTGTTAGAGTTGCACTACTAGTATAGTAGTATATGTTTTGTACGTTAGATGTAGGAAAAAAACCAAAAAATTTATAGAAAAATCAGTAGTGAATGAATTTGGGAAAAATACAAAAACTTTTTGGGAAAAAGACAAAAAAAAGTTTGAGTTGAGTTGGTTTACCAAAGAGGGTATAAATGAATTTGGTTCTAAACATAACTCTATATCTGTAGGATAATGTTTGTTCCTGTTTTTATCATAAACTTCCGGGAAAAAAAAAAATTAAAACAAAAACACATTTTTCCTCTAACAAAAACAAAAACACCGACTGTACGTTTTATTGAGTCATATTTGGATTGGCGTGTATAACGCAAAATTAAACGAGTCTTACACGTCCAACCCACCTAGTCATATTTGCTTGGATATTTTGATGTCTATGCTATATTTGAATCTTGGTTATGTATTGAAACTTGGGTTGAGTGTAATTTACGTGGACACGTTTACGCATCAAATAGATATACATTTTTTTTTAGATATTTTTATGTAGTTATTAATTATTATGAATACATGAAAATATAACGTTTTTTAGTTACGTAATTCCAATGCAATTGAGTTAACCATAATTACTAGTTAATTGATAGTTTTAATGATAAGTATTTATCAATTAGTAGTTAATGGATTCTTTTTCGGTAGGATTTTTATTTCACACAACTGGTACTTTTAAGTTATTATATAAATTAATTTTTTAACAGACTAATCGATTTATAGTTTATAAATTTTATCTTATCATCAATTCATAAAATAGTGTCTAAGTAATTTTCACAATTTTTTTGCAATATTACAACTTAACCAAAGTTGATATTTCTATTCTACCAGAAAAAAACGTTGATATATATATATATGTATATATATATATATATATATATATATATATTCTCTTAAATATGGAGTACCAAAATTTTTATAGTTATGAATTAAAAAAAAAAATCCCACTATGACTTTATTTTTATTGGTACGCAGTGCTCATGTGTCCTTCATACCACAAATATTAATTACAAGAGTCTGTTCAAATTCAAACCTGAGATTAAGGCATCCTAAACCCTTTATCCACCCCACCAATCACCACTAGGCAAGCCCTAGTGGCTTTCCACCGTGACTTGTTACTTGTTAGGTGATTGCTACCAAAACATACTAGTCATAACATAGCAGTCAAAGGTTGATATCAAAACCAGAAGAGTAGTTCTAACTTCTAACATAAAAGAATAAGCAAAGAAAAAGTAATGGTCAATATCTTTAATGGGTAGTCTTTCTTTTAATTGGACTCTTTTCTTAGGAAATTTCCAGGAAGGTGGAAATAAAAATTAGATTAAAACCAAAAAAAAAAAAAAGTTATTAAAGAGATATCATTTGGTTTTAATCAATAGATTAAAGAGTCAATACGGGTTACGGATAGGTTCTACGTATATAGGATAAGTTTTTCAAACAACTTTTTGTATTGTCATCTAAGTGGCACCCACTTAGCGACTCTATTAGTAGATAAGGATAACAACTATGTAATGTTTAAGCTGACTTGAAATATGAGTCCCTGTTTCCTCTTTGTTATGCGTACTGTTCTTCCTTTTTTTTTTTTTTTTTCTCTCCATGAATGCTGAAAATAAATACTAATTTGTTGCAATTTTGTAATGCTACTGACTCTGATTCATAGATCCACTTTTGCCAGCTAATTAATTAAGAAATAAAATTAGTTGATTAATTAAAAACTCTCATTCTGCAAAATAAAATAAAACAATTAAGAACTCGCCCGTGTAATGGAATTTCCCTCTTGAAATTTCCTAAGTTGCCAACCATGTGTGGACAAACATTTATTTATATTTTTAATATTATTATTTTACAATTTTCTCCTAAGCTTGAAAGATTATGGAAAATTTACACGTTTACCCCTACTGGAGAAGTATGGTCGATTTTAATATGTTTGAGATATTTTATTTTGATATGAGTACTAAGAAATCAAAATGTAGCGTGAAATCGAAAGTTTCTTCAAAATGTGTAAATGTTGTAAAACTTTCGATTTCATGGGGGGTAAACAAGGGACAACCATTGTAAAACTTTTTTTTTTTAATGGAACCGTTGTAAAACATCTTGATATAAGGGGGAAAAAAACTATAGTAAGTTATCATAAATTTAATATGGCTTCACCTCCCTTCGCCCTTGTTGGGGAAAGAGCTCTAAGAAGATTAAACCATCTGACATGTTTGTTCCTTAAAGCTTGGCAAAAATCCTCAAGAATTTAAATTTACAAGTACATCTTAAACAACTATCTTCAAAACACGAACCCAAATCCTCTGTTTAAATTATTTGTCTTACTTCAGATCAATTATATATGTTTTGACACATTATCAGCTACTTAAAAATTTTCTCCATAAATCTAATTCACGAAATTATCTATCTTTCTCATTTTATCTGACCATTGTTAATCAATGATTGACTATGAAAATTGATGATTTTTGTTATAATCAATCAATGATTGATCAAATTAATAATATTATATGATCAATCATTGATTAACCATTTAAGAAAATTGATTTATCATTTGCAAAAAAAAAAAAAAATTGATTTTTTAACTAATTTGTAAAAACTTTAGTCATATGTTAAAAAACTTCTTAAAAAATAGATTATTTAGCTCTAAATCCCTACAACTAGTGTTTAACTTTTCTTGAAAGATGAGTCCATGTTTCCTTTTTTTTTTTATTATTATTATTCTTCCACTTTTTCGTTTTCATGAATGTTGAAAATAAATAATAATAACTGGTTGCAATTTTCTAATGCTACTCACTAACTTCGTATTAATTAAGAACTATTAGTCAATTAGTTAAAAACTCTCATTCAGCAAAATAAAATAAAATAATTAATTAAGAAAGCTTGGTTTTACAACTTCTCTCTCTCTCTTCTTCTTCTTATTTTTTTTTTTTAATTTTTATGAGAAGACTAATAAACAGTAGATCATGATATTTAATTAATCTTCTAGGAATTTTCATGGAAGGTAAGAAATTGAAAAATGAATAGCCTACAATTATTTATTATTATTTTTCATTAATGAAGAGAACAAGTAACTATTGTTAGGGAAAGCTTAAACATCCCAACTAAATTGGCAATACGATAATGCTACTTGAGCCTTTAGATACACCTAGTATCAAGAATCAAGTTATTTTTCTCTTAAAATAAGCAAAATTTTATAAAAAAGAAAAGAAAAAAAAAGTTTTACAAAACTAAAACCTTAGAAAGCCTTGTGATAAATAGGAAAAACAGAACAAAAAACAAACGGATAAAACAACAAAAAAAATCTTTCCAATTTTAGCTCTAAATTGGTAGTTAATTAATTGTTTCTTAACCTTTTTTTTTTTTTTCCAAAGGAGTAAAATGAATAATATTTTCATTAGCATAATTCACATTGTTTATATTATATCATCATTGATAATTAAATGTAATTTTTCATTTTAAAGTAACTTTTCATCTATTCGTTTTACATATTGTTCATAATTTACGATATAAAAATTTGAATTGCAACTCACTACATGCAATTCAACTAGTTTTAGCGAACGGCGCACCAGTAATAGTGCATCTCCGTGGTAAGTGAACATAGATAATTCGATCAACTTTCATCAACCAATCAAAAACTCCAACGTCAAATATTGATTATACTAATCTGCTTGAAATTTCCAAGCTTGATTTCCATCATGTCTACGTTCATGATGAATGTTAGAGTCAGATTTTCTCCCTCCCTCAATTTTAGCCGTACACGTGCCAATTGACTACTATTTAAATATGAAAAATGCTGATACACGAGATGAAAAGAGAGTAGGTAGTACGTTTTGTTTTGTTTTTGTTTTTGTTTTTGTTTTTTTGTTTTTTTTGTTTTTTTTGTTTTTTTGTTTTTGTTTTTGTTTTTTGTTTTTGTTTTTTTGTTTTTTTGTTTTTTGTTTTTGTTTTTTTTGTTTTTTTTGTTTTTTTGTTTTATTTTTTTTTGTTTTTTTGTTTTTGTTTGTTTTAGGCCCCTGTATGTTACTCTCTTCTCACTTTCTCTTCTAACTTCTTGTTTTTTTTTTTTTTTTTTTTTTTTTTGCTGAAGTTATATTCTAACTTCTATTTCATTTATCATATTTGGCACAAAATATATATACTCTTTGAGATGCTTTTTATTGTGTTTCTTCTAATTGGAATTAATTTTCAGAAGATTTAGAAACATAGTTCTGTGTATTAAAAAAATGAATCAGTCCTAAAAAAGATTTGTAAGAAAGAGGAAGAGAGAAGGCATACCTCAAGATCAAACAGATTGATCTGAAATAAATAAATAAATAAAAAGACTGGAGTCATTTTTGTTTTTTCATTTTTAATATGACAAGAAGATGAACATTAGTAATGGCCAATATCTTTAATTGGTAGAGTCGTTCTTTTAATTGGACTCTTTTCTTAGGAAATTTCTAGGAAGGTGGAAATAAAAATTAGATTAAAACTAAAAAAGTTATTAAAGACTTATCCTTTAGTTTTAATCAATAGATTAAAGAGTCAATACAGATTACGGATAGGTCATCAATGGGTTCAATGTGTATAGGATGAGTTTTTCAAACAACTTTTGTATTGTTATCTAAGTGACACCCACTTAGCTACTCTGTTAGTAGATAAGGATAACAACCCCGTTTCCTATTTGTTGTGCGCATTGTTCTTCGTCTTTTTTTTTTTTTTTTTTCTTTATGAATGTTGAAAATAAATAGTAATTGGTTGCAATTTTTTAATGCTACTCTCGGACTCATAGATCCACTTTTGCCTGGTAATTAATTAAGAAATAAAATTATTAATCAATTAAAAACTCTCATTCAGCAAAATAAAATAAAATAATTAAGAACTCGCTTAATTGTTTAATGGATTTTCCCTCTTGAAGTTTCCTAAGTTGGCAACCTTGTGTGGACAAACATAATTTGTTTATATTTTTAATATTATTATTATTCTACAATTTTCTCCTAAGCTTGAAAGATTAGGGAAAATTTACACGTTTACCCCTACTAGTGAAGTATGGCCGATTTTAATATGTTTGAGATATTTTATTTTAATAGGAGTACTAAGAAATCAATATTTAGAGTGAAATCAAAAGTTTCTTCAAAATATGTTGATGTTGTAATTTACAAAATTTTCACGGGGATAAATAAGGGACAACCGCTGTAAAACCTTTATATATATATATATATATATATATTAATGGAACCGTTGTAAAACATATAGTAAGTTATTATAAATTTATTAGGGCTCCACTTCTTCGCTCTTGTTGGGGAAAGAGCTCTAAGAAGATTAGACCATATCTGACATGCTTGTTCCTTGGAGCTTGGCAATAATCGTCAAGAATTTAAGTTTACAATTTACATCTTAAACAATTATAAATCCTCTGTTTAAATTCTCTGTCTTACTTCATATCAATTATATATGTTTTGACACGTTATCGGTTACTTAACAATTTCCTCCATAAATCTAATTAATGAAATTATTTATCTTTTTCATTTTTTCCCTTAATTTTTAATATACCTAGACACATCTTTCTTTTGTTTTTTCAGACTTGTTTTTGTTTTATTAATACTCATGTACACGATTAGGCTGGGAGGCCTTTGGTCATCCAATCATCTACTATAGATGACCAATATTTTTTTTTAATTAATTTTGCAAAATGGCAGTTTGCCATTTTTTTGAGCTTCGATTAATCATTGATTGATTATTATTAATTAGTAATTGACTATGAAAATTAATGATTTTCGTTATAATCAGTCAATGATTAACCAAATTAATAAGATTATATGATTAATCATTAATTGACTATTTAAGAAAACTGATTTATCATTTAAAAAAATGATTTTTTAACTAATTTTTAAAAACTTTAACAATCTATTAGAATACTTCCTTTTTTTTTTTAAAGAATATTTAACTCTAAATTCCGACAATCATTTAGTATTTAACTTTACTTGAAAGATTAGTCCATGTTTCCTTTTTTTTTTTTTTTTTTAATTATTAGTCTTCCACTTTTTCGTTTCCATGAATGTTGAAAATAAATAATAACAAATGGTTGCAATTTTCTAATGCTACTCAGTGACCTCGAAGTTCCACTTTGGCCAGCTAATTATTTAAGAATTAATTAGTTGATTAATTAAAACTTCTCATTCAGCAAAATAAAATAAAATAATTAAGAAAGCTTGGTTTTACAACTTCTCTGTCTCTTCCTTTTTTTTTTTTTTTTTAAATAATTTTATGAGAAGACTAATTATAAACAGTAGGTCAAGATCCTTTTAATTGAGTCGTCCTGCTTAATCTCCAAAGCGTTGGACACTCAAGAGTTCTTGAATTACAAGAGAGCCCCTCTCAACCGACGACTACGATGTGAATATGAAAAAAGCCGACATGAGATGAAAAGAAAGTAGGTAGTAGGTTTTTTTTTTTTTTTTTTTTTAATACAATTAATTTTTTTTTTTTTTTGGCTCAGAAAGAGAGTAGGTAGTAGGTAGACCCCTATATGTTACTTCTATTTCATTTATCATATCTGGCACAAAATATATGTACTCTTTGATATCCTTTTTATTGTTTGTTTCTTCTAATTGGAATAAAAACTACTATGATTTTCAGAAGATTTAGAGACATAGTTCTGCGTATTACAAAATATGAATCAATCCTAAAAAAGATTCTTAAGAAAGAGGAGAGAGAGGAGGCATGGATTAAGATCAAACAGATTGATCTTATTAAAAAAAAAAAAAAAAGGGACTGATGTCACCTTTTTTTCCCCCCTTTTTAATTTGACAAGAAGACAAACATTAGTCATGGTCAATATCTTTACTTTGGTAGTCTTTCTTTTAATTGGACTCTTTTCTTAGGAAATTTCCAGGAAGGTAGAAAAAAAAATTATATTAAAGCTAAACAAGTAATTAAAGAGTTATCATTTAATCTTAATCAATAGATTAGAGAGTCAATACAAGTTACGGTTAGGTCATTAGTGGGTTTTACGTATATAGGATGAGTTTTTCAAACAACAACTTTTGTATTGTTTTCTAACTGGCACCCACTTAGCAACACTATTAGTAGATAAGGATAACAACCCTGCTTCCTATTTGTTATGCGCATTGTTCTTCATCCTTTTTCTTTTCTTTTTTTTTTTCCATGAATGTTGAAAAAAATAGTAATTAGTTGCAATTTTGTAATGCTACTCTCTCTGACTCATAGATCCACTTTTGCCAGCTAATTAATTAAGAAATAAAATTAGTTGATCAATTCAAAACTCTCATTCAGCAAAATAAAATAAAATAATTAAGAACTCACCCGTTTAATGGAATTTCCCTCTTGAAATTTCCTAAGTTGCCAACCATGTGTGGACAAACATTTATTTATATTTTTAATATTATTATTTTACAATTTTCTATTAAGCTTGAAAGATTATGGAAAATTTACACGATTACCCTTATTAGAGAATTATGGTCGATTTTAATACGTTTGAGATATTTTATTTTAATATGAGTGCTAAGAAATCAAAATTTAGAGTGAAATCGAAAGTTTCTTCAAAATATGTAAATGTTGTAATTACAAAATTTTATTGGGGGCAAAATGAGGGACAACCGTTTTAAAACATTGGTTTTTTACTGGAACCATTGTAAAACATTTTTATATAAGAGGGAAAAAAATATAGTAAGTTATTATAAATTTAATATGACTTCACCTCCCTTCGCCCTTGTTGGGGAAAGAGCTCTAAGAATATTTAGACCATATTGACATATTTGTTCCTTGGAGCTTGGCAATAATCCTCAAGAATTTAAATTTACAATTTACATCTTAAACAATTATATATCTTCAAAATACGAACCTAAATCCTCTGTTTAAATTATTTGTCTTATTTCCTGTCAATTATATTTGTCTTGACACGTTATCGGCTACTTGAAAATTTTCTCCATGAATTTAATTCATGAAATTATCTATCTTTCTCATTTTTTCCCTTAATTTTTAATATACTCAGACACATCTTTCTTTTGTTTTTTCAGATTTGTATTTGTTTTATTAATACTCATGTACATGATTAGGCTGGCTCATCCAATCTAATCAAACTAGTTTTTTTTTTTCTTTTATTCTTAATATAGCAAAATGGCTGTTTGCCGTTTTTTTGAGCTTTAGTCAATCATTGCCTAATTATCGTTAATCAATGATTGACTATGAAAATTGAAGATTTTTGTTATGATCAGTTAATGATTGATCAAATCAATAATAGTATATGATCAATCACTGATTGACTATTTAAAAAAATTGATTTATCATTTTCAAAAAAAAATGATTTATCATTTTCAAAAAAAATGATTTTTTAACTAATTTTTAACCACTTTAATTATCTGTTAAAAAACTTCTTAAAAAAAAAAAAAGACTATTTGGCTCTAAATTCTTACAACCAGTGTTTAACTTTTATTGAAAGATGAGTCCATGTTTCCTTTTATTATTGTTATTATTATTATTATTATTCTTCCACTTTTTCGTTTCCATAAATGTTGAAAATAAATATTAATAACTCGTTGCAATTTTATATTGCTACTTACTCACTGACCGCAAATTAATTAGGGCCAGCAATTCGGACACGACACGAGAACGACACGTAATAAATGGGTTTAGACCGCACGATTAATAATTGGGTCGAAATTGGGTCAACACGTTTAACACGAAAATAAATGGGTCGGAAATAGGCTGACACGATTAACACGTTTAACACATTTATGTTAGAATTTTCAAATTATTCGGACATGACACGGTGACACGACACGAGAACGACACGTAATAAATGGGTTTGGACCGCACGATTAATAATTGGGTTGAAATTGGGTCGACACGTTTAACACGAAAATAAATGGGCCGAAAATAGACTGACACGATTGATATGTTTAACACGAATTGCCAGGCCTAATATTAATTAAGAACTAATTAATCGATTAATTAAAAACTCTCATTCAGCAAAATAAAATAAAATAATTAAGAAAGCTTGGTTTTTACAACTTCTCTCTCTCTCTCTCTCTCTCATTGAGAAGACTAATAAACAGTAGATCAAGATATTTGATTAATCTTCTAGGAATTTTCGTGGAAGGTAGGAGGAAATGAAAAATGAGTAGCCGACAATTATTTATTACTATATTTTATTAACGAAGAGAACAAGTAACTATTGTAAGGGAAAGCTTAAACATCTCAAAGGCAATACTATAATGCTATTTGAGCCTTTAGATATCAAGAATCAAGTTATTTTTTCTTAAAATAAGCAAAAATTTATTTAAAAAAAAAAAAGAAAAGGAAAAAAAAAAAAGAGGTTTACAAAACTAAAATCTTAAAAAGCCTTATGATAAATAGGAAAAACAGAACAAAAAACAAACAGATTAAACAACAAGAAATCTTTCCACTTTGAGCTTTAAATTGGCAGTTAATTAATTGTTTCTTAACCTTTTTTTTTTTTTTTTTTTTTTTCATAAAATAGCTAGAACTCATAATTTCCTTCAAGAACCCGAAGCAACAAATTTTTTTTTTTCCTGAGCAATTACACAATTGATAGTTTTTGGAGCATCCTCTTTTAAGGCTTTGATTTCAAGAGAATCAAGTGATATTAATAGCGACAAATAACATAAAACATTGCTTAGGATATTAAATTGTTATTTAATTGGCAACCAGCAACCGTGTCTTGACTTGAAAAGATGAGTGCTTCTTTCCTTTTCTTATTAGTGATGTTCTCCCTCTTTTTTTTTTTTTTCTTTTTCTTTTTCTTTTTGTCTATAAATGTTGCACACAAAAAAAAAATAAATAAAAAGGCCATAATTGAATGCTTTTTTTTTTTTGGCTACTTTCTGACCTCATCGATCCTCTTTGGCCAACTAATTAGTTAAAAACTTTCACGGTAATTGATTATACCTCTTGAAAATTCCAAGTTGACAACCATGCATGTGTTTTGTTCTTTTCAAGGACATCCTTCCATTTCTCTGAAGTTTGTTAGATTAGGGAAAATCCATACGGTTTTACGCCTACTCATTAACTGTGTACAAATTGTATCAAATAATTTCAAAATATATGTTGTCTAATTAAAGATTCATCAATCAGTGACAAAAAGACGTAATTTTAGAAAACACCTCAAAATACAGGAGTGGTGATAGCAATTTTTTTCATTCAATAATATTGATGTAGGAGGTGGTTCTATTACTGGTTTTGAACAAATGTCTTTGTTCTTTTTGCCTTTGTTTAGTTGTCGTTTGTTCTTATAGGGGTCGTTTAGCTTATAGCATTTTAATTGGCTGTATTTGTTGAACTTCGTTTAAGCTGTGCGTTTTGTGCACTTGCTTTAGAGTCCTTTATATTGTAGCTTTGAAATTTCCTGGATGGTAAAAGGAAATAATGAACAGCCACTAATTATGCTATTTTTAAAGAAAAAGGGAGACTTGGAGTTTGTGAAATTAAAAAAAAAAAAAGAAAAAGAAAAAAAAAAAAAAAAAAAGATCAAGCACAAGCAATGATGGCATTCTTAAAAAGAAATGAATATTTACCTATTAAATTTCTAAATAAAAGTTCAAAGACCTAGGTGAGAATCTTTAGAGGAAAAAAAAAACAAACAAACAAACTTAAGTCAGCAATACAGACCGAATAACAAAAACCGATTCAGTGTTAATGAAAATGCCTAAACTAAAACCAAAAACACATACTAATGAAGGGATTAGATTATGTGGCAGATGCCCTTCCTTCATATTCACATGAGGATCTCATAAGAGCCAGTCTACCTGCTGTACGTATGTTAATTTTTGAAGATCTCCTCATCATTTATTTTATTTCTAAAAGAACACTAAAAAAAGTTTTAAAACAGGGCCATATCCAACAAATTACCTTATATTTTTTTAAGCAATATTCCTTTTGTTTTCCACTCGATGGACTAGACGCGCTATGTTCTTTTACATATATATATATAGGAGGATACATACTTTTTTAGATGTTTCATCAAACGCGCATAAAGTATCAAGTAATAACTCCATAAAGTATCAAGTATGAAGTATCAAGTATGATATTGGCAAACACGTCCTACTTAGAGTCTTTGACTCTATCAAGTCCTAGATTCGAGCCATGGCACACAACCTCCTGCTCCATCTTTTGTTGTTAGGACGGGAGGTGTGAGAACAGCAACGATCACTTTTTTTTTTTTTTTTTTTTTGCTACAACAAAAAAAATAATAATAATAATTAAATTTTCGCATTGCTATAGAAATTTGTCATCGAACTAGGATTTTTTATCTTTTTATTTATTTATTTATATTTTTTATAACGTAAAAAGGGGGAAAAAAAACCTATGGGGTGGAAATGAGTAAATGTCTACAATACCCGGATTACAATTTGAACGGTTGTGCTTGTTTAGAAGGAAATTCTTATTTTCTTGGTTTTCGGGTTATTTTTCCTTATCGTAGGTGGTGGTCTGCAGAAACCATTGCAGTGGTAACCGGGGGTAACAGGGGAATCGGATTCGAGATTTCGAGACAGCTCGCCGCACATGGGTTGACAGGTGTTACAAGAGAGTGGTCTTAATGTGACCTTCCATCAACTTGATATTTTAGACCCTTTATCCATAAAGAACTTCGCCGACTGGCTACACCAAAACTACGGTGGTTTGGATATCCTGGTGGGCAGCCGATTATCCCTTCATCGATATCTTCTTATACTCGTGCTATTTGAATCTTAGAATCTGATTCTACTTAAATATCTTTTGCTGGAAATCGTTGTTATATTATTGGTAATGTTATAAATTTCATGTGTAACTTTTTCAGGTAAATAATGCCGGTGTTAACTTCAATATTGGGAGTGAGAATTCTGTTGAGCAAGCCCGGATGGTCGTAGGAACGAATTATTTCGGAACGAAGAATGTGATTGAAGCTATGATACCCTTGATGAAACCATCTGCTGTTGGCGCACGGATTGTTAATGTGAGCACACGACTAGGTAGACTAAATGGCAGACGAAACGTAAGTGGTAACTCTCATGTTTCTTTCTTATGTGCATCTCTTATTTTATACATACATTCCAGTTATCCCCTTATCTCTTTACGTTTCTCCACTACTAACGATTTTGCCTACGTTCTACGAGAGTTAGCTTCTCTTTGAGCGAAATGAACATTCTCTTTGCCTTCCCTTGTTGATCAGCACTTGCTGTTTGACCCTGCAAAATTTTAGTTAGTTAACTTGTTTATTGGAAAATGAAGTAGACGATTAAGCACATCTTTGATGTTGTGTGCGACGGTCACGTTGAAAGGCCTCGTTATTTCCATTGAAGTTTTGAAGGGATTGCTGATCAATGTTAAACTAATGTAATTGTCGAACTGGCAGAGGATTGCAGATGTGACCTTGAGAGAACAACTAGGCAACGTGGATTCGCTCTCGGAAGAGTTGATCGACCATACCATATCAAGGTTTCTGCAACAAGTAGAAGAAGGCACTTGGGAATCAGGCGGGTGGCCTCAATCATTTACCGACTACTCCATATCAAAACTCGCAGTCAATGCTTACACAAGACTAATGGCGAGGATTCTATCTGAAAGGCCAGAAGGCCGGAAGATTTACATAAACTGTTACTGCCCTGGTTGGGTTAAGACTGCGATGACTGGTTATGCCGGAAACATTCCAGTTGAAGAAGGGGCTGATACTGGAGTATGGCTTGCCTTGCTTCCAGACCAAGCAATAACAGGGAAGTTTTTCGCAGAAAGGCGCGAAGTAAGCTTCTAATACGTAGTTATTTCAGAGGGTACTGACCAATTCTCTTGCTCTTCCTATGACGGGGAGGGATCAGACAGCAACTTAGAGAAAACTTCAAACCTCTGATTATCATGAAGGCATCCACAGAATTGTGTCAAGGGATTTCGTTGAACAACGAGTTGTGAAATTGGTCAATAAACCGATTTCTTTGATCTCAAGATGTTTTATGTCAATTAGTTGAAATGAAAATTCTGAAAAAAATCACTTTCTTTCCGTCCCGAGTGATGTTATGCGGCTCAGTTTCTTTGATCGGACTTACATGTAAGCCATAAATGTTCTTTCGGTATTTGAAAGTTTTGTTTTAACATGTTGGATAATATACGTCTTTAAAGAGTAGAGCAACCATTTGTGTTGGCAGTCATATTCAATGTTTTGATTAAGATCAACCTTACAAAAAAGCTGAATTGCATTTTACCCCTCAGATTATCGCTTAATTGCAATTAGCCTTTTAAACTTTTAATTTTGATAGTTTACACCTTGAATATTAAACGTGCAGCAAACACTTCAGTTGGCAGCGGGTGTTAATTTTTTGACATGTGACTTGTATATGGATTGTTAATTGATGATATTAATGGTCATTTTTATATATTTTAATATAAATATACTGGTGCAATATTTAAGTGCAGGAAATATTTATTCAAGTTTTATAAAAGCAAGTCCCTGGTTTGTATAGTAGAGCTTACATATCTCTATATAAATAGGCAAGAAAGAAGGAAGGAAAGATAGAATAATTTAAAACAGAACGACCAAAGAGCATCACCAAAGGAAGAAACCTAACAACAATATCCTGGTTAAGAATACGAAGAAAAATTCAAGTCGTGGTCGGCGACCTCAAGTTCTCCGGTGCAGGTTTTTCTGAGCTTTTACCCCGTTGGCTTTGATCACAACCAAAAAATCCGAAGCCTTCACAAACCCGTCACTCTTATCCATTGCAAGAACTTGCTCCAAAGCCACTCTAAATATCAATCCACCAACAAATCCCGGAAGAATTGTAATCCAATAAAGCTCATAACAAGACCTTGGATCTCGACCATTTTCATAATCCGAGGGAAGCTTTGCAAAGGTTTGCCCCATGATCCGAGGGAAAGGAAATCAGTAAGAGGTTTTTTTTTTTTAATATGCTTTTATTCATTTGGGGAAAAAAGGGGGGCTTTATATACGCTTGAATACATATTAATGTACGCTTGTATGCATATACAATAGGTATATCTCTACACCTACAAAAAGAAAGAGGTTTTATGTAGTGACTAGCAGCAATGAGATTTAATACATTAAAATTAACAGAAAGACTACACTAAGGCAATATAACAGAACAACACACTCAGTAGGCAACACCTAACCAGAGGGAAAAAAAAAAAAAAAAAAAACGGTAGCAACAACATCTTTACAGACTCTACAAGAAATTCAAAAAGTTTTTTTCAGGTAAAAAAAAAAAAAAAAAAAAAGGAATACAAAGGGTAGGTGACTGATCAAGTTGTACATTGGAAGTCCCTATTTCATTTTTTTTTCCAAGTACATCATATTGATACATGGATATAAATCCTTCCTGGAATCACTGGATTAATTAGGTCATGATTTCTATAGAAAATATGAGAAATTAAACACTGATCCTTTATTATATATAAGATCAATTTAGTACTTGGCAACCTCTATTTTATTAGACTTTTTGTTTTTGTTTTTGTTTTTGGTTTTGGTTTTTTTTCAACTTTAACCAGTCAAGTACCATAATAAACTGAAATACAATTTAGTAATCACTTAGCTCCAATTGGTACAAGTATAAAATGAGAAAGACTAACATGAGGTAACAGAACAACACAACACTTACTATTAGGCAACATCTGACCGAAGGACAAACTTATAATAAAAACATCTTTACAGGCTACACAAGAAAAGCAGTAATCTCTGGTGGGCATCTGATCAAGTTGTACGTCGGAGCTTCCTTCCTTTTCTCTCCTTACCTTTGGTCACAACCCCGAAATCGAAAAACTTGATGGACAATATACGTTTGTCAATGGCAAGGAGATGCTCTATGGCGACTCCGAACATCAACCCACCAACAAACCCCGACAATATTGTCATCCAATTTGACTCGAGCCAAGATCTCAAATCTTGATTGTCTTCTTCTTCAGAACCCGAGGCTGAAGGTGGTGCTCTGGTAGGAGTACTGATGCCTGGCAAGCCCCGTAATCCCGCGTTTCCCTCATATGAGCTGTTGTCAAATGTCGAGAATTGGCCCCCTTGTGGTACAAGTCCGCTGAGATGGTTGAAAGAAACATTGAAGAATGCGAGAAAGGTGAGTCGCACTAGTTGTTGCGGGATTTCTCCTGAGAGCTTGTTTAGGGAAAGATCCAATGACTCGAGTTGTGTTATGTTGGACAAGGACAACGGGATGCTACCATCAAGTATATTGTTAGAAAGATTGAGAACCTGAAGTCCATGTAGGTTTCCTATGCATTCCGGAATGTCTCCTTGGAATCTGTTACTTGAAAGATCAAGGACTGAGAAAACTTCTAGAATCTTTCTATACTCCATGTCTCTGCCTTTGTTTGTTATGGTTACTGAGTATGGATAGTTTAAATGAAAATCTATTGTTGAAGAAGAAAAATCGATCTCTGTGCTCAAGTATGACGACTTTCTAGCATCAAATTCATTCATGGCATTCCATTTTTGAAAGTAGTGAGATGGCAGAACACCTGAGAAATTGTTGTGTGAGAGATCCATAATTTGTAAACTGGGAAAGTCATCCTCTGAAGTAGAATTGCTTGTAATTTCACCATGGAAGTGATTAGACCGTAGAAGAAGAACTTTGAGCACCCGTAGATTCCCCAGCCAAGAAGGGAAGACGTCTCTGAAATGATTGTTCTCGAGCTTAAGAACTTTAAGCTCCAAGCAATTACGAAGTAGTGATTGTGGTAAGCACCCTTGAAATTGATTGTTGCTCAAATCCATCACTTGCAGTTGACATCCAAATGAACACGTTTGAGTAACTCCTGCACTAGAAAGGTTGTGGTTAGTATTTCTCAAACATTCTGGAAGCACACCACTCAATTTGTTATGAGACAAGTCAAGATGTAGAAGGGAACTCAAATTAAAAAACAGTGATGAAATCTCTCCACTCAGTTCATTTTTTGAGCCAACAACGAAAGTAGTAGATGGAGGAAGAATTGGTAGTGCTCCCATAAAATTGTTTTCTGAAAAATCCAATTCGCGTAGACTCATTGAAGGGAGGATATCAATGCCAAAGCCCGTGAAAAAGTTGTCGTATATGTGTAGTATCTCTATGCTTGTGTTCCAGATCCACTTGGGTACTTTGCCATGCAAACTGTTATTACCAAGATTCAACCACTTTAGCTCATATTGGTGTCTTAAGAAACCAGGAAAAGTAGTTAAATTGCAAGAAGCCAGAGCCAAAACCTCAAACTTGGGAAGAGTTGCATTTGTGCTGATTGTAGTACTATTCTCCCTTATAAGCACCGACAACATGTTGCCAGATAGTCCAAGAATGGTGAGATTTTTCATGTTAAGAAACATGTTGAAATCCACCGTCCCAATAAAAGCATTCCAACCGAGTTCTAGAAAATGAAGATTTGAAAGTCTACTAAGTGAAGATGGAAGTGGGCCATGGAACCCACAATTTAAGACACCTAACTTATTTAGGGAATTGAGATTTCCAATTGAGGAGGGTATATGACCAGAGAAACCGGTGTCAGCGACTAATAATTCTCTAAGTGGACTACCGGCTTGAAATTCAGGAAAGGAACCAGTGAGGTTCGTGTTATTTGTTAAGTGAAGAAATTGTAGGTTTGGAAGTTGAAAGATATCAATGGGGAATTCACCGTACAAACCACAATGTTTCAGACGAAGGGATGTTAAAGAAGAGAAATTTGCCAAGAAACTAGGAACTGGGGAGGAGATGTCCACATAACCAAGGTTAAGATACTTTATCTTGCTCAAGTTCCTAACAAACGTACTGAAATCGGGCCGTTTTAGTTCCAACTGATTCCAAGACAGGTCAAGGGATGACAAGTTAGAGAGCTGTGAGATTTCTAATGGGATTTGGCCAGCAAAAACAGAACCAGAAAGGTCGAGATATGTCAAACTTGGAAGGTGACTCAACTGGGAAGGGACTAGAGAGCCATTGAAATCATTATCAGCAAGGTTAAGGGACTGAAGGTGTGAAAGGCGGAAGAGACTACTACTTGAATTGATAGAACCATAGAGACAACTGCTACATAGATTAAGAGCTATTACATGGGAGTTGTGCTCATCGCACTCGATGCCGTCCCACGAGCAACAATCGTCTTTCTCTTTTGGTGACCACGAAGCAACCTTGGGGTAAGCCAAAGGATCACCAGAAGCATTTTGACGTATGACAAAGCTATCCTTGAATTCCAGCAGCGCATCACCCTCATCGGTGTGGCAGAGTGGCTGCACATGAGAAAACAAGCAAATCAGTAAGATAAGATGAAGCATTGGGGTCGTGGAAAGCAAGCCCATGAAGATGGACTTGATGCAAAATTTTGACTTCATTGGCTTTGGTTATGGAAAGACTTGGTGTATGTTATAGTCGCAAGGAAGGTTGTTGTGTCGCCTGTATCTTAGCCATATTATATAAAATAAAGCTGAACTACTGAACAAGAAACTTGAGTCTCAGAGTAAGGTGGAGTTGTCTATTTATCGCAGCAGCTTGGTGGTCCAAAGTTTATATGGCCACAAGACACTTTAGAGACCAGTTAGAATGATTCAACTCTCGTGCCTCCTTGTCCTTATCCGTCTTCTTTTATGTCCTTTCAGCAAAATCACGTCATGTTAATTAAAGTATCAAGTCAATTAAAATGTTTGTAACAATTGAAATAAGATATCATAAAAAAAACTTATGAAAATTAATATATTTTAATTTATGTGGTATAATTATATTTAGATGTACAAAGAGACAAGAATAGGGGACATATGAGACAAATTCTAATCGAAAAGGGTCAGGCTCATAGAAGTATCCCAGTAACTATCCTTCCTGCAAGAAAATTAAAACGTAATGTTTGGAAAAGAACAATTTTTACTTTTCTATGAAATGTCATTTTCTTCCTATTTTCTCATTTTATTTTGTTTTGATTTTGTGCAATTAACTTTTCCCGAAAGGTGTAAAGATTTATTTGTGGTTCTTTATACATTGATGGTCTAAATCAAGTAGGAAACTTTTTGCGGGGGTGGCACTACGATTTTGGAGCTTTTCAGGGTAAATAAATTTCTTCAATCTCTCTCTCTCTCTCTCTCTCTCTCTCTCTTTTTTTATTTTTAATTATCAATAAATATTGGTAAACATTGATTTGATGATTTTAGTTCTTCTTTTTTCGGAATTTTCTAAGAACTGTTAGTTTAAAATTTGGCGAATGACATAAAATTTGAATAAGATCTGCCTTCAAAGTTTCATTTATCAATTTTGGTAATAAAAATCTCATGTCTCTTAATTTAATTGAGCGCAACATTTAAAGTGTTTTTTGCCTAGCAAGTGATTAGAGGGCCGGGGACCTATAGTATTGCTCCGTTTCAGGTAGGAAAATTCTGATCGATTTATGGTTTATAAATTTTATCTTATCATAAATTCATAAAATAATGTTTATGTAATTTCCACAATTTTTTTTTTGCAATATCACAACTTAACCAACGTTGATATTTCTATTCTACTAGAAAAAATGTTGATATATATATATATTCTATTAAATTTGGAGTACCAATATTTTTACAGTTATGAATTAAAAAAAAAATCCCATATGAATTTATTTTAATTGGTACGCAGTACTCATGCGTCCTTAACACCACAAAATATTAATTACAAGAGCTTGTCAAGATTCAAACCTGAGATTAAAGCATCCTAAGCCCTTTAACTACCCCACCCTCACCCCTAGGCTAGCCCTAGTGGCTCTCCACTATGCCTTGTCACTTGTTAGGTGATTGCTACCAAAACATGCTAGTCAAAACATAGCACTCAAAGGTTGATATCAAAACCAGAAGACTAGTTCTAACTTCTAACATAAAAGAACAAGAAATGAAAAATAAACCACATAGACTTTGAACTATGCATGCAACTCCAAAAGTTAGTAATACATTTGAATCCTTCAAACAAGTTTGTAGACAGTGACGGAGCCACTTTAACATAAGAGAGACAGCCGCTCCTATTCACATTTTTTTAATTAAGGTTTAAATGTAATAATTTTCAGGTTTTCTTTATTCTTAGATTGGTTTTTGCAAACCAACTAGACATATATTTTGTGTTCAAATATTTTTACTTATTTGTTAATTATTTTTAAAGTTGCAACATTTTATACTTTGATATTAGATTTGATATTTAAGTACATCATTCTTTTTTTTTTTTTTGTTTTTGTTTTTTTTGTTTCTCCTGTTGAGTGGATCATACACGGGTATTCAACGCTTTGTGTTCACAACAGAACATTTTCTCAAGTAGAGTAGAACTCATCCTTGCTATCTTTTATTTTGTGTGACTAATATGTTTAGATACAAAAGAAGGATTAATCCGAGTCATTATTAAAATAGTTAGGTTAACAAAAGGGGAAAAGAAGTAAATAGTATTCTTACTTAAAAGAATTGAAGGAAATAAAAAATTTTAAAATTATTTAAACTAAATAATAATAAATAACAAATTTATCAGATAAATGATTTATTTACTTCTTGAAAATATGTTATTTAGCTAGTAATTTTGTTGTTTACTTAGTAAATTTATTATTTACCTAGTAAATTTTTGTTAGAAAAAAAATACCCAAATAACCACATTTTTTTTTCTCTATGATTGACCAACATGACATAAATTTTTCTCTCTTGACTAACATGACACAAACTTTGATATCAGATTTGTGTCATATTGGTCTAGTATCAAATTTTTGAATTATGTTAGTATAATGATATTTAGATTTATGTCATTCAGGTGTTTTTCTCAATTTATTATGTTGGTATAATGATCTTCAGATTTATGTCATTCAGGTGCTTTTCCCAATTTATTATTTACTTCAGATATTTTAAAACATTACTATGTACTTCAAGTATTTTCATAAAACTATTTATTACAATTTTCCTAAATGGTAAAATGCATAAGAGGTAGGAAAGAAGGATGATTGACCTTATTTATTTATTTATTTATTTATTTATTTTAGAACTTGGGGGTGGGGGATTTGAGTTCTGTACTTTTAGGTCGAGTCAAGTATAGTATTACTGCTAGACTATGATTGCAACCATCGACTATTTCAATCACTTAACTTATAGCATTAATTTTTCTTAGATCACGGTGAAATAACTTAGCACCAAGTATTGCTTAGATGAAATCTCAAGATGCATGAGTTTCATAAAAGATAGGACTTCGTTTGGGCATTGAGATTTCTTTCTAATTTAGTTTTCTTTTCCATTATAAAATGTATAAATGGTACTATATGTAATCTATATAGGATCACTTATATAGATAGTAAATTAAAGTTATTATTTTAAAAAATATCCTAAAATAATATTTAAAAAATTAAACCAATAAGAAAACTGATTGTCCATTGATGTTAAAAAAATACCATTGTTTTCGTTTCAGGAAACAAAATAAAATCCCTAAATATATTGGTCTCGTTTTTTTCTCTCATGACTTGACTGTTCTTGAGGTAGGAAACTTGTTCAACGTCTCTAGCCCTATTTGAAGCGGGTATATTGCCATATCGAGATTTCTTTCTAATTCGGTTTCTCTTTTAAATTATAAATAAATGTATTTATAGCCCTTCGTTAAGTGTATGTACCATACTGTATAGGTTTATTTTTTATCTTTATAGTTTCATGAAAGTAGTAGTTGTAACTACACATTATTTTAATCACCGATATAGTGACATGGTCGTTGAGAAGATTCTACTTAAAGCCTTTGCTTTTATTAGAACATAACTCATAAGTTCGAGAAGTATTGTATATTGACCATATGCAGATAGCATTTTGAACTTGGACTTGATTCAAAAATAAAAAATAAAAATAAAAATAAAAATAAAAATAAAAGCACTCAAAGGTTGATATCAAAACTGGAAGACTAGTTCTAACATACACGCAGCTCCAAAAGTTAATAATACATTTGAATCCTTCAAACACGTTTGTAGACAGTGATGGAGCCACTTGAACATGAGAGCGACAACTGTCCCTGTTCACTTTTTTTTTTTTTTTTTTTAACTAAGGTTTGATAATGTAAATTTTTATGTTTTCTTTATTCCAAGATTGGTTTTTGCATACAAAGTAGACATATATTTTGTGTTTAAATATTTTTACTTGTTAATTGTTTTGAAAGTTGCAAAATTTTATGCTTTGATATTAGATTTAATATTTAATTATTATTCTTTTTTTTTTTTTTTTTTTTTGTTTTCTGCTAAGTGGATCATAAACGGGTCTTCAACACTTTGTGTTCGTGTCAGAACCCTTTATCAGTAGAGTCGAACTTATCCTTGCCATCTTTTATTTTGTTTGTGACTAATATCTTTAGATGCAAAAGAAGAATCGACCCCAGTCATTATTAAAATACATAGATTAATAAAAGGGATCGAAAGGTGTAAATAGTTTTCTTACATAAATAATTGAAATAAATAACAAGCTTTAAAGTATTTGGAGCAAACAGCAGTAAATAACCAATTTATCAGATAACTGATTTATTTACATTATGTAAATATGTTATTTAACTAGTAAATTTGATACTTACTTAGTTAATTTCTTATTTACTGACCCAAATATATATATTTTATTTTATTAACCAACATGACACAAATTTCTCCATCTTGACTAATATGACAGAAGCTTTATTTTTATTAATATCTTATTTGTATCATATTGGTCTAGTATCAAATTTTTGTGTCATGTTGATATAATGATCTTCAAATTTGTGTTATTTAGGTGCTTTCCTAAATTTATTATTTACTTCAAATATTTTAAAACATTACTATTTACTTCAATTATTTTTGTAATAGTGTTATTTACCACAATTTTCCTAAATGGTAAAACACATAAGAAGTAGGAAAGAAGTATGATCGACTATTTCAATCACTTAAATTAGCATTAAGGATTCCTTAGATTAAGATGAAATCTCAAGATGCATGAGTTTCATAAAAGATCGGACTTCGTTTAGTATTGAGATTTATTTCTAATTTAGTTTTCTTTTTTATTATTAAATGTATAAAATGGAACTATTTATAATGTTTATACGATCACTTATATAGATGGTCAAATTAGAGTTCTTATTTTAGAAAAGGTCCTAAAATAAAATTTAAAAATTAAACGAATAAGAAAACTGATTGTCCATTGATGGGGGGGAAAAAAAAAAAGAACCCTTGTTTTCATTCCAGGAAACAAAATAAATCCCTACATAGTTGGTCTCTCTTGGACTCGATTAAAAAAAAAAAAAAAACACACACACACACTCTATTTTTATAGTATGTGATGTGTGAATCATCTATATATTCAAACTAACTTAACACTGCGCCCATATAATAGAGTTCTATGACACTTTTTATGCTGAAATTAAATTCAATATCAAATTATCCATAATTTTCTAAACAAAATTATATTTTCTGGACATCTCAATATTAACATCCATATTTCTTCTTCTTCTTTTTTCTTTTTATTTAAATATATTCTTGAATATGTAGTTCTAATATTTCTTTGTATATACACGGACATGAAAATCAGAGAGAATTATATTCCCACTAAAACAAAATGATAAAGACGTTTTTGGAAGCATATATAGAAAAAATGTTCAGCATAATGTGGAACTTTGCATTGAGGAGTTCGTCTAGAACATATTAGCCAAAAAAAGGAAAAAAAAAAAAACGGAAAAAAAAAACGAAACGAAACGAAAAGACGAAAAAAAAGAACAAAACTAAACCCCCTCAAAACAGGGTTGATATTTTAAAGCAAAGGATGATTCTAATGAAAAAGGACAAGAAAAGACAACTAATAAGAAAGTAATGTTCATTGACTCCAAGCCATGCATGCAAATCGAAAAATACACCGGAATCCATCAAACACTTTTTCGGACTTTTTCTTTTTTTGTATGAGTGAACGCGTATTTTTTGGAGCGTATTTATCCACAATCAACGTTCTTCGTTCTCCGTCATGTTCCACTATTTTTCGTTGCTTGGTGGGTTCCGTGGGTATATCTGTAGAAGGCATTTTGACGCTCCAATCATGCAAACAACTAAGAAATAAGAAGGGAGAAAATTAAGAATGGCAGAGTTTCTGAAAGTGGGTAAAAGTTCCCTTAAGAATGGAGTCAAAATGCTCCGATTAAATAAGAGGGGTCCCTATTAAAGGGGGATGCCCCAAAATGGATCCAGGTGTTCAAATTGTTTATAAATGATGAGTAACCTCTTGGATCCATTCTGATTGATATATGTCATCGTAATAACCAAATTATCAGTTATCTAAAACATATTCTTATATGAAAAACATATATACCATGTTCATAGTATTATCATATCAGAATAAACAATATAATGATGTGGTCCGTATATTATAAATATATATTATCATAGTATTATAGATCCAGATGAATTCATCATGGAACTTCCTTCTTTTATGGAGATTTCTTTTTTCTTTTTAATAAATAGAAGGAACTAAATTCCCATTCAAATCGAATTAAAAATACGAAAATAAAAAACTAAATTATAAGTGGCCTTCGGAACATATAATTTGAATATCAAATTCAATATTTTAGACGAGAAACACTGTAGATAAAAATTTAAACTGTGAAAAATTCAATATATTTTACACATAATTTAACTTGATTAATGTAAAGTTTTAACATTGATTTTTAAAATGAGTCCAATTAATAAAGTTTCACAATATAATTAATTTTTTGTTTTAGTTTCCTAAATATATATATTATGGGCATCTTGACCGATATCGATACATTTTTTTTTTTCTATTTAATACATTTTGGAATATATTAATACTGTGGTACGGACATGATTTTTGGGAGAAAAATATTCTCACTCAAAAGAAACAATGTTGATAAAGATGTTTCTGCAAGCATATAAAGAAAAATCGTTCAGCATATTGTGGAACTTTCAATTGAGGAATAGAACATATTAGCTATAGACAAAAACCAAAGAGCGAAAGGAAGAAAGATTCCTACTGTAAGAATTGTTATTTTGTGAGGAATTAATTTGCTACATAGAAACACAACTCAACCTGTCAATCTAAGTTTGATATTATAAACCAAAGACCGATTCCAACCAAAAACTACAAGAAAAGACCACACTATAAGAAAGCAATATTCATTGATTATAAACCATCCATGCAACTCCAAAAAATACAACGGAATCCTTCAAACGCGTTTTAAGATTTTTTTGGTATGAATGGCGCTAATTGTTTGGAGCTGATTTGTTAACATCAATATCCTTTTCTTTTCTTTTTAATAATTCTTGAATATGTAATGCCCGTGAATGGACATGATTTTTGAGAGAATAATATCCTCACTCAAATGAAACAATATTGAAAAAGACGTTTCTGGAAGCATATATAGAAAAATCGTTCAGGGTGTTGTGGGACGTTCAATTGAGGAGTAGAGAAAAACAAAAAAGAACAAAAAAAGCGAAGAATGAAAGAAAGGAAGATTCCTACCATAAGAGTTGTTAATTTGTGAGGAATTATTGCTACATAAAAACACAACTGAACCTATCAATCCAAGTTTGATATTCTAAACCAAAGACTGATTCCGACGAAAAACTACAAGAAAAGACGACTATAAGAAAGTAAAGTAGTAATATTCATGGACTCCAAACCATGCATGCAACTCCAAAAATACAACGGAATTCTTCATACACGTTTTATTTATTATCTATTATTATTATTATTATTATTATTATTATTATTTCTTGTATGAATGGTGCTTATTGTTTGGAGCTGTTTTGTCGACGTCAATACCCTTCTACCTCTTCCATCGCTCTACGTCAAGGCCTTGAATGTACCAGCAGAAGGCACTCCGGCCCTCAAATCAAGCAAATGGCTGCGGAAGAATGGAGAAAAGAGAGTATGATGCTGAGACTCATCAAAGTGGAGATTTGATGCTGAAACAAAAAAATAATATTAAGGGTATTTTTAGCAAATGTAAAGATTTATATACATTATGTAACATGATGATATATATATATATATATATGAAAATTCAAAATGCATAGTATACTTTCTGAAGAAAAGAAAAATACATGATATCAAAAAGCAAATAAACGTTAAAAAAAAATTAACTACAAAAACTTCAATCTTGATCCTCGTACCTCAGTTCTATGATATTCGATTTCTGCACAGACCTCGATCATCACCAATCAGATAAAATGGAACCAATTATGTAAGGTAGGCTTACGAGGGACATCCAAGATCTGATCACGGTTAAGTAAATATAAATCACTAATTATTTATTAGACTTCGGATTTTAGTTCCATCAATCAAACAAGTTATATGTTTGCTAACTATTTTCTTCATGCTAAAAAATAAAAAATTCTTAAGATCAAGTGTTCTAAGTTACTAAAGTTGTTTCGGTTCCAAATAATATGAGACAGATCAAAGAATGATGAATTTGAGAGTTGTGAGATTTTCGATGGGATTTGACCAACAAATTACCAGAAAAATGAAAGGTTGAGACATGTCGACCTTAGAAGATGGCCGCCAAGTTGAAAAGGAATTAGTGAGACTATTACTAGAGTTGATAAAACCATAAAGAGAACTAGCTTTGAGATGAAGAGCTATTATTACATGAGTATATGAAGTATGAAATATAAATTTGTAAAAAACTTCTTGCTAGCTTTTGAGAGTGTCCAATCTTTTTTTTTTTTTTTTTTTTTGAGTGTCAATCTCAATATTTCAATATATAGAGCATTCATTTTCAAAATTTCAAGAAATATACTAGAATTTGCGAGCACAAAAAAGAGGGGGCGAGGGAAGAAAGAAAGAAAGAAAGAAAAAAAGAGAAATATCATTGAAATTGTCGCAAAGTAACAGGAAAACGAAAACAGAAACTGCATTTGATGTTTTCTGAGTCTTTTTTTTTTTTTCCTTCTCTCTCTAAAATACAAGAAGAATGTCATATCTCTTAATTAAATTAATTAAGAATTTTTTTTTAATTTTATTTTGAGCCCTGTACAACAGTTTCTCTAATGAGTTTGGTCAACATATCACAGTTAAAAGTCGCGGCCTATTTCACCACCCAAGTTAAAAGAAAAAAAATTAAAAAAAAAAACATGAAAACAAGTCATAGGTTACAATTCATTTCACAGTTTGTTGTCTCATTGTGTCAAATAAATGTCAATTTAATTAAAATGTGTTTTACTAAAAAGGTAGATTTTATAATGGGCTAAGGTTTTGATCCTGTTGAGGTAAAATTTGCAACTTTTTCATTTGAATCTAAATACTAAAAAGGTTTAGTTTTTGTTTGGTACATTAATTGGGTATAAAATTTTTAAGTTGGAATTGATTGATTTCTCAAACACTAATTATAAATTTTATTGATTTAAAAAAAATTAAAATTAAAATAAAAAAATATAATTTAATTAGAGTTACTTAACAATTATAGAATTAAAGACCACTAAGTTAAATAAATCCTCCCACACACAATCAAATTTCTATGCCAGAAAAAATAAAAAATAAAAAAAGAGCCCCACGGACTTGGGGAGGAACTTCGATGGCATTGGGGTTGGGCGGCCAGGGGGGCTCGACGGCTCGCCTGGCGGTGAGCAATTGATGGCCCTCTCCATTATCACCTCGTCGCCTCCCACTCGAACTCGTCGACGGAGAAGAAGATCATGAGACCCATCTCTGGTGGGCCGCCATCCAGCGGCCGCCGCCGTCCTAACAAGCACGAGTCAAGCCGCCCACTAGTCAAATCGCGACTCCGCCACCATTGCCGACATCGCGAGCTCGCCTGCGTTTTAGATCCGCCCTTCGCCGACCTTCCCGACATCACAATCCGAGCAGGAATCTGCGAGCCCACTCCGCTGCGCAAGCCATCGAACCCCTTCCACCGCGCGGCTGTCGATCGGACCCCATCGTGAGTTGTCGAGATCACACACAAGGATCGCCGCTGCGAGCCAACTCCGCCGCGCGAGCTATCGCGCCTCCCCGACGGCGGCGCCCTCTGCCGCTGGTATCGATATATCTTGCTCGGTGTTTTGGGAATATTTTTTCAGGCTTTTTTTATTTTTATTTTTTTCTCTTTTTCAAACGTAATCTGGTGTGAAACAACCACAATTATTTTGATGTAACTTTTTAATCCATGCCTTCCGAATATCATCCAATGGTTAAAAATTTTTTACCCTATCAACAGAGTAAAGTAGCTTTACTCCGTTATATAATTGCCAAAAAAAAAAAAAAAAAGAGATCAACATATAGTAAGAATTATGTTTTTGCTCAACATATAGGATTATAGGTATTATTGTTTTAGTAATTAGATCAACTAATTTCAAACCGTACTCAATTATATGAATAGAAGCAATTTTGTATGCAAATTTTTAACATGAACCATTAAAATGTTAACGTAATAATTAAAATAACAATTAAAATTCTTACTGTAAGTTTAGGGAAAAAAAAGTCAATATTTATGTTGTGTTTTTACCAGTACATTTGAGGTTGAGGTGAACTGGCTATATGTGGTGAAGAGAGTCTTTCCCAACGGTGCTGTCAAGTTCAAAGACCTAAGTGATGGGATGATATTCCAAGTTACTGATCCGCAAATGAAGAACTACATGGAGCGTGTAGACTAGCTCGAGGAGACGTCCTTGAGGCTCCTATCTACCGGCTTTGGGTAGTCAACTCAACCACCTTTCTTTACTATATTTTTATTTTCTCTTGGTGTGTTTTATTTTGCTTTGCTTTGTTTTTCTTTTGGTGTGTTTTGCTTTGTTTTTCTTTTTGACAGTTCATTCAACTGTTTTTATATGTGGCATGATCATCATCCAGGTGTTCTCTTTCCTTGTACTTTTCACAATACCTTATTTTGAGACATTGAGGACACTATCCGATTCCGGTTGGGGGCGGTAAGCAAATTCATGCTGTGAGATTTGTCTTTGTCATAGGTGAGTCAATTTGAGTCAAAATTTTTCGATATTGCTTAGGTGTTGAAGGGAAAATGTTTGGATTAAGTCACTTTTTGCTATCTTGATTATCTATGAAATAACTTCTAAAATTTATCTTGAGCATGTTTTAAGCCTTGTGGTAGGATGGATGTTGAAGCATTTTTACAGAGAAAGTTTCCATGTTTTAAGCATTTTACATCATTGATCATTAAAAAGAATGATCCAAGCCACCAGGAATGCTTTTTTGTTTGAATAAATTTGTGTAAAATGGTGCTTCACTCACCTAAACAACAGGGGCGATTTTGGAAATCCGAATAAAAGGAAATCAGTGAGATTTTTTTTTTTTTTTTGGGTACTAGTATGTTCTTATTAATTTGAGGAAAAAAAGTGAGGCTTTATATACGCATGAATACATATTAATGTACGCATGTATGCATATGCAATAGGTATATCTCTAAACCTACAAAAAAAGAAAGAGAGGTTTTATATAGTGACTCTCAAAGTGACAAGCAGCAATGATATTTAACATATGAAAATTAACAGAACTACTAGACTTGGGCAATATAACAGAACACGACATTCATTATGCAACATCTACCCAAAGGAACAAAAAAACCATTGTAGTAACATCATCTTTACAGACTCCACAAGAAATAGATAACGTTCTTTTCAGCCAAAAAAAAAAAAAAAAAAAGAAAAAGAAAAAAGAAAGAAAAAGAAAAAAAGAAAAAAGAAAAAAGAAAAAAGAAAAAGAAAAAGAAAAAGAAAAAAGAATACAAAAAGTTCCAAGGCGACCGATCAAGTAGTACGTTGGAACTTCCTTCCTTTTCTCTCGTTATTTTGTTTGTTAGTTTGTTATTTTTATTTTTATTTTTGAGTACATCACACTGATACATGGATATAAATCCTTCCTGGGAACACTAGATTAATTAGGTCATGATCTCTACAGGAAATATGAGAAATTAAACACTGATCCATTATCATATATAAGATCAATCTAGTACTTGTTAACCTCTATTTCATTAAACCTTTTTTTTTTTTTTTTTAAACTTTAACCAGTCAAGTACCATAATAAACTGAAATACAATTTAGTAAGCACTTGGCTCTAGTTGATACAAATATGTAATGACAAAAACCAACATGAGGTAACAGAACATCACAACACTTATTATTAGGCAACATTTGACCGAAGGACAAACCTATAATAAAAGCACCTTTACAGGCTACACAAGAAAAGCAGAAATCTCCGGTGACCATCTAATCAAGTTGTACGTCGGAGCTTCCTTCCTTTTCTCTCCTTACTTTTGGTCACAACCCCGAAATCGAAAAACTTGATGAACCATATACGTTTGTCAATGGCAAGGAGATGCTCTATGGCCACTCCGAACATCAACCCACCAACAAACCCCGGCAATATTGTCATCCAATTAGACTCGAACCAAGATCTCGAATCTTGATTGTCTTCTTCTTCAGAACCCGAGGCTGAAGGTGGTGCTCTGGTAGGAGTACTGATGCCTGGCAAGCCCTGTAAACCCGCATTTCCCTCATATGAGCTGCTGTCAAATGTAGAGAATTGGCTCCCTTGCGGAACAAGTCCACTGAGACAGTTGAAAGAAACGTTGAAGAATGCGAGGAAGGTGAGTCGCACTAGTTGTTGCGGGATTTCTCCTGAGAGCTTGTTTAGGGAAAGATCCAATGACTCGAGTTGTGTTATGTTGGACAAGGACGACGGGATGCTACCATCAAGCATATTGTTGGAAAGATTGAGCGCCTCGAGTCCGCGTAGGTTTCCCAAGCATTCCGGAATGTCTCCTTGGAATCTGTTGCTCGAAAGATCAATGACCGTGAAAACTTCTAGAATCTTTCTATACTCGATGTCCCTCCCTTTGTTTGTTATGGTAACCGAGTATTGATAAACAAACTGAACTTTCGATGTTGGCAAAGAAAGAGTGATCGAGGTGCTCAAGTATGACGACTTTCTACCATCGAAATCTTTCATGGCATTCCATTTTTGAAAGTAGTGAGAAGGCAACACACCTGATAAATTGTTCTGGGAGAGATCCATAATTTGTAAACTGGGAAAGTCGTTATCTGAAGTATACTTGCTTGTAATCTCACCGTAGAAGTGATTACCTCGTAGCAGAATGAGTTTCAGCTCCCGAAGATTCCCCAGCCAAGAAGGGAAGACGTCTCTGAAGTGATTGTTCTCGAGCTTGAGAACTTTAAGCTCCAAGCAACTAGCCAGCAGTGATTGTGATAAGCGCCCTTGAAATTGATTGTAGCTCAAATCCATCACTTGCAGTTGACTTCCAAATGAACACATTTGAGGAGTTAATCCTGCACTAGAAAGGTTGGGGTTTACCAAACATTCTGGAAGCACACTGCTCAATTTGTTATGAGACAAGTCAAGAAGTTGAAGGGAACTCAAGTTGAAAAACAGTGGTGACATCTCTCCACTCAGTTCATTTTTTGAGCCAACAACGAAAGTAGTAGATGGAGGAGGAATTGGCAGTGCTCCCATAAAACTGTTTTCTGAAAAATCCAATACGCGTAGACTCTTTGAAGGAAGGACATCAATGTCAAAGCCTGTGAAAAAGTTGTCGGCTATATCTAATACCTCTATACTTGTGTTCCAGATCCACTTGGGTACTTTGCCATGTATATGGTTATGACTAAGATCCAACGACTTTAGCCCATATTGTTGTCTTAAGAAACCAGGAAAAGTAGTTAAATTGCAAGAACCCAGAAACAAAACCTCAAACTTGGGAAGAGTTGCATTTGTGCTGATTGTAGTACTATTCTCCCTTATAAGCAACGACAACATGTTGCCAGATAGTCCTAGCTTGGTGAGATTTTTCATGTTAAGAAACATGTTGAAATCCACCATCCCACTTAAAGCATTCCTACTGAGTTCAAGAAATTGAAGATTTAAAAGTCTACCAAGTGAAGATGGAAGTGGGCCATGAAACCTGCAATCTTCAACATCCAACACATTTAGGGATTCTAGATTTCCTACTGAGGAGGGTAAATGACCAAAGAAACCGGTTCGCCCAACAAGTAATTCTTTAAGAGGATGATAAGGGGAAAATTCAGGAAAAGAACCAGTAAGGTTCTTGTTTGCTCTCAGGTTAAGGAATTGCAGGTTTGGAAGTTGAAAGATATCAATGGGAAATTCACCATACAAGTTACAATTTCGCAAATAAAGGGATGTTAAAGCAGAGAAATTTGCCAAGAAACTAGGAACAGGGGAGGAGATGTCCATATAACCAAGGCTAAGATATTTTATATTGCTAAAGTTCCTAACAAACGTACTGAAATCAGGCCGTTTCAGTTCCAACTGATTCGAAGACAGGTCAAGGAGTGACAACTTGGAGAGCTGTGAGATTTCTGATGGGATTTGGCCAGCAAAACCAGAAAAGGAAAGGTTGAGATAAGTCAACCTTAGAAGGTGGCCTAATTGAGACGGAATTAGAGAGCCATTGAAATCATTATAAGCAAGATTAAGGGTTTGAAGGTGTGAAAGGCGGAAAAGACTACTGTTTGCGTTGATAGAACCATAGAGACAACTGCTACTTAGATTAAGAGCTATTACATGAGAGTTGTGCTCGTCACACTCTACACCATCCCACGAGCAACAATCGTCTTTCTCTTTCAATGACCATGAAGCAACCTTGGGATAAGCCAAAGGATCACCAGAAGCATTCCGACGTATGATAAAGCTATCCTTGAATTCCAGCAACGCAGCACCCTCATTGGATTGGCAGAGTGGCTGCACATGAGAAAACAAGCAAGTCAGTATTATGAGATGAAGCATTGGGGTTGTGGAAAGCAAGCTCATGAGGATGGACTTGTTGCAAAACTTGGGGTATGTGATGGTTGTGAGAACCTGTATCCTACTTTGCCATTATACATACATATATATATATATATATATATATATCTATACACGTATAACCTGCACTACGGAACAAGAAACTTGAGTCTCAGAGTAAGGTGGAGTTGTCTATTTAGCGCAGCAACTTGGTGGTCCAAAGTTTATATGGCCACAAGACACTCAGAGACCAGTTAGAATGATTCAACTCTCGTGTCTCCTTGTCCATCTTCTTTAATGTCCTTTCAGCAATATCATGTCAAGTTAATTAAAGTGTTGTAGTAATTGAAATAAGATGTCATCGAAAAACTTATGAAAATTGATATATTTTAATTTATGTGGTATAATTATATTTAGATAAACAAAGAGGCAAGAATTAGGGGACATATTAGACAAATCCTAATTAAAAAGGGTCAGGATTATACAAGTATCCCAACAAGTATCCTTCCTGCGAGAAAATTAAAACATAATGTTGGGAAAAGAACAATTTTTACTTTTCTATGAAATGTCATTTTCTTCCAATTTTCTCATTTTATTTTGTTTTGATTTTGTGCAATTAACCTTTCCCAAAAGATTGAAAGATTTGTTTGTGGTTCTTTATACATTGATGGACATAAAGATTTGTTTTTATACATTGAAAGATTTGTTTGTGCAATTTTCATACATTGATTTTCTCATTTTATACGTTGTGCAATGTTCGGAACCCTTGTTTTCATTTCAGGAAACAAAATAAATCCCTACATAGTTGGTCCCATTTTTTCTCTCATGACTTGATCGTTCTTGAGGTTAGAAACTCGAACGTTCTTGGACTTGATTAAAAAAAAAAAAAAAAAAAACACACACACACACACACACGCTATTTTTATAGTATGTGATGTGTGAATCATCTATATATTCAAACTAACTTAACGCTGCGCCCATATAATAGAGTTCTATGACACACTTTTTATGCTGAAATTAAATTCAATATCAAATTATCCATAATTTTCTATACAAAATTATATTTCTGGACATCTCAATATTAACATCGATATTTCTTCTTCTTCTTCTTCTTTTCTTTTTATTTAAATATATTCTTGAATATGTAGTTCTAATATTTCTTTGTATATACACGGACATGAAAATCAGAGAGAATTATATTCCCACAAAAACAAAATGATAAAGACGTTTCTAGAAGTATATATAGAAAAATCGTTCAGCATAATGTGGAACTTGCATTGAGGAGTTCGTGTAGGACATATTAGCCAAAAAAATAAGATTAAAAAAAAAAACGAAACGAAATGAAAAGACGAAAAAAAGGAACAAAACTCAACCCGTCAATCCAGCCAGGATCCAGGTGTTCTAATTATTTATAAATGATGAGTAACCTCTTGGATCCATTCTGATTGATACATGTCATCCTAACAACCAAATAATCAGTTATCTAAAACATATTCTTATATGAAAAACATATACACTATGTTCATAGTATTATCATATCGGAATAATCAATATAATGATATGGTCCGTATATTATAAATATATATTATCATAGTCTTATAGATCCAGATGAATTCATCATGGAACTTCCTTCTTATATGGAGATTTGTTTTTTCATTTTAATAAATATAAGGAACTAAATTCCCCTTCAAATCAAATTTATTAAAAAGATGAAAATAAAAAACTAAATTATAAGTGGCCTTCGGAACATATAATTTGAATATAAAATTCAAATTTTAGACGAGAAACACTGTAGAGAGAAATTTAAACTGTGAAAAATTCAATATATTTCACACATAATTTAACTTGATTAACTTAAAGTTTTGACATTGATTTTTAAAATTAGTCCAAATAATAAAGTTTTACAATATACGTAATTTTTTGTTTTAATTTCCTAAATATATATTATAGGCATCTTGACCGATATCAATATATTTTTTTTTTTATATTTAATACATTCTAGAATATATTAATACTGTAGTACGGACATGATTTTTGGGAGAAAAATATTCTCACTCAAAAGAAACAATGTTGATAAAGATGTTTCTATAAGCATATAAAGAAAAATCATTCAGCATATTGTGGAAATTTCAATTGAGGAATAAAACATATTAGCTATAGTCAAAAACCAAAGAGCGAAACGAAGAAAGATTCCTACTGTAAGAATTGTTATTTTGTGAGGAATTTGCTACATAGAAACACAACTCAACCTGTCAATCTAAGTATGATATTGTAAACTAAAGACTGATTCCAACCAAAAACTACAAGAAAAGACCACACTATCAGAAAGTAATGTTCATTGACTACAAACCATCCATGTAAACTCCAAAAAATACAACGGAATCCTTCAAACGCGTTTTAAGATTTTTTTGGTATGAATGGTGCTAATTGTTTGGAGCTGATTTATCAACATCAATATCCTTTTCTTTTCTTTTTAATAATTCTTGAATATGTAATGCCCCTGAATGGACATGATTTTTGAGAGAATAATATCCTCACTCAAATGAAACAATATTAACAAAGACGTTTCTTGAAGCATATATAGAAAAATCGTTCAGGGTGTTATGGGACGTTCAATTGAGGAGTAGAGAAAAACAAAAAAGAACATGAAAAAAAGCAAAGAATGAAAGAAAGAAAGATTCCTACCATAAGAGTTGTTAATTTGTGAGGAATTATTTCTATATAAAAACATAACTGAACCTATCAATGCAAGTTTGATATTCTAAATCAAAGACTGATTCCGACGAAAAACTACAAGAAAAGACGACTATAAGAAAGTAAAGTAGTAATATTCATTGACTCCAAACCATGCATGCAACGCCAAAAATACAACGGAATTCTTGATACAGGTTTTATTTATTATATATAATAATAATAATAATAATAATAATAATAATAATTGTTATTATTATTATTATTATTATTATTATTATTTGTATGAATGGTGCTTATTGTTTGGAGCTGTTTTGTCGACATCAATACCCTTCCACCTTCTCCATCGCTCTACGTCAAGGCCTCCATGGTCTCGATTTTGATATTAATGAATAACACGTTTCGTCTTCTCCATCTATGATGACTAAAGAACAGGTGTCATTTTTTTTAATCGTCGTTATCAGGAAATATTCCCACACTTTTAAGTCATCTTTAATATAATGAATTTATGAGATGGCCTAAAGCAATAAATCCTTGTTAGAAAAAATAAAAATGTTTTTAGCCTGTGCCTAAGTTAGCCTTCGACTTCAGTGGGGCGTATACTAATTCTTTTTATAAAAAAAAAATAATGGAAAATGAAACAAAATGTATTACAGTATTTTTTTTTTTTTGAAAAAATTATCATGTACATTTTGATAATTATACGCTAAGATCTGGAAAACATCATACTAATACAGCTCAATATTGAATGGTCATTTCCATTATAAACATTATTTGCTTTATATCTTTTTTATTTGATGTGATTTTGATTCAATCTAACATTCATAAATGTGTACTATCATTAGGGATATACCTTGCCTTGCGGTAAATAATTTTTATAAACATATGCGTATCAATAAGAAATTATAAAGAAAAAAAAAAAAAAACTACGATATCTAGAGTAAAGTAAATTATATAGTAAATAGAAATAAAAATGAAAAGGACAAAGTTCACTGGGAACATATATAAAATATTAAATCCCAATGGATGCAAAACTAAGTGCCTATTTGGCACAGCAGTTGAAGCTGAAATATTTTATTTCAGTTCGAATCAAGGGCGTTTGGAGTCCAGCCGAGTTCAAACCTCCATCTGACCCGTTGCACAGTAAATCCAAATGGGTTTACTGTTCATCAAGTCATCTGCCAGCTCTGTCGTTCACGCCATCTTTTGCTTGTTCACCTTCACCTTCTGCTCATTGGCAATGGCGTCCCTCAGCGGCTCAAACCACCCCAAAAACAATGCCTTGACGTGCGGCAGATTCGACGCCAGCCTCCGTTCCCGCATTTCCCTCTCCATCTCCCTGTACTTCGCCGTCCTCTCCCACGCCTCCGTCTCCACCCTAATCTGCCACCGCCGCAGAAGATTGTACTTCCGCCGCTTGATTTCCCTCGACTCTAGCCTCACCGTCGCCGTCGCCGATTTCTCCCTCTCGGCGCCGGTGAAGATCCGCTTGAGGAAGAGGGAGGCAATCCACGGCGGGTCTTGGAAGATGATCCTGGGATTAAAGCTCATTGCCGTCGGGTGGTGGTCGATGTTTTCGAGCTCGACGAGGTTGTTGTCTCGGAGGGAGTCGAGGACGGGGTTTGCTTCGGAGGAGGAACGAGGAGGGGGTTTTAGAGAGAGAGGGAAAGGGAAGAGGAGGACAGAAAGAGAGAGGGGAAGGGGGAGAGGAGAGGAAGAGGAAATGGAGGTTCTTGAGGGGCTTCTGGTTATGGTGGTGGTGGGTGGGCTTGGGAGGGTTCTACCATGTGGAGTTGGAGATTTGGGGTTGGGGACGGAGATAGGAAGAAGCTGTGGACGAAATTGTTGGTGGTAGTGGTGAGCTGATAGGTTGTCAGTGGAGAGAGAAAGTAGAGAGAGAGAGAGAGCTATCTTTTTCTTTTCTTTTCTTTTCTTTTTCTTTTTTTTTTTTCTGTTCTTTTCTTTAAAAATTTTTCAGACAAAAGAAAAGAAAATGGTTTTTTTTAGGTGATAAAGTACAGAGTACTCAGAATTCAGATAAGTTATCGATGAAATTTTTAAGTTAGATTAGTTATAAATTTTAAAAAAATATGTAAAGTTTGTTTGATATTTTAGGTTGAGTTGAAATATTTGAATTGTAATAGTAATTTTAGTTGATTTTTTAGATATGACAAAAAACTTTTTCAGAAAAGATAAAATTTTCAGAAAAAAGACAAAAATTTTAATTTGAGTTGATAGTTTGAGTTACCATACCAAACATTTTTTTTAAAAACTTTTTAGAGCAAGTAAAAAATTTAGGTGTAAAAGTAAAGTTTAGTTTGAGTTCAGATAAGTTATTCGAGTAAAAAAAGGAAAAAATTGGTTTAACTCAATTTCTTTACATCCAAACAGGGCCCTTGTTTTTTTTTTTAAAAACTATTCAACTCAAACTTTTTTACCAAACAACTAACTCAAACTCAACTTTTTTTTTTTTCAAACTTTTTTACCAAACAATATCATTTTCAACTCAACTTACATCAACTCAAACTCAACTTAAACTTTTTAACTCAAACTGACGAACCAAACAGCCCTAAATGTTGCATTTATAACTTATTTTAACAGTCGTTTTGAAAAGATCCTCCACTTCGAATGTTGGTCAAAATAATAGTACAAAATCAAGACCATCTTCAGTTTCATCATATAGACTTATCTGGATTGAATCAATTTAGAATTCAAATTAAAATATCAAAATATTGTGAAAAAAATGAAAATCCTTAATTTAATACATTGTTTTTTTACCCATTTTTTTTCTTTTATTCCTAATTTTGATTTATCATTTTTTTATTTATAAATATCACTATATTGACTAACAACAAGAGATACATTTACCACAAAAAAGTTAATAACTCAAAAATTACAACAAAAGTTAGGATTATAGTCAGTGTTAACTTTTCGTTCAATTTCTCTGATTAGTGCACTGTTATTAATTTGTCTTGCACAAACTAATTTCGTAAAGAAACTTTATACATGGAGTTCACATTAAAAAAAAAGAAATCCACACATTAAATAAGAATGCCAAAATTTTCATAATTTTAGAAACTATGAAGAAGTTGCCTAAACTGCCGACTTAATTAGAATTTATTAAGTAAAGTGGCTTGATTCTAGCTGATCTCTTAATTATTGAGGAGACTCAATAAAGTGGAGATCTGATGTTGAAACAAAAAAAAATATTAAGTGTATTTTTAGCACTTTTATGTGTTGACCGAAAAAAAGTACAGATTTGTATACATTATGTAACATGATGATATATATAAAAAATATAAAAATTCAAAATACACGGTATACTTTATGAATAAAAGCAAAATATATGGCATAAAAAAGTAAATAAACATAAAAAATATATTAATAAATAAATAACTACAAAAACTTCAATCTTGATCCTCATACCTCAGTTCCATGATATTGGATTTCTGCAACTGTCACCAATTGGATAAAATGGAACCAATTATGCACGGCAGGCTTATAATGAACATCTCGGACCTGATCATGGTTAAGTAAATATAAATCACTAATTATTTATTAGACTTGGATTTTAGTTCCATCATTCAAACTGGTTATATATTTGCTAATTATTTTCTTCACCCTTCATCAAGTGAAAAAAAAAAAAAAGCTTAAGATCAAGTGTTTTAAGTTTAATAAACATGTCCAAACAATATGAGATTGATCAGGAGTGACAAATTTGAGAGTTGTGAGATTTCCGATGGGATTTGGCCAACAAATTACCAGAAAAGTGAAAGGTTGAAATATGTCGACCTTAGAAGATGGCCGCCAAGTTGAGAAGGAATTAGTGAGACTATCACTAGAGTTGATAAAACCATAAAGAGTTCTCGCTTTGGGAGAAGAGCTATTATTACATGAGTATATGCAGTATGAATTATAAATTTGTAAAAAAATTTCTTGCTAGCTTTTGAGTGTCCAATCTTTTTTTTTTTTTTTTTTTTCTTGAGAGTGTCAAATCTTCTTTGGGAAATAGAGGTAAATAGTCTTTTTTAAACAAGTTTTTTAACAAATGACCTAAGTTTTTAAAAATTAGTTAAAAGGTCTTTTTCTCTTACAATGGTTAATCAATTTTGTAAATAGTCAATTATTGATTGATCATATTTGACTAACCTCAGGTTAATACTGATTAACTCCGAATAAATCATTGATTGACTTCGAGTAAATCACTGACTGACTTCGGATAAATAACTGATTGACTATAATACATCATCAATTTTGTAGTCAATTAGTGATTGACGAATATAAATCACTAATTTTTTTAATCGATTACTGATTGATTATATGTAAATCAATTATTTACCATTAATAAAATTCAAAAACAAATAATGTAACCTACCCCACCCCCTCTCTCAATCCCCTACCCTCTCTATCCCAATCAAGAACATATTAATCATAACAAAATCGAGATAAAATTAGTAAATTCCAAAAGTAAACAAAAAAGAATATGCACACATAATTGACACAAACATATATATACCTAAAAAAAAAAAAAAGAATTTAGATACTAAAAGAGTTGATGGAAGAAGCATGGCACACTTGATAGGTTGTCAGAAGCAATTCCCATGTTGGAGAAGAAAGCAATAAAAGAATTTTCTAAGAAACTAAAACCTTAAAAAGCTCTGAGAAGAAAAATGAAACCCAATTGGCGGAAAGGAAGTTAAGGAAGAAGAGGAAATGTCAAACCAAGAAAAATGAAACCCAGTTAGTCAATGGAAGAAACGAGTAGAGGGAGGAGAGAGAGAAAGAGGAGGAGAGTGGGGGTGTTTAGACAAAATTAAAATTGATCCATCAAAACATGCATATTAGGCCATTTAACTAAACAAATGATAAAGCTATCCTTGAATTCCAACAACGCAGCGCTCTCATCAGGTGGCAACGTGGCTGCACATGAGAGAACAAGCAAGTTAGTATTTGAAGATGAAGTAGTGGGGTTGTGGAAAACAAGCGCATGATGAAGATGGACTTGTTGCGAAAGTGTGACTTCATCGGGTTTAGTAATTCTGCGAAGTGGTGTATGTGATAATTTGAAAGGAGGCTATGTATACATATCTCTGTAACCACAGTTCTTTTATAGAGGTGAAATGCTACGACGTATCTCTGTTAGCTTTAAGATATTGTACCAAGGGACAACACTTTCCATATACCCTTTCTTATGTTAGCTTTAACAAAGAAAAAACATAAGCCCACATATAGTGGGCAATTAAAGGTGATCAAAAGCTAATTTAGACCAAAACATCCCAAAAGACAGAAACCCTTCAACATGTATAGTGATGTCGGCACCACCTTTGCACCCTTTTCATTTTCCTGATCTATTGGTTCATTAAATTAAAAGAAAAAATAATTACAATGACGTGTGTAACATTGAATAGACGAAATCATTAAACAACCGACAAGGCAAATTAAACTAACAAACCAAGCCTAATCGCGTTCATCAAAAAAAAAAAAAAAAAAAAAAAAAAAAAGCCTAATCGCAGAATACAAAAGTCGGAAGCCATATTCATAGGATTAAACTTTAATTTGCACCTTGAATATGATTTCAAATATGCATCGTAGAAAATTAGAGGCTATGTATGGATCTCTATAACCATTGTTCTGTTATAGCTTCGACGTATCTCTGTAGCATGTTGGTAATTGTTCTTTAAAAAGAGAAGTAGGCATTCTTTTGAAGTCTAAAAGTTTCTAACTGTTTTTGTTTCAATCCGAAAAGGAAAGAAGAATAAATGGGAAAGCAAAGACCATGTAATAATCAACTTTTTTTCCCCACTTTTGCTTTTGAAGTAATCACCATTAAAGCGTGTTTTATAATCGTTGGCTTTATAGCACTTGTCCTAAACTTTTTGGCTTTTGATATCTTGTCCACTCCAAACTTTTAAATTTTTTCGCAGTTTATCTTGAATTACCTATATGATGTATCTTATTTTGTTAACTTCTGTCAAATTGAGAACTCGAATTTGTAAGATTTGCATGTGAATATGTCGTCATTGATTCATCAACAAATAAGCTAAATTGAGGTTTGTCTGAACAATTTTGAAAGTTTGAGGATTAAATTGATGAAATTAGAAGATCGAGTGGCAAGTTGTTAAATGCCAAAAAGTTTAGATGGAAAAAAAATATATTATAAATCAAATTGTTTGATAAATAATTTTAAAGTGCCCATTTCAAAATTAATATGGTAATCTCAGTTGTTGTAAAATAATATGTTCATCTCGTAACTTTAAATCGCATTAGAAATCTCATTTTCTTTAAATCCTTAACAAAAGGAATATTTAAAATTTATTGATCGGTTAAAATATATAGGTTGTCGCACTCATTTATAATATAAAATGAAAGCAATCAAAAATGGCATATATTAATTCATATATGTATGTAAAACTGGCAATCATATAAACCTTTTTATTCCCTCTACAAATTCATAATAAACTAAATCCTAAATTATCCTAAGAGAACACAAGACGGTTTTGTTTCCCACTAAATATAATACCAAGTACCTTATCTTCGTACTGTACAAATCAGTACCACTTTTCTTCTATGGTATATTTTCTGAAATTTCTAAACTAAGAACTGTTCTTTGTTCACTGCTATTAACAAAAATTACAGTTTTAAGGAAGGTCTTGTAAACGGTGATAGCAAAATTCCTTGTCGCATAAGTATTGATATGCTCACGTATGGTGTAATGACTGCCCCAAGCCGTTGGACTAGTTTTCAACAAGTTTTTTTTTTTTTTTTTTTTTTTTTTTTTTTTTTTTTTTTGGAACAAGTTTTGATATGAGTGTACAAGTTAAAAAATTTATAGATCAAACTGTTGAAAATTTAATTCAACAGTAAAACTGCAGTTTGATGGTAAAAATTGATAGTTTCTATCGTAAAAATCTCTGTTTTTTAAATCTTAGACGCTTTCAACGTTTTAGCTGCTTTGGACAAAGTTCCTTGGAAAGCTCTCATATCATTGATTACGAGGCTTCAAATGTCTTCCAATATTGCTGATGTACTTTTGTCAACAATACGAAGGTTCTTAGCAATAATGCTCACTCATTTGCAAGCAATAAAGAAATTGCTCCTATCTTTCTGAAAGTTGTTCTACTAAATATCTTGATAAGATTACGATATATAGTTTCCCCTTCTTTTGAAATTATTGGTCCTTAGCAAATTTCACATTCGAAATCCAAACACATAAGTTCTATTTGGTCATACCGGGATATAGAACTCCGAGCTCGTTTCTTTTATTGGTCGGAAGGGGACAGAACTTCATTGTTAATATATTTATTGAAATAACCTTTTTTAAAATAATTTTCTTAATATTTGTCTTAAGTTTTGTTAAATTAAGAAAAAGATTAATCAGTGATCAAGCACATGATGGATAGTCAATCACTAATTCATTGATAGGTCAATCAACATTTTAATTGCCACATTCCATATTCCTTAAAAAAAAAAAATCTACTATTTTTCTAAAATAAGGTCCAAAAATGTTTATTTACCCAACTTTTTTCCAATATATATTTTGGGTAAGGGGGCCATAACCTATAAGGAACGGCAAGCTACAAATGGCAATCTTTTACCAAGATATGATAATTGATGAAGAAACTTATGTATTTGCAATGTATCTCCTTATCTCTTTACTCTTTCCTCTGCAACATCTGACTATTTGTGTTTTGTGTTGTGATTGAAGGGTAGTTGGTTAAGAATTTGTACGGACGTTCTATTTCGCAGGAGGTTTGCACTATAGTTAATATCATTCTTGCTTTGTAATGTGGATAAAAGAGATAAATTTCGAAATAGATCCAGGATGACTTGTACAGATAACTTCCATAGCATGCCTCGCATCGAACGATTTCTTCCATGAGACATGAGTGGGCTAACCACCCCAAGCTATCATGGTAGCATCCTAAGAGAGTACTTTAGCTTCTACTCCAAGTGAAATCAACACATGGCCCCAGAAAATTTTAAATTTTAAATTTTATTCTTTTGAAGGTCAGCGAAATTTAAATTAGCAACTCGTTTTATCATTAAATTAAGTAGACAACTAAATGCCTATTTCACGATCACGTTTTGTCAACTTGGTAGAAGACTGACCGTTTGCCAAATTCTTGGGCCTGGCAATAAAAAGTTTGGACTTTGCCCCATTTGTAATTTTCTTTTTCTTTTTGACCTTGTATACCTGTTTGGAACATTAATTTTGTGGTGGAGAAAACTTTTAAATAAAAATGCAAGCAAAGCATGGAGGAGGACCTCATAAAATCTGACCGAAAAACTTTAGTTTTTTAAAATATATCTTTTTTCCCGACACCGACCAAGGTCCAAGCCTTGTTCCTAGTCGTAACTTGGCACTTGTTTGCATTTACAAATTAAATGCTAAATTCAACGTTTTTTATATGTTAATGGGGAACTTTATCACTTGTTGTAACATATGATAATTTGACATTAAAACAAATATTTCATTGAAGAGTTTTTTTTTTTTTTAAATCCAAAATACTAAAATTCATTATCGATTTATCCATTTAGCACTTATATAGATTAGGCATGCCCTTGTATGATTTTGACTAAGATCCAGAAGCTTTCACCTATATTGGTATCTTAACACATCGGGGAAAATTGTTAAATTGCAAGAAGCCAAAGACACAACTTCAAATTATAAATGTCGCCTGCAGTTTTACTCTCCATTATGATCACCGACCGACAAGTTGTTGAAAGATAGCAGAAGTTCGGTAAGTTTTTTCATGTATTATTGCTATTTTTCTAGGAGCTAAAGCTAGAAATTTGTTTTATATTCATTTGGAACAATAAAAGATTGAACATAGAAAAGCGAACATATAATGAAACAAAAAAAAAAAAAAAGCAGAAAAAAAAAACAATAAGAGAGGATTAAAGAAGCAAAAAGTTAATCAAAGCAAGACAAAAAAAATTTAAGAAGGTTAAAAAAAAAGAAAAAGACCAAAATGCACGTTTCAACCAAGACGTGCGTTTTGGTTGAAACCATGTGAATGCTAGTCATTATTGACTTTTGTTTTACATTTATATGGTACGTCATAGATTGGAGCTGGATTATTTTGTTACTTTTGGGAGGCCTTCATACACATTCCCATATTTTATTTTTGTTTCGTTTTGCTTTTTGTTTTTGTTTTTGTTTTTTTGTTAGACATGTGTATACAAATCCATCTTGGGATCCTAGGATTAATTACGTCACGACCTTCACTAGAAACATGAGAAATTAAATATTGGTCCATCTGATTATGAATTGAGAACTGATGATATATTTTGTAAGATCTATTTAGTTCTTGGCAATCTCTATTTTATTGGACTTTATTTTATTTTATTTTTTCAAATTTAACTATTCAACTACCATAAATTGAACCTTTGTTTCTCAAGTATGCAAATATTCAAGTCTGACCCCTAGAATAACCAAACCAGAGTTTTATGCTTTGTTACAACCAAAACAACAATAGTGAATAACAAATGACAAAGAAAAAAGACAATCCAAGAAATGACATTCACTAAGGCTAGTTATAGCAAACAACAAGCATCGCCTACATCAAGTTAGCTCCAATTAACCAACCACCAGTAGAGATTGGACAACAGAACAAAACATTTACTGGCAACACAAGGAAAACAAATATTTCTAGCGGACACCTGATCAAGTTGTACGTCGGAGCTTCCTTCCTTTTCTCCCCTTAGTTTTGGTCACAACCCCGACATTGAAAAACTTGATGAACCATATATGCTTGTCAATTGCAAGAAGCTGCTCTATGGCCACTCCGAATATCAACCCGCCAACAAACCCCGGCAGTATTGTCATCCAATTGGACTTGAACCAAGACATTGAATCTTGAGAGTCCTCTTCATCAGAACCTGAGGCTGAAGGTGATGCTCTGGTAGGAGTAGTAATGCCTGGCAAACCCCGTAATCCCGCATTTCCCATATATGAGCTGCTGTTAAATGTAGAGAATTGGTTCCCTTGAGGTACAAGTCCTCTGAGACGGTTGAAAGAAACGTTGAAGAATTCTAGGAAGGTGAGTTGCACTAGTTGTTGCGGGATTTCTCCCGAGAGCTTGTTTAGGGAAAGATCTAATGACTCAAGTTGTCTTAAATTGGACAAGGACGACGGGATGCTACCGTCAAGCATATTGTTGGAAAGATTGAGCACCTGGAGTCCGCGTAGGTCTCCCAAGCATTCCGGAATGTCTCCTTGGAATCTGTTGCTCGAAAGATCAATGACCGTGAAAACTTCTAGAATCTTTCTATACTCCATGTCCCTCCCTTTGTTTGCTATGGTAACCCAGTATGGATAAACAAACTGAACTTTCCACATTGGCAAAGAAACATCGATCGAGGTTCTCAAGTATGACGACTTTCTACCATCAAAATCTTTCATGGCATTCCATTTTTGAAAGTAGTGAGATGGCAACACACCTGATAAATTGTTGTGGGATAGATCCATAATTTTTAAACTGGGAAAGTCATCCTCTGAAGTAGAATTGCTTGTAATGTCACGGTAGAAGTGATTCGATCGTAGAAGAAGAAGTTTGAGCTCCGGTAGATTCCCCAGCCAAGAAGGGAAGACGTCTCTGAAATGATTGTTCTCGAGCTTGAGAACTTTAAGCTCCAAGCAATTAGTAAGTAGCGATTGTGGTAAACGCCCTTGAAATTGATTGTAGCTCAAATCCATCACTTGCAGTTGACTTCCAAATGAACACATTTGAAGAGTTAATCCTGCATTTGAAAGTTTGTGGTTGGGATTTTTTAAACATTCTGGAAGCACACCGCTCAGTTTGTTATGAGACAAGTCAAGAAGTTGAAGGGAACTCAAATTGAAAAACAGTGGTGAAATCTCTCCACTCAGTTCATTTTTTGAGCCATCAAAGTAAGTGGTAGATGGAGGAGGAATTGGTAATGCTCCCATAAAATTGTTTTCTGAAAAATCCAATTCGTGTAGACTCTTTGAAGGAAGGACATCGATGTCAAAGCCTGTGAAAAAGTTGTAGGCTATCCCTAATCCCTCTATACTTGTGTTCCAGATCCACTTGGGTACTTTGCCGTATATTTGATTATGACTAAGATCCAATAACTTTAGCCCATGTTGGTGTCTTACGAAAGCAGGAAAACTAGTTAAATTGCAAGAACTCAACAACAAGACCTCAAACTTGGGAAAAGTTGCATTTGTGCTGTTCTCCCTTGTAGGCACCGACAACATGTTGCCAGATAGTACAAGAATGGTGAGATTTTTCATGTTAAGAAACATGTTGAAATCCACCGGCCCACTAAAATCATTCCCACCGAGTTGAAGAAATTGAAGATTTAAAAGTCTACCAAGTGAAGATGGAAGTGGGCCATGAAACCTGCAATCTTCAACATCCAACACATTTAGGGATTCTAGATTTCCTATTGAGAAGGGTATATGACCAAAGAAACTGGTTTGCCCAATATGTAATTCTTTAAGAGGATGATAAGGGAAAAATTCAGGAAAAGAACCAACAAGGTTCTTGTTTGCTCTCAAGTTAAGAAATTGGAGGTTTGGAAGTCGAAAGATATCAATGGAAATTCACCATACAAATTACAATCTCGCAAATAAAGGGATGTTAAAGCAGAGAAATTTGCCAAGAAACGAGGAACAGGGGAGGAGATGTCCATATAACTAAGGCTAACATATTTTATCTTGCTAAAATTCCGAACAAACGTACTGAAATCAGGCTGTTTCAGTTCCAACTGATTCGAAGACAGGTCAAGGAGTGACAAATTGGAGAGCTGTGAGATTTCTAATGGGATTTGGCCAGAAAAACCAGAAAAGGAAAGGTTGAGATAAGTCAACCTTAGAAGGTGGCCTAATTGAGAAGGAATTAGAGAGCCATTGAAATCATTATAAGCAAGATTAAGGGTTTGAAGGTGTGAAAGGCGGAATAGACTACTGTTTGCCTTGATAGAACCATAGAGACAACTGTGATGTAGATTAAGAGCTATTACATGATAGCTGTGTTCATCGCACTCGATGCCATCCCATGAACAACAATCATCTTTTTCTTTCGGAGACCATGAAGCAACCTTGGGGTATGCCAAAGGATCACCAGAAGCATTCTGACGTACGATAAGGCTATCCTTGAATTCCAGCAGCGCATCACCCTCATCGGTGTGGCAGAGTGGCTGCACATGAGAAAACAAACAAGTTAGTAGTATTACAAGATGAAGCAATATTGGGGTTGTGGAAAGCAAGCGCTTCATGATGGACTTCATATTTGTGTGGTTTATAGAGGGTGGTGGCGTATGTGATAAGTAAAAGGAGATTATTGTGTCGTCTGTTAGCCACAACTAGGCCTTTTATATAGATAGAGGATTAAAAAAAAAAAAAAAAAAAACATTATTGCATTTTCATTGCACAAGAAGGGACCACACACGACTTATCTATTCTTGACTCAGTAGGGGAGTCGGTTCATTGAACGGAGTAATGCTACGTATCTATCAATATTGAGTTGATATCTAACAGTTCTTCTTAATGTCATCGGACTTTTTGCTCGAAAAAGAATGAGGTTTCTGTGTTAGAGGTGCACTACTGGTATAGTAGTATATGTTTTTGTACGTTAGATGTAAAAACAAAAAAACAAAAAAAAAAAAAACAAAAAAAAAAAATTATAGAAAATCAGTAGTGAATATGCAAAACTAAATGAATTTGGTTCTAAACATAACTCCATATCTGTAGGATAATGTTTGTTCCTATTTTTATCATAAACTTCCGGGAAAAAAAAAAGATTAAAACAAAAACACATTTTTCCTCTAAACAAAAACAAAAACACCGACTGTACGTTTTATTGAGTCATATTTGGATTGGCGTGTATAACGCAAAATTATACGAGTCTTACACGTCCAACCCACCTAGTCATATTTGCTTGGATATTTTGATGTCTATGCTACATTTGAATCTTGATTATGTATTGAAACTCGGGTTGAGTGTAATTTACGTGGACACGTTTACACATCAAATAGATATACATTGTGTTTTTAGATATTTTTATGTAATTATTAATTATTATGAATGCATGAAAATATAACGTTTTTTAGTTACGTAATTCCAATGCAATTGAGTTAACCATAATTACTAGTTAATTGATAGTTTTAATGATAAGTATTTATCAATTAGTAGTTAATGGATTCTTTTTCGGTAGGACTTTTTATTTCACACAACTAGTACTTTTAAGTTATTAAATTAATTTTTTAACAGACTGATCGATTTATAGTTTATAAATTTTATCTTATCATAAATTCATAAAATAGTGTCTAAGTAATTTTCACAATTTTTTTGCAATATCACAACTTAACCAAAGTTGATATTTCTATTCTACCAGAAAAAAAACGTTGATACATACATATATATATGTATATATATATTCTCTTAAATATGGAGTACCAATATTTTTATAGTTATGAATTAAAAAAAAAAAAATCCCACTATGACTTTATTTTTATTGGTACGCAGTGCTCGTGTCCTTCATACCACAAATATTAATTACAAGAGTCTGTTCAAATTCAAACATGAGATTAAGGCATCCTAAACCCTTTATCCACCCCACCATCACCACTAGGCAAGCCCTAGTGGCTTTCCACTGTGACTTGTTACTTGTTAGGTGATTACTACCAAAACATACTAGTCATAACATAGCACTCAAAGGTTGATATCAAAACCAGAAGACTAGTTCTAACTTCTAACATAAAAGAATAAGAAAAGAAAAAGTAACCACATGGACTTTGAACTATGCATGCAACTCCAAAAGTTAGTAATACAATTCAATCCTTCAAACAAGTTTGTAGATAGTGACGGAGCCACTTGAACATAAGAGAGATAACTGCTTCTATTCACATTTTTTTAAAATTAAGGTTTAATTGTAATAATTTTTATGTTTTATTTATTCTTAGATTGGTTTTTGCAAACCAACTAGACATTTATTTTGTGTTCAAATATTTTTACTTATTTGTTGATTATTTTGAAAGTTGCAACATTTTATACTTTGATATTAGATTTGATATTTAAGTACAATATTCTTTTTTTTGTTTTTGTTTTTTTTTTGTTTTTTTTTTTGTTTTTCCTTTTTAGTGGATCTTGCACGGGTATTCAACGCTTTGTGTTCTGTGTTCGCTTCAGAACATTTTCTCAAGTAGAATATAACTTATCCTTGCTATCTTTTATTTTGTGTGACTAATATATTTAGATACAAAAGAAGGATTAATCCGAGTCATTATTAAAATAGTTAGATTAACAAAAGGGAGAAAGAAGTAAATAGTATTCTTACATAAAATAATTAGAGTAAATAATAAATTTATTAGATAAATGATTTATTTACTTCTTGAAAATATGTTTTTAGCTAGTAAATTTGTTATTTACATAGTAAATTTATAATTTACCTAGGAAATTTTTGTTCGAAAAAATTACCCATAGAACTATATTTTTTTCTTTTATTGGTCAACATGATGCAAATTTCTCCATCTTGACCAACATGAAAAAGCTTTATTTTTATTAATATCTGATTTGTGTCATATTGGTGCAGTATCAAACGAGTCTAATACCCGTGCGTTGCACAGGAAATGAGAAAAAATAAATTAAAAAACTGAGTATTATATGATAAAAATAGTTTGTTAAGATAAATATTATAATTATAATCAATATAATTATTCTCAAGATCTCTCCCAACAATGAAAATGTAAAATCAAAATGACAATAGTACTAACAATAATAAAAATGAAAACAAAAGCAAAAAAGAAAAAAATCTTCTGTAGTTATACTCATTTAAAGGAAAAAATTAAAACAAAAATAAAGCAGAAAACAAAAAAAAAAAAGAACAAAAATCTTTAAACTCAAAAGAATCGGAAAAAACTAACCCTAACAAAAACATTATAATAAAATAAAATATATAACTCATTTCTTTTTTTTTACTGTTTTAAAAAAAATAAAAATTTTTTTTATCAGGTTATATACATGCAAAAACTAAAAAAAATGATTTTTAAAATATAAAACAAAACAAACAAAAAAGGAAAAAATTACATGCAGAATCCTTAAAAAAAAAAAAGGGTCTTTAAAAAATAGAACAAAAGAAACAAAAAAGACACAAAAAAAAATCCGAAATAAAGATAAAAAATTGAAAGTAAAAAATTGTTTAAAAAAAAAAAAAAGGCAAAGTGAACAAAAACATAATACAACAATAGATCAGAATCTAATGTCTAAAATTTAGCGTAAAAAAAAGGCAAAATATGTGAGGACAAAACCGTCCTTTCACTGTAGATAAGCCAAAATCAGCACATAGGATATGGGTAAAATTAGCAGTTTAATGTAGAAAAAGTAACTATTGTGCATTCTTATAGAAAAAAAGAACCGTACAGTAAAAGCAACAAAAATTAAAAAAAAAAAACAAAAATCACTTTTTATTAAACAGTGAAATATTATATATTTTTACGGTAGTAAAACAGCAAAAATTAAAAAAAAAAACAACTATAGCAAAACAACAAAAGTTATTAAAAAAAAACTATTCACTGAATAGTAAAGCAAAACAGCAAAAGTAAAAAAAAAAAAAAAAAAAAACGTAACAAAGCACCAAAATTAAAAAAAAAAAAAACAACAACAACAGTAAAAGTAAAAAAAAAATACAACAACAACAATAAAAGTAAAAAAAGGAAAAAAAAAAAAAACAAAAACAAAAACAAAACAATAGCAGCCAACGTTAAAAAAAAAAAAAAAAAACCAACAGCAGCAAATGGTTAAAAAAAAAAAGAAAAAAAAGGGGGAAAAAATCAACAAACGTGAAGAAGAAAGAAAAAAAAAGTGAATGAATAGTGTTTACTGTTCATGAACAGTGATTTTACTGTTATGAACAGTGATTTCACTGCGCAGGACAGTGGCAGAGCAGAGTTATGAGGGGTAAAATGGGCAGTTCACTGTGCGAGGGGAAAAGAAAGAAGAAAACAGAAGGGTAAAACCATAATTTCACTGTGCAGATGGGCAAATCCGGTAGAACACTGTAGAAGAAACAGTGAAAATGCGCTTTCCTTTAGTATAATAGTATAATTTTTGTGTCATGTTGATATAATGATCTTTAAATTTGTGTTATTAAGGTCTTTTCCTCAATTTATTATTTACTTCAAATATTTTAAAACATTATATTTGCTTCAATTATTTTCGCAATACTGATATTTACCACAATTTTCCTAAATGGTAAAATGCATAAGAAGTAGGAAAGAAGGATGATCGACTATTTCAATCACTTAGCATTAAGTATTGTTTAGATTAAGATGAAATCTCAAGATGCATGAGTTTCATAAAAGATAGGACTTCGTTTGGGTATTGAGATTTATTTCTAATTTAGTTTTCTCTTTTATTTTTAAATGTATTAAATGGTACAATATGTAATGTTTATACGACAACTAATATAGATGGTCAAATTGGAGTTCTTATTTTAAAAGAATGTCCTAAAATAAATTTAAAAGTTAAACGAATGAGAAAATTTAATGTCCATTGATGTAAAATATACCCTTGTTTTCATTTCAGGAAACAAAATAAATCCATAAATAAATTGGTCTCGTTTTTTCTCTCATGACTTGATCGTTCTTGAGGTTAGAAACTTCTAGCCCTATTTGAAGCGGGTATAGTGCTACATTATGATGCTTCTTGTTTTTTTTTGTTTTGTTTTTTTTTTTTTTTAAACACTTTAACAGGAAGATATCGAGATTTCTTACTAATTTGATTTCTATTTTAAATTATAAATGTATATACTCTTTGTTAATAATCTATGATAGATCTTTTCAAAAAAAAAAAAAAAAAAAAATCTAAGATAGATACATGGACCAATCCCTGTTATTAGGTGTATGTTTCTACATAGGGGTGTGTGTGTATTTATATATTTATCTCTATAGTTTAACGAAAGTAGTTGTGACTACACATTAATTATTTTCATCACCGACGAATTAAAGCCTGTGCTTTTATTGTATATTGACTATATGCAGATAGCATTTGGAACTTGGACTTGATTTTAAAAAAATAAAATAAAATAAAATAAAACGCACACACACACTATTTTTATAGTATGCGATGTGTGAATCATCTATATATTCTTTTTTTTTTTTTTTGAAAGAAAAAGCTTCATTGATGAAATCACAAAACAAGATCGGCTTTCACAAACGGACCAAGCCATCTTGGAACATAGTCAACACCAAAACAATAAACGACTTAGAAATAGCATGTCTTGCCAAAAGATGAGCAACTCTGTTCCCATCCCGGGAAGTATAACCAACCGTCCCACTCCTTGCAGCCGAAATGAAGTCTCTCACATCTTCAATAATATTCGCTTCTGGTGCCTCCTCTACTGGACTCTGAATAGCCCTAACAGCATTTAATGCATCCGATTCTACCACCCAATTTTCTAATCTCAGAAAGTTGGCTAAACATACACCCTCTTTCACCGCAAGGCATTCTCCTAAGTGGGGAGTAAACTTGCCAAAAATACATCTCGCCAAAAAACTCAGAACAGCCCCATCTTTATCTCTAGCCACCACTCCAATGCCAATGTACTCCAAGGAACTATCTACCGCTGCATCTACATTGATTTTGATCTGACCATGATTAGGGGTGTGCCACGAACCCTTCGAAGCTAGACTCTTCTTTTCAAGGGGCTTGTCCAGACCATTACAAACCAAAAAATCGCCTAGAAATCTTCCCGCCCAAGACATAACCTTATCTGCATTCATCATTTTATTCTCGAACATCCACTTGTTGCGTCTCTGCCATAGACACCAAGTAATTGTCAAGAACACACCCATTTCATCACTATTCTAATGCGTAGACCCAAAGATACAAAGAGCATAAAAAGTTTCTCCCGGAAACTTCTTCAAAACTGGCCATAACACACTATTCCTCCAAACCTCCTGAGCCTCTAGACAATGCCAAAACACATGACTAATGTCCTCCAGATCATCTCGACATAGCGGACAAAGCTTATCCACCTCAATCCCACGCTTAGAAAGGGAGGACTTTGTTGGAAGAGCATCATGGAAAGCTCGCCATACATGGATTTTGACTTTGTTCGGTACACACGACTTCCATAATTTCCCCCACCAAATTGAATCTGACCCTCCCCCTGACGTAGATCCCCTACAACTCCTATCCATCTCAACTCATAAGCAGACCTAACGGAAAACCTTCCTTTGCCGTCATAATGCCACACCCACCTGTCAGATCTACTCCTCGAACTCAATGGAATACTCCAAATCAATTCCCGATCTATCGGTAAAAAGATAGATTCCAGCTTCTCCCTATCCCACCCAAAGGGTGACAATAAGTCAGATACTTTTAGCTTTTCCATATTAGGCGGGGGTCTTGAAATAGGTCGGAAAAGAGTTGGACGAGGAATCCACGGATCCTTGAAAACCTGTACACTCTCCCCATCTCCAATCCGCCAGCGCAAACCCTCCTTTAAAAGCTCCCGACCCCATACAATACTCCGCCACACATAAGAAGCATTACTTCCAATATTAGCATCAAGAAAATTTGAATTGGGAAAGTACTTAGCTTTGAGGACACGAGCCATAAGAGAAGAGGGAGACGTGAGAATGCGCCAACCTTGTTTAGCAATCAAAGCTTTGTTAAAAGCTGACATGTCTCGAAACCCCATACCTCCCTCGGCCTTTGCCTTAGTAAGCATCTCCTATCTAATCCAGTGAATCTTCCTATCTTCGCTGCCTCCATTCCACCAAGATCTGGCGATAAGAGATTGGAGATTATTGCAAAGAGTAATGGGTACCTTAAACACACTCATAGCGTAAGTAGATGTAGCTTGAGCCACTGCCTTAATCAGGATCTCTCTCCCACCCACTGAAAACAGACTACCCTTCCACCCTTGCAACTTCCCCCAAAATTTCTCTCGAACCCGATCAAAAGTTCTCCTCTTTTCCGGCCCACAAACGACGGCAACCCAAGATATGAATCATGAACTCCTCCCAGTAGCAATCCTAAGCAATCAGTGATCATATCCTTCCTCTCCCTCGACAAATTCGGACTAAAACTGATAACTGATTTTTGAAGATTAATCACTTGTCCTGAAGCCCTTTCATACTTTCCCAAAATGTCTTTAATCAGCCGGCAACAATCCAAATTGGCTTTACCAAATATAATGCTATCGTCCGCAAAAAATAAATGACTGATGCGTGGCACCCCTCTCGCACAAGAAATCCCCAAGATAGATTGTTCACTTTGAACCTTCCGAAACAAACTCGAGAGACCCTCTGCACAAAGGAGAAAGAGATATGGAGACAAGGGGCATCCCTGTCGAAGACCTCGAGAGGGAACAACATATCCAACTGGCTCACCATTTAAGAGAAAAGCAAAGTGTGCCGTTGAAACACAATCCATAATTCTCCTAATCCAGTCGTTAGAAAAACCAAGTCGTACCATAATAGCTTGTAGAAAAGACCACTCAACTCTATCATACGCCTTGCTCATATCTAACTTTAAAGCCATCAAACCTTCTCTCCCTCCAGATTTCCTATTAATAGTATGCATAGTCTCAAAAGCCGCAATAATGTTGTCAGTAATCAAACGCCCTGGAACAAAAGCACTCTGTTCATCCGAAATAATGTCCGGCAGGTACCCCTTCAGACGATTCGCCAAAGTCTTCATAATAATCTTGTACACTACATTACAAAGACTAATGGGTCGAAAGTCCGATACCTTTTTCGGAGACTTGATCTTCGGAATGAGAACAATATAAGTAGCATTTAAATCCCGAACTGAACAATGGACATTAAGCACTTCGAGACATGTACGAGAGACATCTGTACCAACTAGATCCCAATTCTCTTGGAAGAAACCAGCATGAAACCCATCAGGCCCCGGCGATTTCCAAGCTCCCATACTAAACACTGCCCTTTTGACATCTTCCTCTGAGAAAGGAGCATTAAGAGATCTAGACATAGCTGGAGTCACCCTCCTCTCCACCCCTTCCAATACCGCTCCCAAAGACACCTCGTCTGGCTGAGTAGTCGCAAAGATGTTGGCAAAATAGCCATTAAGCACATCCACCATATCCTCCTTCTTTGTGACCCAGGCCCCCATCTCATCTTCCAACCCTATAATCCGATTCTTATTCCGCCTCTGCGTTGCCTTGTTGTGGAAAAATTTGGTATTTCGATCACCCCCTCGAAGCCAATCTGCTCGCGCCCTTTGTTTCCAATAATACTCCTCTAATCCCAATAGCCGGTTTAATTCAACCTCCACCTTCTTACATTTGTTCCTTACCTCCGTACTCCAATTGCACTTATTGAGTTCAGTCAACTCATTTTGTAAAGAAACTACCCGTCTTGGAATACTACCAAAAGATCGTTTACTCCAGTTCCGAAGCTTACCTGCACAACCCTTCATAGTTTCCATGAGATCCTTATCATCACCTCCGTTACCCGATCGAACCCATGCCTCTCTCAACACCACTTTAAAATCATCCTTCGTCTTCCATAAAGGCTCAAAAACAAATCTTCGTACCAACCGCCCTGAACCTTTTCTTGCTTGCCGATTGGACTCAAGCACAAGGTGAATAGCACGGTGATCCGACCCAAAAAAGTCCCGATGAAAAACTCTACATTCTTTATACATCTCCGTCCATTCCGAATCCGCAAACCATCGATCAAGTCTTTCTTGTATATTCCTTGACTCCTCTTGACGATTATTCCACGTGAATGGATGTCCTTGATAACCCAGATCATACAATTCGCAGTCGACCACAGCATCTTGGAAACCAAAAATACTTGTGTCCATTCTGGCAACTCCCCCATTCTTCTCCGACAGGTGCAAAACCTCATTAAAATCTCCTGCAATCAGCCAAGGCAAAGTGAACTGCTGACGAAGGCGACGAAGAAGATCCCATGATAAATGACGCTGCGCTTTCTCAGGATGTCCATAAAAGCCGGTAAATCGCCAATTCTTTCCATCGGGCGGAGTCACGAAGCAGTCAATAAAACCACGATTATATCCCTTAATTACCACATCCCATTCTTTTTTCCAAAGAAGAATAAGACCACCACTTCTGCCGACACAATCTACGTGCACCCCACCATCAAAACCAAGTCTACTCTTTACTAAACTCGCCCTCCGACCACATAATTTAGTTTCCGAAATGAAAACTAAATCTGGGGAATAACTCCGAATCAACATCCGAAGCTTGTCGAATGCCCGAGGATCCCCTAGTCCCCGAGCATTCCAAGCTATGACACTCATAACTCTCGGCGGGGTTGCTCCGCAACCTCCGCCGATATACCTATGTTCGAAATATCACCAAACGCCAATCTCTTACGATCACCCGAAACCGAATCGTCCTCCATCTTCCTCTTCGTTACACCTTTGATGACCAACTCACGATCCGTCTGTTGCTGGCCAGCCTCTCTCTTTCGGCTCCCCCCCTTACCCTTTTTACGTGCATGGACGTTTATTTGGTCAGCCACCAACTTAACAAGAGGTGCCCTCAAATCCGCATGCAACTGCTCACGTGCTCCCTTCAATTGACCTTGAGACACCACCTATATATTCAAACTAATTAACTTAATACTGCGCCCATATAATAGAGTTCTATAACACACTTTTTATGTTGAAAGTCAATATCAAATTATCCATAATTTTCTAAACAAAATTGTATTTTTCTGGGCATCTCAATATTAACATCGATATTTCTTCTTCTTCTTTTTTCTTTTTATTTAAATATATTATTGAATATGTAGTTCTAATATTTCTTTGTATATACACGGACATGAAAATCAGAGAGAATTATATTCCTACTAAAACAAAATGATAAAGACGTTTCTAGAAGCATATATAGAAAATCGTTCAGCATAATGTGGAACTTTGCATTGAGGAGTTAGTCTAGAACATATTAACCAAAAAAAAAAAAAAAAAAAAAAAAGAAAAAGAAACGAAACGAAATGAAAAGACGAAAAATAAAAAGGACAAAACTCAACCCGTCAATCCAGGGTTGATATTTTAAACCAAAGAATGATTCGAAGGAAAAAGAACAAGAAAAGACGACTATTAATAAGAACGTAATGTTCATTAACTCCAAGCCATGCATGCAACTCTAAAAATACACCGGAATCCTTCAAACACTATTAACAAGAAAAGACGACTATTAATAAGAAAGTAATTATTTATAAATGATGAGTAAGAGGACCTCTTGGATCCATTCCGATTGATATATGTCATCGTAATAACCAAATTATCAGTTATCTAAAACATATTCTTATATGAAAAACATATACACCATGTTCATAGTATTATCATATCAGAATAATCAATATAATGATATGGTCCTTATATTTTATACATATATATATATATTATCATATAGTATTATAGATCCAGATGAATTCATTATGGAACTTCCTTCTTATATGGAGATTTCTTTTTTCTTTTCAATAAATAGAAGGAGCTAAATTCCCATTCAAATCAAATTTATTAAAAAGATGAAAATAAAAAACTAAATTATAAGTGGCCTTTAGAACATATAATTTGAATACAAAATTCAAAATTTTAGACGAGAAACACTGTAGAGAAAAATTTAAACTATGAAAAATTCATTATATTTTACACATAATTTAACTTGATTAACTTAAAGTTTTAACATTGATTTGTAAAATGAGTCCAAACAATAAAGTTTTAAAATATACTTAATTTTTTGTTTTAATTTCCTAGATAGATATATTATGGACATCTTGACCGATATCAATATATATATATATTCTATTTAATACATTCTTGAATATATTAATACCGTTGTCCGGACATGATTTTTGAGAGAATACACTAGTACAAATTACGGTTTACATGATGGTTTTTGATTGTCGTGTAAAGTTTACATGACGGTTATAAAACTGTCATGTAATCCACCATCGTGGAAGATACCACGACGGTTATAAGAACTATCGTGGTATCTCAATTTTACACGACGGTCAACAACCGTCGTACTATCACGCATTTAAAATACGCATACCGTAGTGTAAAGTGGACTTTACACGACGGTTATTCAAGAACCGTAGTGTGAAGTGGACTTTACACGACGGTTCCAACGAGAACCGTGGTATAAAGCGGACTTTACACGACGGTTCCAACGAGAACACATTATACGACGGTTTTTGGCGATAACCATCTACAATATGCACCAAAACTTGCACCAAAACTGTCCATAACATTCACAAAAACTTAAAGTAACAACTAAAAAATCAAACACACTCTACATGCATCAATTTTCATATCATTATCCAACAAAAAACCATTTTGGCATTTTATCGAGCATGTGGTAGGCGAAAAACAATCGGTGTTAAACATTGGATGTAAAGTGCCAAATCCATTCACATTAGATTCCAATCTAAATAACAACAACAAAAAGACATTCAAATAACTCAAAATACTTGTATAGATCGGATTTATTAAGCATGGGTTGTTTATATATTTGTTAGACAACAAAAAGTTTAGATATAAAAACATGCACCTTGCTTTTTCGCCAAGTATAGTGCACGGCCACACCTAGAGAGAGAGAGATGGACAGCGGCGGCGACGACAGCGGCTTGATCGGAATTTAACTCGAAGGCGGCGGCGGGTGGGCGAAGGAGGTGGTGAGAGAAATGAAGAAAAAGATTTTTGGTGTCTAGAAAGGATGAGAGCGGCAAAAAAAATGAAGAGAATGAAGTTTAGAGTGTATTTAAGCATTAGGTTTTCGCATGGATTTCAAAGTATGAAAATTTAAAATTTTCAAATTTTTCGAGGGATTACACAACGGTTTTTGAAGAACCATCGTGTAATCCTCCACCTGATGAGGGATTACACGACGGTCCCTTTAGACCGTCATGTAAAACCCCACAGAAGGTAGGGTTTTACAAATTTCAAAGTATGAAAATTTAAAACTTTTAAATTTTTCGGAGGATTAGAACCGTCGTGTAATCCTCCACCCGATGAGGGATTACACAACGGTCCCTTTGGACCGTCGTGTAAAACCCCACAGAAGGCGGGGTTTTACAATTTTCAAAGTATGAAAATTCAAAATTTTAAAATTTTTTGAAAGATTACACAACAGTTTTTAAAAACTGTCATGTAAAGAAAGGATTACATGACGGTTCTTCAAGAACCGTCGTGTAATTCTCCACCCGAGGGGCGTTTACACGACAGTCACTGGGACCGTCGTGTAATCCCCTCGTTGGGTGTTTACACAACGGTCCAAAGGGACCGTCGTGTAATCCCTCACTGAGATTACACGACGGTCTCAAGGGACCGTCATGTAATCTCATGGAATTACACGACGGTATTCGTGGAACCGTCGTGTAATCCCTACTTTTGCACGACGGTTCCACGAGAACCGTCGTGTAATTCTATTATTGCACAACAGTTACTAAACCGTCGTGTAATCATCGTCTAATTCGAAGATTACACGACGGTTTTCTGAGAACCGTCGTGTAAACGTCTAATTACACGACGGTGTTTGGAAACCGTCGTGTAATCTCCGTTGTGTAATCCACCTTTTATAGTAGTGATAATATTAATAAAGACGTTTCTGCAAGCATATATAGAAAAATTCTTCAGCATGATATGGAACTTTCAATTGAGGAATATTAAAACATATTAGCTATAGACAAAAACCAAAAAGAACACAAAAAGCAAAGAGCGAAAGGAAGAATGATTCCTACTGTAAGAGTTGTTATTTTGTGAGGAATTTGCTTCGTAGAAACACAACTCAACCTGTCAATCTAAGTTTGATATTGTAAACCAACGACTGATTCCAATGAAAAACTACGAGAAAAGACCACTATAAGAAAGTAATATATATTCATTGACTACAAACCATGCATGCAACTCCAAAAAATACAACGGAATCCTTCAAACACGTTTTAAGATTTTTTTTTTTTTTTTAATTGGGTATGAATGGTGTTTGGAGCTGATTTGTCAACATCAATATCCTTTTCTTTTCTTTTTAATAATTCTTGAATATGTAATGCCCGGACATGATTTTTGAGAGAATAATATTCTCACTCAAACAAAACAATATTGACAAAGGCGTTTCTGGAAGCATATATAGAAAAATCGTTCAGCGTATTATGGAACATTCAATTGAGTAGTAGAGACAAACAAAAAAGAACAAAAAAAAAGCGAAGAATGAAAGAGAGAAAGATTCCTACCATAAGAGTTGTTAATTTGTGAGGAATTATTGCTACATAAAAACACAATTGACCTATCAATCGAAGTTTGATATATATTCTAAACCAAAGATTAATTCCGATGAAAAACTACAAGAAAAGACGACTATAAGAAAGTAAAGTAGTAATATTCATTGACTCCGAACCATGCATGCAATTCCAAAAATACAACGGAATTCTTCATACACGTTTTATTTATTATCTATTATTATTATTATTATTATTATTATTATTTCTTGTATGAAAGGTGCTTATTGTTTGGAGCTGTTTTGTCGACGTCAATACCCGTCTACCTTTTCCATCGCTCTGCGTCAAGGCCTTGACTGTACCTGCAGAAGGCACTCCGGCCCTCAAATCAAGCAAATGGCTGCGGAAGAATGGAGAAAAGAGAGTATGATGCTGAGACTCAACAAAGTGGAGATTTGATGCTGAAACAAAAATAATAATATTAAGGATATTTTTAGCAAATGTATAGATTTATATACATTATGTAACGTGATGATATATATAAAAATATGAAAATTCAAAATGCATAGTATACTTTCTGAAGAAAAGAAAAATACATGATATAAAAAAGTAAATAAACGTAAAAAAAAAAAAAAAAAAAAATTAACTACAAAAACTTCAATCTTGATCCTCATACCTCGTTCTATGATATTCAATTTCTGCACAGACCTCAATCATCACCAATCAGATAAAATGGAACCAATTATGTAAGGTAGGCTTACGAGGAACATCCCAGACCTGATAATGGTTAAGTAAATATAAATCACTAATTATTTATTAGACTTGGGATTTTAGTTCCATCAATCAAACAGGTTATATGTTTGCTAATTATTTTCTTAAGGGTAAAAAAATAAAAAAAATTCTTAAGATCAAGTGTTTTAAGTCACTAAAGTTGTTTCAATTCCAAACAATATGAGACAGATCAAGGTATGACGAATTTGAGAGTTGTGAGATTTCCGATGGGATTTGATCAATAAATTACCAAAAAAATGAAAGGTTGAGAAGTGTCGACCTTAGAAGATGGCCGCCAAGTTGAGAAGGAATTAGTGAGACTATTACTAGAGTTGATAAAACCATAAAGAGAACTAGCTTTGAGATGAAGAGCTGTTATTACATGAGTATATGAAGTACGAAATATAAATTTGTAAAAAACTTCTTGCTAGCATTTGAGAGTGTCCAATCTTTTTTTCTTTTCTTTTCTTTTCTTTTCTTTTTTTTTTTGAGAGCGTCAAATCTCAATATTTCAATATATAGAGCATTCATTTTCAATATTTCAAGAAATATACTTGAATTTGCGAGCACAAAAAAGAAGGGGAAGGGGGAGGGGGGGTGGAGGGAAGAAAGAAAGAAAGAAAAAAGAGAAATATCATCGAAATTGTTGTAAAGTGTCAGGAAAACGAAAACAGAAACTGCATATGATGTTTTCTGAGTCCTTTTTTTTTCTCTCTCTCTCTCTTTCTCTCTCTAAAATACACGAAGAATGTCATATCTCTTAATTAAATGAATTAAGAATTTTTTTTTAGTTTTATTTTGGGCCTGAAATCCGTGTTAAACATGTCAATCGTGTCAGCTCATTTCCGACCAATTTATTTTTGTGTTAAACGTGTCGATCCAATTTCGACCCAATTATTAATCGTACGGTCCAAACCCATTTATTACATGTCGTTCTCGTGTCATGTCACCGTGTCATGTCTGAATAATTTGAAAATTCTAACATAAATGTATTAAACGTGATAATCGTGTCAACCTATTTCCGACCAGTTTATTTTCGTGTTAAACGTGTCGACCCAATTTCGACCGAATTATTAATCGTGCGGTCCAAACCCATTTATTACGTGTCGTTCTCGTGTCGTGTCACCGTGTCATGTCCAAAATTACCGGTCCTAATGCAACAATTTCTCTAATGAGTTTGGTCAATATATCACAGTAAAAAGGTCGCCGCCAATTTCACTACCCCGAGTTAAAATAAAAAAAAAAAAAAAAAAAAACAAGTCATAGGTTACGATTCATTTCACAGTTTGTTTTCTCATTGTGTCAAATAAATGTCAATTTAATTAAAATGTGTTTTAATAAAAAGATAGATTCTATAATGGGGTAAGGTTTTTGGCCCTATTAATAAGGTAAAATTTGCAACCTTTTTATTTGAATCCAAATATTAAAAAAGTTTAGTTTTTGTTTGATACGTTAATTAGAGATGAAGTTTTTAAATTAAAATTGATTGATTTTTTAAAAATTAATTATAAATTTTATTAATTTTTCATAAAAATATAAAAATTAAATTAAAAAAATATAATTTAATTAGAGTTAAATTAAATTAACCAGCGTAAGTTTAAAGACTACCAAGTTAAATAAATCCTCCCACCCACAATCAAATTTCTATGCGAGAGAAAATAAAAAATAAAAAATAAAAAAAGAGCCTCATGGACTTGGGGAGGAACTTCAATGGCAATGGGGTTGGGGGGCCAGGGGGCTCGACGGCTCGTCTGGCGGTGGGCAATTGATGGCCCTCTCCATTATCACCTCGTCGCCTCCCACTCGAACTCGTCGTCGGAGAAGAAGATCATGAGACCCATCTCTGGTGGGCCGCCATCCAGCGGCCGCCGCCGTCCTAATCAGCACGAGTCAAGCAGCCCACTAGTCAAATCGCGACTCCGCAACCATTGCCGACATCGCGAGCTCGCCTGCGTTTTAGATCCGCCCTTCGCCGACCTCACCGACATCACAATCCGAGCAGGAATCTGCGAGCCACTCCGCTGCGCAAGCCATCGAACCCCTTCCACCGCGCGGCTGTCGATCGCCCCCCATCGTGAGTTGTTGAGATCATACACAAGGATCGCCGCTGCGAGCCAACTCCGCCGCGCGAGCTATCGCGCCTCCCCGACGGCGGCGCCCTCTGTCGCTGGTCATCGATATATCTTGCTCGGTGTTTTGGGAATATTTTTTCAGGCTTTTTTGAAATTTTTTTTTTTCCTCTTTTTCAAACATAATCTGGTGTGGCGCAACCACAATTTTTTTGACGTAACTTTTTAATCCATGCCCTCCGAATATCATCGGATGGTTAAAATTTTTTTACCCTATCAATAGAGTAAAGTAACTTTACTCCGTTACATAATTGCCAAAAAAAAAAAAAAAAAAAAAAGATCAACATATAGTACGAATTATATTTTTGCTCAACATATAGGTATTATTATTTTAGTAATTAGATCAACTAATTTTCAAACGGTACTCAATTATATGATTAGAAGCAATTTTGTAATCAAATTTTTAACATGAACCATTAAAATGTTAACGTAATAATTAAAATAACAATTACAATTCTTATTGTAAGTTTAGGGGAAAATAAAAGTCAATATTTATATTGTGTTTTTACTAGTACATTTGAGGTCGATGTGAACTGACTATATGTGGTGAAGAGAGTCTTTTCCAACGGTGCTATCAAGTTCAAAGACCTGAGCGATGGGATGATATTCCAAGTTATTGATCGGCAAATGAAGAACTACATGGAGCGTGTGGAGTAGCTCGAGGAGACGTCCTTGAGGCTCCTATCTACCGGCCTTGGGTAGTCAACTCAACCACCCTTCTATACTATATTTTTATTTTCTCTTGGTGTGTTTTATTTTGTTTTGCTTTGTTTTTCTTTTAGTTTGTTTTTCTTTTTGATAATTCATTAAACTGTTTTTATATGTGGCATGCTTATCATCGAGGTGTTCTCTTTTCCTGTACTCTTCACAGTTCCTTATTTTTAGACATTAAGGACGCCGTCCGATTTCGGTTGGGGGTGGTAAGCATATTCATGTTGTGAGATTTGTCTTTGTCGTAGGTGAATCAATTTGAGTCAAAATTTTTCGATATTGCTTAGGTGTTGAAGAAAAAATGTTTGGATTAAGTCAGTTTTTGCTATCTTAATTATCTATGAAATAACTTCTAGAATTTATCTTGAGCATGTTTTAAGCCTTGTGGTAGGATGGATGTTGAAGCATTTTTACAGAGAAAGTTTCCATGTTTTAAGCATTTTACATCATTGATCATTAAAAAGAATGATCCAAGCCACCAGGAATGCTTTTTTGTTTGAATAAATTTTTGTAAAATGGTGCTTCACTCACCTAAACAACAGGGGCGATTTTGGAAATCCAAATAAAAGGAAATCAGCGAGATTTTTTTTTTTTTTTTTGGGGTGCCAGTATGTTTTTATTAATTTGAGGAAAAAAAGTGAGGCTTTTATATACGCATGAATACATATTAATGTACGCATGTATGCATATGCAATAGGTGTATCTCTAAACCTACAAAAAAAGAAAAAGAGGTTTTATATAGTAACTCTAAAAGTGACAAGCAGCAACGATATTTAACATATTAAAATTAACGGAACTACTAGACTTAATATAACAGAACACGACATTCATTATGCAACATCTACCCAAAGGAACAAAAAAACCATTGTAGTAACATCATCTTTACAGACTCCACAAGAAATAGATAACGTTATTCATTTCATAATTAATATGGTAATCTCAGTTGTTGTAAAATAATATGTTCATCTCGTAACTATAAGTCGCATTAGAAATCTCATTTTCTTTAAATCCTTAACAACAAGGAATATTTGAAATTAATTAATCCATTAAAATATATAGGCCGTCTCACTCATTTATAATATAAAATGAAAGCAATTATAAATGGCGTATATTAATTCAAAGATGTAATGTAAAAGTGGCAATCATATAAACCTTTTTATTCCCTCTACAAATTCATAATAAACTAAATCCTAAATTATCCTAAGAGAACAGAAAACGGTTTTGTTTCCCACTAAATATAATACCAAGTACCTTATCTTCGTAATGTACAAATCAGTACCACTTTTCTTATATGATAAATTTTCTGAAATTTCTAAAGTAAAAACTGTTCTTTTTTCACTATTGACAAAAATTACAGTTTTAAGGAAGGTCTTGTAAATGGTGGTAGTAACTCTAACTGCCCTAAGGCAGCAAAATTCCTTGTCGCTTAAGTAGCGACATGCTCACATATGGTGTAATGACTGCCCCAAGCCGTTGGACTAGGTTTTCAACAAGTTCTTTTTTTTTTTCTTTTTTTTTTTTTTCTTTTTTTTAACAAGTTCTGATATGAGTGTTCAAGTAAAAAAATTAATATATCAAACTGTTGAAAATTTAATTCAACAAGTAAAACTGCAATTTGATGGTAAACATGATAGTTTCTATATTATATAAATCTCCGTTTTTTTAATCTTAGATGCTTTCAACCTTTCAGCTGCTTCGTAGAAAGTTCCTTGGAAAGCTTTTATATCATTGATTATGAGGCTTCAAATGTCTTCCAATATTGTTGATATACTTTTGTCAACTATACGAAGGTTCTTATCAATAATGCTCACAAATTTGCAAGCAATAAAGAAATTGCTCCTATCTTTCTGAAAGTTGTTCTGCCAAATATCTTGATAAGATTACAATATATAGTTTGCCCTTCTTTTGAAATTATTGGTCCTTAGCAAATTTCACATTTGAAATCCAAACACATAAGTTCTATTTGGTCATACCCGGATATATATAGAACTCTGAGCTCCTTTCTTCTATTGGTCGTAACAGGACTGAACTTCATAGTTAATATATTTATTGAAATAACCTTTTCTAAAATAATTTTCTTAATGTTTATCTTAAGTTTTGTTAAATTAAGAAAATGATTAGTCAGTGGTTAAGCACATGATGGATAGTCAATCACTAATTAATTGATAGGTCAATCAACATTTTAATTGCCACAGTCCATATTCCTTTAAAAAATATTTCTTCTATTTTCCTAAAATAAGGTCCAAAAATGTTTATTTACCCAACTTTTTCCAATATATATTCGGGGTAAGGGGGCCATAACCTATAAGGAACGGCAAGCTACAAATGGCAATCTTTTACCAAGATATGATAATTGATAAAGAAACTTATGTATTTGCAATGTATCTCCTTATCTCCTTACTCTTCTCTCTGCAATATCTGACCATTTGTGTTTTGTGTTGTGAATAAAGGGTAGTTGGTTAAGAATTTGTAGGGACGTTCTATTTCGCAGGAGGTTTGCACTATAGTTAATATCATTCTTGTTTTGTAATGTGGATAAAAGAGATTAATTTCGAAGTAGATCAAGGATGACTTATACAGAGAACTTCCATAGCATTCCTTGCATTGAACGATTTCTTCCGTGAGACACGAGTGGGCTAACCACCCCAAGCTATCATGGTAGCATCTTAAGAGAGTACTTTAGCTTCTACTCCAAGTGAAATTAACACTTGGCCCCAGAAAGTTTTAAATTTTAAATTTTATTTTTTTTAAGCTCTGCGAAATTTAAATTAGCAACTCGTTTTATCATTAAATTAAATAGACAACTAAATGCTTATTTCACGGTCATGTATTGCCGAATTAGTAGAAGACTGACCGTTTGTCAAATTCTTGGCCTGGCAATTAAAAGTTTGGACTTTGCCCCATTTGTAATTTTCTTTTTCTTTTTGAACCCGTATACCTATTTGGAACATTTATTTTGTTGTGGAGAAAACTTTTAAATAAAAATGCAAGCAAAGCACGCAGGAGGACCTCATAAAATCCGGTGGAAAAACTTTAGTTTGTCAAAATATTTCCTTTTTTCCCGACACCGACCAAGGTCCCAGCCCCGTTCCTAGTCGTAACTTGGCACTTGTTTGCATTTACAAACTAAATGCTAAATTCAACGTTTTTTATATGTTAATGGGGAAATTTATCACCTGTTGTGACATATGATAGTTTGACATTAAAACTAATATTTCATTGAAGAGTTTTTTTTTTTTTTTTTTAATCCAAAATACTAAAATTTATCATCGATTAATCTATTTAGCACTTTATTGGCATGCTCTTATATGATTTTGACTAAGATTGAGAAGCTTTAACCTAAATTGGTATCTTAACACATCAGGGAAACTTGTTAAATTGCAAGAAGCCAAAGACACGACTTCAAATTATAAATGTCGCCTGCGGTTTTACTCTCCATTATGATCACCGACAAGTTGTTGAAAGACAATAGAAGTTCAGTAAGTTTTTTCATGTGAAGAGACATGCTGGAATCCACCATCCCCCTGAAATTATTCCATTCGAGATTTAGACAGTAAAGGATTTTGACAAATGGGTTTAAAAATGAGGTGTCAAATGGGAAAATAAGATACAACAAAGATGTTTTTGGAAGCATATGGAAAAGCCATTCAACATGTTGTGGAACTTTGAGACCTATGGACTTGTTACTTGTTAGGTCACTTCTCTGCTACCCTACATTAACTCATTAGTCAAGCAGTCAATAGTCAGTAGGGTAGGCTATGACACCGAACCCAACTCTCCATGCAATTCACTGTTGATACTCTAAATCAAAGACTGGTTTTTAAAAAAAAAAAAAAAAAACAAAAACAAAACCAAAACAAAAACAAAACAAAACAATTTAAAAAAAAAAGAGAAAAAAACAAAAACAAAACAAAAAGACAACTAAGAAAGTCATCAATAGTTAGTAGAAGTAATTCGGTGAGAGTTTTCGTCCGCCTCAAATTATTCCATCAAAGATTTGATAAATGAGTTTAAAATTAACGAGATATACTTATCCGAAAAAAGGAAAAATGAAAAATAAAAAACTTTCGAATGAAGGAATTCAAGTTTTTTTTTTAATCGTATAATTTTATTTTGTTTTATTTCTTCAGAATTTCTAGACTTTTTATTTTGTATTACTTCTAAAAACTATTATGTTGTTTATTGGAAAAATTTTTTAACAGTTGGATTTATAATTGGTTTAAATAAATAAGAAAAAAAAAAAAAAAAAGATAAGTAAGAAAGTGAACAATGAGCCGTAACCAACTCAACAAATACATTTAATGCTTTACACACGTTAATATCGGTTGCCTTCTTATTGGTCAAGGAGTCAATAGTCACTAGGGTAGGCTACGATGCCGAACCTGACTTGCCGTGTTCTAAACCAAAGACTGGTTCTAATTAAAAAAAAAAAAAAAAAAAGGAACAAGGAAAGACGACTAAGAAAGTCATCAACAGCCAATAGAAGCTTGGTGAGATTTTTCATGTGAAGAGACATGTTGAAATGCACTGTCTGCCTTAAATTGTTACATTCGAGATTTAAATATTGAAGATTTGACAAATGGGTTTAAAACGAGGTAAAGTTATAAAAATAAAGGGGAGGGGGTGAATATTCAAATGAAGGAATTCGAGGTTTTTTTTTTTTTTTTTTTAATCTTATTTCTTCAGAATTTCTACTATGAGACTTCCTATTATATATTATTGATAACAACAATTGTTCTTACTGTTACATTAAAGTTTAATGGATTGATTTATAATTGGTTCAAACAAATAAGGAAAAAAAGAAGACTAAGAAAGTAATCAATGACTAAGAGTCATAGTCAACTGAACAAATACATTTAATGCATTACGCACATTAATGTTTGGCTGTGTGTTATAGGTGATAGACCATCTATAATATATTTGTTAATATCAATTTTATACGTGTTATAAAAAGGTGTGAAAAATAAAATACTTGAAATTTGTACTCGAATGTATAATATCTACCTTTTGTTATTGTCGTTAAGCTTTAGCATTTGTAAAATAAAATTATTGTATTTAAATAATTTTAATATGATAAATTTGTAATAATTAGATAAAAAAGTTGAGACATAAACCAATAGTAAATGCTAAAGTTAGCATTTGTTATACTTTATCAAAAATTTACTATCAAGTTTAACATATGACAAATTTGACATAAAAAACAACATTTGAATGAAGAGTTTTTTTTTTTTTTTTTAATATTTATTTTAATCCAAATGCTAAAATTTATTCCAACCAAAGCACTCCAAAATACTTTACCAAAATACCCAAACGATATTCGACAAAGTATGAGCTTCCTTGGACTTAGAAAAGCAATGGAAATTGGGGAAATCCATCTTTTTAAAAAAAGAAGATGGATAATTAAGTACGGCGATGGCTCAATAATTAATAGTGTGGAACTGAGTTTCTTGCCGTGCTCATGTTTTATGCGTTCACTAAAATCACTCCCCTTGTTCATCTATATCAACTTTGTGCTTACAAGTACAGAGAAAGTAGAACACAAAAGAGATTAGGTTTAGAGCTCGATCGATCAGCAATACGTTTTGCTTTTGTTTTTGTTCAGTAGCGAAAGAGAAGTAAATATTATGACTTTTCACTATACATTTGGAAACCACATTTTTAAAAAACTTAGTAGGTTTAAAATAATTAATAATTTTATAAATTACAATTCCTAATAAAGATGTTATAATAAAGTTTATAATGTCTCAATAAAACTTTGATATAAGGTTTAAAATCAATTTAGAAGAGTTTTTTTTTTTTTTTAAATTTAAGACCTTGTGATTATTATTGCTATTTTGCTAGGAGCTAAAGCTTGAAATTTGTTTTATATTCGTTTGGAAATATAAAAGATTGAACATAAAAAAGCCAACATATAATATGAAAAAAAAAAAGAAGGGAAAAAAAACCAATAAGAGAGGACTAAAGAAGCAAAAAGTTAATGAAAGAAAGACCAAAAAAATTTAAGAAGGTAAAAAAAAATATATCAAAAAAAGAAAAAAGAAAAAAAGAGAGAGAGACCAAAATGCACGTTTCAACCAAGACGTGGGTTTTGGTTGAGACCATGTGAATACTAGTCATTTATTGACTCTTGTTTTACATTTACATGGTTATAGATTCCAGCTGGATTATTTTGTTACTTTTGGAGGCCTTCATACACGTTCCCAGATTTTGTTTTGTTTCGTTTTGCTTTTTGTTTTTGTTTTCGGTTTTTTTGTTAAACATGTGTATACAAATCCTTCTTAGGATCATTGGATTAATTAGGTCACGACCTCCACAGAAAACATGAGAAATTAAATATTGGTCCATCTGATTATGAATTGAGAACTGATGATATATTTTGTAAGATCAGTTTAGTTCTTGGCAATCTCTATTTTATTGGACTTTATTTTATTTTATTTTTTCAAATTTAACTATTCAACTACCATAAATTGAACCTTTGTTTCTCAAGTATGCAAATATTCAAGTCTGACCACTAGAATAACCAAACCAGAGTTTTATGCTCTGTTACAACCAAAACGACAGTAGTGAATAACAAACGATAAAGGAAAAAGACAATCTAAGAAATGGCATTCACTAAAGCAAACAACAAGCATCGATTACATCAAGTTCGCTCCAACTAACCAACCACCACTAGAGATTGGACAACAGAACAAAACATTTATTTGGCAACACAAGGAAAACACATATTTCTAGCGAACACCTGATCAAGTTGTACGTCGGAGCTTCCTTCCTTTTCTCCCCTTACTTTTGGTCACAACCCCGATATTGAAAAACTTGATGAACCATATACGTTCGTCAATTGCAAGAAGATGCTCTATGGCCACTCCGAAGATCAACCCGCCAACAAACCCCGGCAGTATTGTCATCCAATTGGACTTGAACCAAGACATTGAATCTTGATTGTCCTCTTCATCAGAACCTGAGGCTGAAGGTGATGCTCTGGTAGGAGTACTGATGCCTGGCAAGCCCCGTAATCCCGCATTTCCCTCGTATGAGCTGCTGTCAAATGTAGAGAATTGGTTCCCTTGAGGTATAAGTCCTCTGAGATGGTTGAAAGAAACGTTGAAGAATTCTAGGAAGGTGAGTTGCACTAGTTGTTGCGGGATTTCTCCTGAGAGTTTGTTTAGGGAAAGATCTAATGACTCGAGTTGTCTTAAATTGGACAAGGACGACGGGATGCTACCATTAAGCATATTGTTGGAAAGATTGAGCACCTGGAGTCCGCGTAGGTTTCCCAAGCATTCCGGAATGTCTCCTTGGAATCTGTTGCTCGAAAGATCAATGACCGTGAAAACTTCTAGAATCTTTCCATACTCCATGTCTCTGCCTTTGTTTGCTATGGTAACTGAGTATGAATAAGTTGGCTGAAATTTCCATCTTAGAGAAGAATTCACATTGATCGAGGTTCTCAAATATGATGACTTCGTACCATTATAATCTTTCATGGCATTCCAATTTTGAAAGTAGTGAGATGGCAGAACACCTGAGAAATTGTTGTGGGAGAGATCCATAATTTGTAAACTGGGAAAGTCATCCTCTGAAGTAGAATTGCTTCTAATCTCACCATATAAGTGATTTGATCGTAGAAGAAGAAGTCTGAGCTCTCGTAGATTCCCCAGCCAAAAAGGGAAAACGTCTCTGAAATGATTGTTCTCGAGCTTGAGAACTTTAAGCTCCAAGCAATTAGTAAGTAGCGATTGTGGTAAGCGCCCTTGAAATTGATTGTAGCTCAAATCCATCACTTGCAGTTGACGTCCAAATGAACATGTTTGAAGAACTCCTGCACTAGAAAGGTTGTTACTGGTATTTCTCAAACATTCTGGAAGTAAACCGCTCAATTTGTTATGAGACAAGTCAAGAAATTGAAGGGAACTCAAATTGAAAAACAGTGGTGAAATCGCTCCACTCAGTTCATTATCTGAGCCATCAAAGTAATTGGTAGAAGGAGAAGGAATTGGTAGTGCTCCCATAAAATTGTTTTCTGAAAAATCCAATAAGCGTAGACTCATTGAAGGGAGGACATCAATGCTAAAGCCCGTGAAAAAGTTGTTGTGTATGTCTAACATCTCTATGCTTGTGTTCCAGATCCACTTGGGTACTTTGCCATGCAAACTATTACTTTCAAGATCCAACCACTTTAGCCTATATTGGTGTCTTAAGAAACCAGGAAAAGTAGTTAAATTGCAAGAACCCAGAAACAAAACCTCTAACTGGGGAAAAGTTGCATTCTCTCTTAAAAGCACCGACAGCTTGATGCCAGATAGTCCAAGAGAGTAGAGATTTTTCATGTTAAGAAACATGTTGAAATCCACCGTCCCACTAAAATTATTCCCACCGAGTTCTAGAACTTGTAGATTTGAAAGTTTACTAAGTGAAGATGGAAGTGGGGCATGGAACTTGCAGTCTGCAACATCCAAGACATTTAGGAAATTTAGGTTTCCAATTGAGGAGGGTACATGACCAGAGAAACTGGTGTAATCGATTGCTAATTCTGTAAGGGGACTACCGGCATGAAATTCAGGAAAGGAACCAGTGAGGTTCCTGTTACCTGATATATAAAGAAATTGGAGGTTTGGAAGTTGAAAGATATCGATGGGGAATTTACCATACAAACCACATTTTTTCAGATATAGGGATGTTAAAGAAGAGAAATTTGTCAAGAAACTTGGAACTGGGGAGGAGATGTCCACATAACTAAGGCTAAGATACTTTATCTTACTCAAGTTCCTAACAAATGTACTGAAATCGGGCCGTTTTAGTTCCAACTGATTCAGAGACAGGTCAAGGAATGACAAGTTGGAGAGCTGTGAGATTTCTAATGGGATTTGGCCACAAAAACAGAACTAGAAAGGTCGAGATATGTCAAACTTGGAAGGTGACTCAACTGAGAAGGGACTAGAGAGCCATTGAAATCATTATCAGCAAGGTTAAGGGATTGAAGGTGTGAAAGGCGGAAGAGACTACTATTTGAGTTGATAGAACCATACAGACAACTGCTACTCAGATTAAGAGCTATTACATGAGAGTTGTGCTCATCGCACTCGACACCGTCCCACGAGCAACAATCGTCTGTCTCTTTTGGTGACCACGAAGCAACCTTGGGGTAAGCCAAAGGATCACCAGAAGCATCCCGACTTATGATAAAGCTAGCCTTGAATTCCAACAAGGCAGTGCTCTCATCAGGGTGGCAAAGTGGCTGCACATGAGAAAACAAGTAAGTTAGTATGATCAGATGAAGTAGCGGGGTTGTGGAAAGCAAGCGCTTCATGATGGACTTCATATTTGTGTGGTTTATAGAGGATGGTTGATATGTGATAAGTAGAAGGAGATTATATTGTGTCGTCTAACCATAACCATGCCTTTTATAGAAGAAGAGGGGGAAGAAGAGGAAAAAAAAAACATTACTGCATTTTCATTGCACAAGAAGGGACCACCCACGACTTATCTATTCTTGACCGAGTAGGAGTGGTCCATTAAATGGAGTAATGCTACGTACCCATCAACATTGAGTTGATATCTAAGATTTCGTCTTAAAGTCGTCGGACTTTTTGCTCTAAAAAAAACGAGATTTCTGTAGTAGAGGTACACTTCTAGTATAGTAATATATGTTTTTGCACGTTAGATGTAATTAAATTAAAAAAAAAAAAAAAACACCAACAACACCAACAACAACAACAAATATGCAAAACTAAAGGAATTTGATTCTAAACATAACTCTGTTTGTAGGACAATATTTGTTCATATCTTTGTCGTAAACTTCTTTAAAATAATAATAATAAAAAAAATAAAAATGCATAGTTATTCTCCTAAAGAATAACCCTCAAAAGGTTTCTACCCAGTAACATAATGAGAATTATGATACGCATGAAAAATTGCTCCACGGATGACGCACTTTTTTGATCCATAAGATCTTCATTAGATTTTGTTGGTTTTCTACTTCTGCTTTTGCATATGATGATTTTGATCACTTTCATTGTTCAGAAAAGCAAACTCTCACCATATAAAATATCCTACCATAAAATGCTCTAACCTAGTTAAAACAAAAAAAAAAAAAAAAAAAAAAAACAAAACCAAAGACGCTGAACAAATTTTAAGGTAAAAGGAAAAATATTTTTTGCATCAAAAGGAAAAATATTTTAATGGGTTCAGTTTCTTGACCTCAAATTAGATAAGAATAAACGGAATATTAAATGAGAGCAAAAAACATAAACATATCTTTTTGAAAGGTTGTTTCGATAATCTTCTTCAAATTTTTTTTTTAAAATTCATTGTTATGAGCAATAACATATAAGTTCATCATAAATGGACAGTCATAAAATCCAATAAAAATTAAAAACGATTATTTACCTAAAAAAACAAAGAGTTTAGCTATTTTGTTTTTTGTGAACAAAAAATAACCACGTACCTAATTTTTCCAAACATTTAGCTATACAAGTGTTATTTTGTTAAAAAACTGTTTACTTGTAAGATTTTTTTTTGGTAAATAATCTACAACTTGTTTAAGTAATTTTAAACATAATAACTTGTATCGAGGGACAACACTTTCCATATACCTTTTCTGATGTAGCTTTAACATTAAGGAAGGAGAAAAATCTCATCCTTATCAAAATCCAAAGTTTCTTTACAGCTAAAGAATAAAAAAAAATATTTCAAAGTAACAAAAAACAAAGAATAATTCTTTACTACGAATTAATAATAATAACAACAACTTGGAAGCAAATGAAATTATTTGGTGGCTAAACCATTGCAAATGAAGTAATCATGCTTATATTAATTAACAATAATAATAACAATGTAGTCAAGCCACCAAATCTCTTCAATGTAGGGGGAGGAACGACGGGAATTAAATTTTTTGTTTTTTGAGATTTTTAATCCTATTTTTAGTAGGCATTTATTGTATTTCTATGTTTATGTGAGGATCTTGTCATTGATTAATCGGGTTTATTTATTTAAGATCTAATATAAACGCGGTTGTTTTGTATAAGCATCCTCTTATTTGATAAATGTATTACGCAAGATGACTAATACAGTATCTATGACTAGCTAAGAAATGACAAAGATGTTTCTTGAAGCATATATGGAAAAACCATTCAACATGTTGTGGAACTTGTTATTTGTTAGGTCACTTCTTGTTATTCTACAATAGCATATTGGTCAAACAATCAATTGTCAGTGGGGTAGGCTACGGTGTCGAACCCAACTCACCGTGCAATTTACGGTTGATATTCTAAACCAAAGACTGGTTCTAACAAAAAAGAACAAGAAAAGACGACTATGAAAGTCATCATTGACTCCAAACTATGCATGTGCAACTTCAGCAACAAGTTTAGCATCATGTTTCCACTGAGATCTCATGAGGATTTGGCATAATGCACAAGTTTAGCGTCTACAAGAATTTGCTCATCTACTCGACCGCAGTAGAATATAATCAAAGGGAGAAAAAAAAAAAAAAACTTTCAGATGAAAGAATTCATGTTTTTTTTTTTTTGGAGAATTTCTATGATAAGACTTCCTATTTTATACTACTGATAGCAACTTTTTTTTTTTTTTTGGTTGGATTTCAACAGATTGATCTATAGTTGGAACATTCATGTGTTGCTCCCTATATATTTTGAGTGGATCAAGAAATATAGTTCAAATATTGGGTCAAATATTGACATTTTAGCTTTTAGGGCTCTTTGAAAGTGAAAATAGTAATAGTTATGTCACTAAGAAGAAGTGATTAGATCAGGTTTTAAAAGCTCAGAGAAATCGTTCATCGCATTTTAAGACTTTGTGTTCCTGTGATTAAAAATTGATGCTCATAACGTCCCACTCGGACTTGCTAATTGTTTGGTTGGTCGTAGCTACAAAGACATGATAATGGTCAGTAGGAATCACCAATTGCAAGCTCAAGCTGCTTGCAGTTCAAGGTTTAAAAAAAAAAAAAAAAAAACTGATTTGAACAAATTTGCTTTAGTAAATCTACAATTTAGACCAAAATTTATATTTATTGCTAAATCTACAAATTTTTTTACTAATTGCATGGTGACTTGTTACTTGTTAGGTCACACCCAACAGTAACATATTAATCAAGCTAGGCTATGATACCAAACCCAACTCGCCTTGCAATTCCCGGTTGATATTCAAAACCAAAGACTGGTTCGAACAAAAAAAGAACAAGAAAAAATGACTAAGAAAGTCATCATTGTTTTCCAATAGACATAGTGAAAACAATAAAAATCTTAACTTTAAATTTCCATCTCACTCCAAAAAGTATTACACATCATAATTATTAGAGAGTAAAATTATGTAAAATTAGGCTTTTTTAATATAAAATAAAATAAAATAGGTGGATGGGTGGGTTCTACCCGCTACTTCAAAATTCAAACCCATCCTCACTTGCTAAAAAGGTGGACTGGTTGAAAACTCACCCAAATAGAGACGGGTGATGATGTGGTGCCGTTTAAGCGGGTGGTGTAGTGCGGGTACGGTTGGTTTGAACAGCTTAACAGGTTGGATACAATATTGGTATTGTTGGTCTTTGATTCTGTTTTTCGTAATTCCAGCCCTAGATCCAATAGAGAACGGCACTAAGAGGCCGTTTGGGGCTTCCGAATATGCTCAAATTACTGATATTTGCAATAGTACAGTAAGCTACAACTTAAAGTTAAATTTTGGAACTAAAATTTTGTATTTTGTATATATTTTTTTTAATAATTCAGCGTGGCTGTTTGTGTCGGAGTTTTTGTTACTAAGGGGGTGTTTAGATCAAGAGTTCATTTTAAACTAAACTGTATTTTTTTATCATGATTTTTGTTTTTTTCTGAAAAAGTTTTTTGTCTTTTCTGAAAATTCAACAAAAATTACTATTGAAACTTAAAAATCTTAAACTAAACTCATGATCCAAACACCCACTAAATATTTTGTGACCGTTTAGGGGTTTATAGAAAAATTTATCTTTTTTTTCTTTAAAGTTATTTTTTGATAAACGTCCTTATTAGTTTTTAATTTAGAAAGATGACAGTTGTTTTTAACCACCCCCCCCCCCTCCCCCCCCGGGCGCCGCGGCGTGTGGGTGGTCCAACATTAATGGACTTGGTAGTCAGTCAGTTCTGGAAGAAAGAAGTATTTAGTAATGTTCAGTAAATAGTTGAAGTAAATTGCATTTTTTCAAAATATTTATAATAAATAGCAGTAGATATCAAATTTACTATGTAAATATTCTATTTAATGTAAGTAAAATTGCTATTTTCCTAATGAAGTTGATGTTTACATAGTAAATTTTCTATTTACCTAGTAAATATGCTATTTATTTCAAATAATTTCAAACATTGCTATTTATTTTAATTATTTTTTTAGAAAAAATTCTATTCACTATAATTATTGCTGATGGGTTCAGTTTCTTGACCTCAAATTAGATAAGTATGAACAGTCAAATATCCAAACAAGCATTAAATGAGAGTAAAAAATATAAACATATCTAGCTGAGAGGTTGTTTCCACAATTTATCACCACCTACCTAATTTTTCCAAACATTTAGCTATATATATAACTGTTATTTTGTCAAAATTTGTTAGTAAATCTACAAGTTGTTTTAGTAATTGTTACAAATAATAATTTGTATCGAGGGACAACACTTTCCATATACCTTTTCTGATGTAGCTTTAGCATAGAAAAATCATAATTAAAAGGACATAGAGTGGGCAATTAATGGTGATAAAAAGTTAAGACCAAAACTCCCAAAAGAGAAACCCCTTTAACACGTATTGGGGACTTTTGTGTTCTCTATGTTGTAATTGTTTGTGAATTTTCTGCAAGACTTGTTTAGTTTGTTGCTAAACTATATGAAATGGTATAAGTAAAGGAAGGAGAAAAATCTCATCCTTGTTGGAATCCAAAGTTTCTTTATAATTAAAGAATAGAAAAATTGTCCCAAAGTAACAAAAACAAAGAATAATTCTTTATTACCAATTAATGATAATAACAACTCGGAAGCAAATAAAATTTTTTGGTGGCTAAAGCCATTGCAAATGAAGTAACCATGATGATATTAATTAACAATAATACGTAGTCAAGCCACCAAGTCTCTCCTATGGTAGGGGGAGGAACGACGGGAATTTTTTTTTTTTTTAGATTTTGAATCCTATTTTTGGTAGGCATTTATTGTATTTCTATGTTTATGTGAGAATTTTGTTTTTGATTAATTTGGGTTTATTATTTAAGATCCAGTATAAACGCATTTGTTTTGGATAATAAGCGTCATCTTATTTGAAAAATAAATAAAAGATGACTAGGAGCCATAACCAAATAGAGAAATACATTTAAGTACTTTACACATATGTTAACGTTCAGTTGTTTGTTATTGGTGCTTATATCACTTACAACATATATTTTTCAAATATTAATGTTATATTTGTTTCAGAAAAGATTGAAAATAGTATATTTATTGTTCAGTGAGATCATGTCGAAATCCATTGTCCACCTCAAATTATTGCATCCAAGATTTAGATATTAAAGATTTGACAAATGAGTTTGAAACGAAATTCCAAAATGGGGAGCTAAGATATGACAAAGACGTTTCTTAAAGCATATGGAAAACCATTCAACACGTTGTGGAACTTTGAGATCTATGGTGACTTGTTATTTGTTAGGTCACTTCTTACTACCCTACAATAACATATTAGTCAAGCAGTCAATAGTCAGTAGGGTAGGCTATGGCACCAAACGCAGCTCGCCGTGAAATTCACGATTGATATTCTAAACCAAAGACTGATTTGAACTAAAAAATAACAAGAAAAGTGACTAAGAATGTCTCATTGACTCCAAACCATGCACATGCAACTTCAACAACAAGTTCAGCAACATGTTTCCGCTGAGATCTCATGCAGAATTGGCACTATGCACAAGTTTAGCATCTACAAGAATTTGCTCATCTGCTTGACCGCAGTAGAAATATAATCAAAGGGAAGGGAAAAAAAAAAAAAAACTGATTCAAACAAATTTGTTTTAGTAAATCTACAATTTAGACCAAAATTATAAATTATAAATTTATATTTATTGCTAAGTCCACAATTTCTTTAGTAATTGTACGGTGACTTGTTACTTGTTAGTTCACACCCAACAGTTACAGATTAGTCAAGCTGTCAATAGTTAGTCGGGCAAGTTACGATACCGAACCCAATTCACCGTGCAATTCACGGTTGATATTCTAAACCAAAGACTGGTTCGAGCAAAAAAAGGACAAGGAAAGATGACTAAGAATGTCATCATTGACGCCAAACCATGCATATGCAACTTCAACAACAAGTTCAGCATCATGTTTCCGCTCAGATCTCGTGGGGATTTGCCATAATGCATAAGTTTAGCATCTACAAGACTCTGTTTGACTGCAGTAGAAATTTAATCGAAATAAAAAAAATAAAAAAAAACGTTTAGATCAAAGAATTCGTGTTTCTTTTAACCTTAATATTTGATTTTTTTTTTTTTTTGAGAATTTCTATGATGAGACTTCCTATTTTATACTATTGATACCAATTTCTTTTGTTGTATTAAATTTTCATAAGATTGATCCATAATTGGAACATTCATGTGCGCTCCCTATATATTTTGAGTGGATCAAGAAATATAGGTAAAATATTGACATGTGTAGCTTATAGGGCTCTTTGAAAGCGAAAATAATAATAGTTATGTCACTAACAAGAAATGAGATCAAGTTTTAAAAGCTCAAAGAAACCGTTCATTGCATTTTAAGATTTTATGCTCCTATGGTTAAAAATTGATGCTCATAACGTCACACTAGGGCTTGCTAATTGTTTGGTTGGTCGTAGCTACAAAGACATGATAATGGTCAGTAGGAATCACCAATTGCAAGCTCAAGCTACCTTGGAGTTCAAGATTAAAAGAATAAAAAAAAAAAAACTGATCCAAACAAATGTGTTTTAGTAAATCTACAATTTAGACCAAAATTTATAAATTAAAAATTTATATTTATTGCTAATCTACAATTTTTTTAAGTAATTGCATAGTGACTTGTTACTTGTTATGTCACACCCAATAGTAACATATTAATCAAGCAGTCAATAGTTAGTAGGGTAGACTACTATACCGAACCCAACTCGCCGTGCAATTCACGGTTCATATTTGAAACCAAAGATTGGTTTGAACCAAAGCAGAACAAGAAAAGATGACTAAGAAAGTCATCATTGTTTTCCAAAAGACAGAGTGAAAACAATAAAAATCTTAACTCTAAACTTACATCTTACTCCAAAAAAATATTACACATCATAATTATTAAGGATTAAAAATAGGTAAAATTAGGCTTTTTCAATATAAAAAACAAAAAATAAAATAAAATGGGTGGGTGGGTGGGTGGGTTCTATCCGCAACTCCAAAAATTCAAACCCGTCCTCACTCGCTAAAAAGGTGGGCAGGTTGAAAACTCACCCAATAGAGACAGGTGATGATGTGGCACCGTTTAAGCAGGTAGTGCGGTATGGGTATAGTTGATTTTAACGGTTTAACAAGTTGGATACAATACTGGTATTGTTGGTCTTAGATTCTATTTTTCGTAATTCCAGCCCTAGATCCAATAGAGAACAACACTAAGAGGCCTTTTGGGCCTTCTGAATATGCTCAAGTTTCTGATATTTTCAATAGTACAATAAGCTACAACTTAAAGTTAAATTTTGGAACTAAAATTTTGTATTTTGTACATTTTTTAAATAATTCTAGCGTGGCCGTTTGTGTCGAAGTTTTTATTACTAAATATAATTTGTGACCGTTTAGGGGTTTGTAGAAAAATTTATCTATTTTTTTTAAGTTATTTTTTTGATAAACGTCCTAATAAGTTTTTAATTTAGAAAGAGACAGTTGTTTTTTTTAACGCCCCAAATCGTGTGGATGGTCCAACATCAATGGACTTGGTAGTCAGTCAGTTCTGGAAGAAAGAAGTATATTTAGTAATGTTCAGCAAATAGTTGAAGTAAATTGTAGTTTTTCAAAATATTTATAATAAATAGCAGTAAAAATCAAATTTATTATGTAAATATTCTATTTATTGGAAGTAAATTGCTATTTTCCTAATGAAATATATGTTTACATAGTAAATTTTCTATTTACCTAGTAAATATGATATTTATTTCAATTAATTTAAAAAATTGTTATTTACTTTAATTATTATTTTTTTAAAAATTCCACTCACTATAGTTTCCGCTAATGCGTTCAGATTCTTGACCTCAAATAAGATTAGTATGAAGGGTCAGATATCCAAATAAGCATTAAATGAGAGTAAAAAATATAGACATATATAGTTCAGAGGTTGTTTCCATAATTTATGACCACTTACTTAATTTTTCCAAACATTTAGCTATATAACTGTTATTTCGTCAAAATTTATTTATTTTTGTTAGTAAATATACAAGTTGTGTTAGCAATTGTTATACATAATAACTCGTGTCGAGGGACAACACTTTCCATAAACCTTTTCTGATGTAGCTTTAACATAGAAAAATCATAATTAAAAGGACATATAGTGGGCAATCAAAGGTGGGCAAAAGTTAAGACCAAAACTCCCAAAAGAGAAACCCCTTTAACACGTATTGGGGACTTTTGTGTTCTCTCTGTTGTAATTGTTTGTGAATTTTCTGCAAGACTTGTTTAGTTTGTTGCTAAACTATATGAAATAGAATAAGTAAAGGAAGGAGAAAAATCTCATCCTTGTTGGATTCCAAAGTTTCTTTACAATTAAAGAATAGAAAAATTGTCTCAAAGTAACAAAAACAAAGAATAATTATTTATTACCAATTAATGATAATAACAACAACTGGGAAGCAAATTAAATTTTTTGGTGGCTAAAGCCATTGCAAATGAAGTAACCATGATGATATTAATAACAATAATAACAACGTAGTCAAGCCACCAAGTCTCTTCTAGTGGTAGGGGGAGGAACGACGGGAATTTTTTTTTTTTTTTTTAAGATTTTGAATCCTATTTTTAGTAGGCATTTATTGTATTTCTAAGTTTATGTGAGAATTTTGTTTTTGATTAATTTGGGTTTATTATTGTACTCCAATGTATGATATCTACCTTTTATTATCATAATTAAGCTTTGGAATTCATAAAAGTAAAGCTTTGGCTCAAAAATTTGTGATATCAGCCAATCGCAATTAAATACTAAATCTAATGTTTGTTATAACTTGATGCGAAATTTTCCAACCAACATTAGCGCATTAGAGAGTTTTTTTTCCCCCCAAATGCTAAGCCATTACACGAGTGTTGTTCTCGTCACACTCGACGCCGTCCCACTAGCAACAATCATCTTCCTTGTCCGATATCTATGATGCAACCTTGGGATAGGCCAAAGGATCAGAAGAAGCATACATGCCTATAACAAAGCTAGCTTTGAACCGCAACAAGGCAGTGCTCTTGTCTTTGTGGCAAAGTGTGGTCGAACATGAGAAAACAAATAAGTTAATTAACTAATATGTGATCGGATGAAGTAGTAGGCGGTTGTGGAAAGCAAGCTATTCATGACTGAGTTCAATAAATGTGACTTCATTTTAAAAGGAAATTGTGACAAGAAAAAGGAAATTGTGTCATCTGTTTAGTTACAATTAGGTGTTCTAAATGCGAAAGAAAAACATTACTTCCTTTTCACATATGATGACTTATTTATTATTCACTAAGGCATTGGTCCATTGAATGGAGCCATGATATGTACTCCTCATTGACTTGATATGTAAAATTTTTTCTTCTGAAATGCAGACTTTTCACTTCAAAAGGAACTGGCATTTTACGTTAGCAATACTCTGTCAGTAGTGCATATATTTTAAACGTTAAGTCTAGTCTGAAAATTATATCAAACTCAATGAGCATTTAAAACTGAAGGACTCTGATTCTAAAAAGAGCTCTATCGCAATATGATATTTTTCATATTTTACCATAGGTTACTAACGAAAAAAATGATTTCTTCCCCCAACAAAACTAGCCATCATCAAAAGGTTTATAAGCTTTTAAATAATGAGAAATATTATTTTCAAGGGTATGAAAAACTATCTTACTGACAAGGTACTAATTATACTGTGAGTTATTAATTATTAGATTAAATAGTTTCGTATACTTTTTCATTTTCATACAATTTTGATCAGTTTTATCATTTATAAACGGGAATTATAAATAGGAAATACAAAACGTTCTAACCTTAAAATTTAAAAAAAAAAAAAAGGAAAATCAACTATGCTGAACAAATTAGGACAAAAGATAAAATATATGGCACTCCCTAAACTCTTACAGAATTTTGAGAGGATCAAGAAATGAAGATAAAACATTGATTTGTTGAGCTTTCAGGGCTCTATGAAAAAAAAAATTATAGCAATGATAATAGCTATAAATGTTAGTAACAAGAAAGTAGTGATAAAGATGGGTAAAAACTCAGAGAAACCGTTCATCACATTCTAAATCCTTGTTTGACATGAATGGATGCTTAGAGGATAGAAAAATGAATATAGTGCAGACTTAAAAGAAAAAAGAAAAAAGAAAACATGGATTTGACTTTAATTTGAACTGAATTTTTTGGAATCTAAAATGGTGAGCCAAAGATTTTGTGTTCTTATGGTTATATGAATGATTGCTAATTAGGTCGAGTCCGTGTAATTTAACGCCGAGTCCGTGTAAGACCTTACATATTTATCCATTAAAATTAAAAAGAAAAAAAAAACTCAATACAAATTTTATTAAAGTTTTCAAAATTAAAAAAATCAAGGTTGGAAATAGTTTACAATAAACTAAATATTTAAATTTAAAAAATTTACATTAGAATTTATATTAGGCTTGAAAATTCTTAAAATAGTTTTCATAATTACCGTAAACCGCTGGAAACACCAGTAGTAGAACGAAAAGAGCTTTCGCTGCGGTTGACATGTCTACGAAGCCTCGATTTTTTCTTTGTTCAGGTAGAGAGAGAGAGAGCACAAGAGAAAGACAAATACTCAGCTAATAAACGGAAGAGATGTGAGAAATATGGACCTGCAAGCACGTTAACATGTTATATAGACAGCTAGGACAACATATTATAATGAACTATAGTTGGTATATAATAAAGTACGTGTTAAAAAATGTAGCTTAAAAAAAAAGGTTTCGAGTCATCTACCAAAACCTTTATCCTTTTTCAAGTTGTTTGCACTTGAAAGTAACTAAGACGGCTATAATTTCTACCCCAAAAAAAAAAAAAAAAAAAAAACCTACGACGGCTATAAAATAAATTCAATCATAACGTATTGGAACCGTAGTGGCCCTCCTTTTATTATATATATTTTTTTAACGCCCACCTAATGCATTGAAGAGTACCGAACCATCCTGAAAATTATCAAGATAGATAAAAAATTGAAGTGGAATAAAAGACAAAGCATTCTACAATGGTTTTGAAAACCGTAGTTGAAACCCGTTTTTCAACAGTGGCTTTTGTAAAATGGCTCCGTGTAGCTTTATTGCTGGACTTTAGATGACGGTTTTACTTTCATCTAAATTATATAGTTTATTAACAATTTTGTAGTAATGTTTTGACTATATTAACTAACCATATGCACTAGATATAATTAACGTGTAGTATAGTTTTCTATTTTTTTTTAATTTACCATGTGACTATTGTTGGGTTTTTTTTTTTTGTTCAACAACTCATTCTTTAGTTCTTACGATCGTTCAATAACTGCACAAAAAAAAAAAAAAATTGAAGCTCTACTATTACGTCTTTGACGTTGCTATAGTGTTCATCATTTTTCTACGTCATTTTTTTTATTGCTATTATTCTTCAAACGGTATATTTACGTGAAATATTTAAATAGTTAACCTATCTTATCCCAAAAAAAAAAAAAAAAAAAGATGGCGAGAGATGGGAGACGCAGACGGGAAGAAAGAACAGGAAAGAGAGAGAGAGTGTGTAACACCCCACCTACGTAGGGCTGTTACCTTGCTTGTTCTATTAAATACTTATCTTTCTCATTCATGAAAAAATATAAATTTTTTTTTTAAACCTTATACTTTTATAAATATATATATACAAGTACATACTTAATTAAGAAACGTAACTCAAACCTTTATAACATATCACACAACTCTTACTAAGTATTACATAATATGATGAACTTTCAAAATGCGTGACGGTGTCCATTCCAAATTTCACAGTCTGCAGCACCATCATCTATAATCATGTATCATACATTACTGATAGGCTGCTTACTTATAGCATAAACGTAAGTAATGAGCTTTTGCTCAGTAAGTACAACTTATTATCCGCAAAACAATCTTGACAAAGATATGCATGATCCATTTATGTTTTCTTATCAAATTCTTTATGCTTCTGTTAGCATCTTTTTGGGCCCCTTACATAATGTGAGTGTACGTACCGTAGCACGCAGTCATGGAGTGGTTGGGACGGCCAGTCCAATCCAACTCAAACCATGAACCAAACTCAACCTAAAGTGGGTCGGTATGACACAAGGCAACTTGCTTGCCATTATCTTTAAAAACTTGTTCTTGTTTTGAAACATATTTGTAAAACCATTTTATACTTGGAAAATCATTCCATACTTGAAAACAGTTTCTCACTTGAAATTTAATCTTATTTTTACCATATGATTTATCATTAGTGGGCATACTTTATGATACCATAATAATATAATATAAATCATATGCATCACATACATAACTACATGAGCTTTGAAAAACATGTAAAGTAATAAAACAATTTACCTATGTTGTAGGCGGAGTTGTACTTACCTATTATGTTACGTCCTAGGTTTTGTTGCTGCAATTTAGGTCGCAACAACAGGTTACTTCCTACTTTTTAAAAGGATGTAAAGTAAGTATCGTCCTATCTTTATCATAAATCATAATCATAAAATGTTAGTATCCTAACCAACATCCATGAGTAACCTTAATTATATGTCCTCCACATATACTTATGATAACTCATTTGGTTACTAAATATAACTATAGGGCTTATAATCCAACCAAACTTAATAGTATCTTACTAGGTTACTTCGGGTAACCCTTGGTACAAGCTCAAGTTATATCTAGACCAAAGTCTTATTGGGTTACTAAGATCCAATTTTTAAAAGTTATGTCCTATTAGGTTACTATGAGTAACCATGGGCTTTAGGCCCAATTATTCTTATTGGGTTACCAAGGCCCAATAATTTTTTAAAGTGATATCTCATTAGGTTACCATTGGTAATCGTGGGTGTTAGGCTTAACCCAATGGCTTGGTTATCCTATCTGGTTACTAATGGTCATCACTATGTAAATATGTTTTCAGAATAATTTTGACCCATGTATTTATTATTATCATTTATTTTGAATATGGATTACAAAACTTGTAAAATTCTACAAACTGTCTTTGAAAAATAGTCCATTAGTTTGGTGATCAGTGCATGTGCAGGGATTGCCTGTTCATGCACTGTTTTGAAAAGCTTGTGTAGAAATTTCCTATTTCCTGTACAGCTTTTTAGAATATAGTTTTATCTTAAAATTTATTTGGAATTTGAAAAAGTTTTCTTCACAAAAGTTTTAGATCTCGAAAAATCGTAAAACTTTAATTCTTTACTCAAAACCCAGTTCTACCTTTAACCTACCCATTTTTGTTGTTGAACCTGCTTAGCCGTGCACAGGGTTTGGGCGTGATCAGGTTCGAATTTTTGTAAAAACGGAGGCCATTGGAGCTTTATTTTTGAAAACTGTTTGCGATGTCCCTTAGGATTTTTCATTTTCTACAACTTTGTAGTTTTAACTTTTTTCAAATTCGGCCTTTAAAGGTCTTAAAATCCTATTTCCAGGTTGCTGCCCAATCTTGATCCGAAACTGACAGTTTTTATTTTTGTTGTTTCTTACATAAAACCACGCACATACTAACTTGAACGATTAAAACCATGAGCCTACATCAAACATGTAGCACATTACGTACAGTTTTCATTGCCATGCATACATTTCCATTCATTCAATCATTCATGCAAACCTATATGGTGAATCTTCACCAAACTTGGGTTTTTAGGGTTTCCTTGAACCTTACATACAATTTACATTAACAAATCACTTCTCATCCATGCAACATCATTTTTGAGTGTGTGGGGACATATTGCAGACATAATAGGCAATCACGCATACCACATGCTATCTAACAAATAAGATCATAACCATACACCAAAACATAAATCAAAACCACTAATCCTAATTAAGCACAAATCTAAGCAAATCTAAGCTATTGCATGAAGAATAAAAATGAGCTTATGCTCTTACATACCAACATGAAAATACACTTAGATTTTTGAATCAAAACTTAATTGAGAGGCTTAGGGATTTTAGAAGGATTACCTTAACACCTTGAAGTTGGATCTAGGCTTTGGTTCTAAAAATTTTTCTCACTTCCTTCCACCAAAAACCGACCCTCTCACTCTCTTTTTTCTCTCTATTGATTTCGGCTGCTAAAGGGTAAGGGAGAATGAAGTGAAAATGAGCCAAAGTTTTGGGGTAGAATCAAATAAAATGACCCAAAAACTCACCCCATCATCACCTATTTATAGGTGAAAAATAATTTCTTTTTGGATTTATTTTTATTCCTTAATTTGCATATCTAACCCTACAAAAAAAAAAAAAAAAAAATTTCTTGTATACCCCTTGAGGTGGCTGGCCAACATAGTGCTAATTTGCATACAATTAATGCATTATTATCCACCTTTTTTTTAATTCAAAAATCTCTTATTTATCTTAAATGAGGTGTCCTCCCATTAGGGTCTTGTTTGGCTTTCCTCTTAAAATGCAGTCCATTTTCATACTAATGCCGATATTATCAATACTGCTTTTACTAATAACAGTACTATTATATTGAACTACAGTCCAGAATTCATCTGCGTATTATTGGATTGCGTATTAATTTTTCTTATGACTTAAGGCTACTTAACCCTTAAGGTCCTAAATAATGTGCTTGATTTTTCTGTAGTGGTCTAGTGGTCTTGAACCTTATTCTTACTAATTCACCCGTGATGACGGTTTTTTGCAGTGTAATTTCAATATTACTTACTTATACTGCAGTACTGTCGAAATCATGCCTCGGGTTATTCTGATCAAACTTTGAGCGGAATAAAATCATAAAGTTTTGTTTTGCCTTTTTCCTCAAAGGACCATATGCTTGGCTAAGCAATCTATTACTGAGTCCTGTAAAGCTATAAGGACTCACATAAAAACTTGATAAAAATCAAATTAGGCATTTCATAAATACATATATGGTACAACTTTAATTTCTTAAAAAGGAAATCGTAACTTTGTAAAAAGCTAGTTATTACAGAGAGAGAGATCCCATCAGGCGGAGAAGGAGAGGGGTAAAAGAAAGAGGAAAAAATGGGGGGAAAAAAGAGGAAGAAGGAAAGAGTAACACGTGGAGGTACATGAGAGTCCACGAAAAACTCTATTTGTTCTTAAAAAAAAAAAAAAAAAAAACTAGTATTTATGTGTTCTTTATGGCTGTGTACTTGTGTGAGTTATCATTAATGATGTTATTTTTTTGAACTTAGAGATGAAAATATTCAAACCTTGTACTTTTAATTGAAGGCAAATGTGATATTATTATCAGGTTATGTCTGTAATCACACAAGTGTTGGTCATTAAATGCTAGCATTCTTTTAAAATTTTTTTACTTTAATGCAAGAGATGTACAACTAAAAATTTTAAAGAAGTTAAATTAAACATGAAAAACGAGATCTTAATATCTGATTGGGACATGTACCCTATTCGATTACTTGCGGTTCCGTTACTATCTAGTATCTAGCAATTTAAATCCTTTAACAAATTATATTTTTTCCAAAAAAGTTGCTACCAAAAAAAAGAAAGTTGTATTTTCTCCAATTCAGACCATGATTAGGTTAATTTAATTAATCTAGAAGTTGGTTTTTTTTATATTAATTAAAGTGCACATTAAATGAAATTTAGCGTGATATTATTGTTGTTATGCTTGTAATCACTTGGATGTTATATTTTGAACGATAATTTTTCGTATTATCATTTTTGTTTTTGATTTTTTGTACATAAAATTTTTTTGTTATACTTCTTTTAATATGATTTTTTAAGTGGATGTTGATACTTAATTTGATGGAATAACGAATTAATATGATAGATTACTGTTATTAATATCAGGTGGAACAGAAAAAATAATCCGACAGAGCACACAAAATAATTTGGTAGAATATAAATTATAGCTTAGTAGATTAATTTTGGAAAGTTAATCTCTCCAGCTACAAGAGCCGAACCAACAATATATTTCTTTTTATTGAAAAGTAACAAGGTAATATGGTAGATTATCAAAAATAATCTATTAGAGTACTCTCCGACGGTTAGAGACTGACTGTGATCCATATATTGATTCCGGCGACATCTAATAGATTACTTGTGATAATCTGCAGAATTACCTTTTTGGCTGGCTTATGTCGAGCTCTGACTTATTATACGAAAGGTTAAAAATCCTAAAATCAGTTTAGAGATGGGGCAATAATCCTTGGATGTGCTCTTTGAAGAGGAACCTCCAAATCACACTATTGGTTAATTAATCACCCAATTCCATCAGTGATGGAAAATCAAGCAGTCCATCATCATTGAGTAAAAATCTAAAATAAAAGGTCATTTTCCTAAATCATCCCAAAAAAAAAAAAAAAAAAAAAAACTTATGACATTTATTATTAAAAAAAAAAACATAAAAAGGGTCATTTTCCTGTATACCCCTTTTTTAAATGGAAATTTAACAACTAGACAAATAACTACTACCTATCCTTTAACGATCTCCTCTGTCTCACCAAACAATATGAAAGATTCTTATAATCATCTTTATCATTGATGTTATCCATTTAACTTTCTTCATCCTTCTTCCTCTCTATCCTTCCGATCAAAATAAAATCTAAATATGAACAAAGGACTCATGGTAGCCAAATAATATATTAACAAATTTAAGTAATCTCCTTTATCTATTATAAAAAGAATGAATGTCAGTTTTGGTTCATACTCAAATAGTTGCCCCGGGGCCAACCCTTTTTTCCCTTTTCTCTTTCCTAACTTTACTGATCTTCTCCTCCTTGCCATTCCTCGTGAGGATATTGGCCTTCGACGTCGGTCTCTCAGCCACCGTTCTATCGTCTACCCGTGCGAAGTCCATTCGACGATGATGGTGATGGCTACTTATCTATTGCGATCCCATCGGCATCAAGATCTTGTCGCAATCCCATCAATGTTGCCATCTCATCATGACGATGACGCCTTCCTCGTTACCGAGGTTGTACCTTGCGGTCAGAGTACACAGAGGAAGAGAGAAAGACGTAGAGTAGGGATGGCAACTTTACTCATGCGGCTACTCGTGGATACCCACCCCATTTGTGAAGGGTAGGGGGGATAATATATGGGCATGGGATCGCAGAGATGGGGGGCGGGGATGGGGGAAGCTCCCTCATACTTACACCCGCCTCACTTATATTCACATTTTAAAAATATATATTTATATGTTTATATATAAGCAATTTGAATATGAATTATTTATAGTTTTATGGATTGTATTGTTTTTAAGATTTCATTTTTATTTTCAGTTATATTTGTGATTATGTTGTCAAATTTTATGAAAACTTTAATAAAATTTGTTTTGAGTTTTTTTTTTTTTTTTTTTTTTTTTTTTTTTTCCTTCTTAATGGGTAAATGGGTAGAGTATAAGTATAACATCCCAGTGGGGATTATCTGTACCTATATTAAATAATGTGGGTATGTGGACGGGTACGAGGGATAAAAAGAGTGACGGGTATCGAGGTGGGAGAAGCGTTTCCATCCCTATCGGAGAGAGGAGAGATAAATAAGTAAAAATGAAAAATACTAATTTTCTTGAGATAAAAATAGAATTTTACCCTCAGAAAATAGTTAATATACTATTTATTTCTATAAAAAGTCAAACATGTTATAAATTAATAATGGACATCTAAAATATACTTTGTTGTGTATTTTCTCTTATTTTAATTCATCCCTTTAAATCCTGCTTATTTTATTTTATTTTTTAATTTGGGAGAGAACGATTCGAAATCGGCAACTACTAATTCCTTTTTCTTGGTTCTACGAGAGATGGTGAAACATAAAAGATGATTAAGAAAAACAGAGAGGGGAATCGAGAGAACATATTTTTCCTAATCGAGAACGCACAGACACCGCTCCATGTTCGTCATTCTCATTGATCACCACCAGGTTCTTCTCTCCTCTCTTTCTGCAATTTTTTTTAATTTAATTTTTATACATACATATATACGTACCTCATGTTTGGCAGCTGAAAAAATTTGAAAAGCTTAGAGAGAAAGATTTGGATTTTTCAGGATGTTCCAACAGAGTCCCAATTGGGAAGCTGCTGGATTATCGTTATTGAGCGTGCGTTGTTGCCAATTTCCTCTTATATTAGCTCTATCCATTCTTGTTTTCTATATGTTTTTCCGAGCAGAATGCTTTCACTTTGTACTCAAATTTTATTTTTATTTTTTATTTTTTGGGATGACCATAATTATTCAGATGCTTTGCTGACAAGAGATTAAAAAAAAAAAAAAAAAACCTGAATGAATAGGTACTCAGATATAAAAACCATGTTTGATTTTGTTTTCAAAGGTTTCGTTGCAATTAATTACTTTTTGTTCTAATTATGATACATTTCTGAGTGCTAAACACTGATATTATTCTTTCCTTGCTAAGAAACAAAACCCCTTTCTTATCTTCCAACTATTTCTACTTTTAACTTTGAACTTGTGTAAAACCCAAATCTACAGGAGCATATAGACTTCAACAAGGCAACTCTGCGGATCAATATGTACAAGCAGCATAGACATAGACAATGAATGAAAGGTTATTTCCATTATGCTCTATATTTTAACATCATTTTCCTCGCCTAGTCATAGAATAGGCTTTTAAAGTGTTCAGTGTTTTTTCGCTTTAGTTATAGAATGTCGAACATTTCATGAATGCTTTGAAATAAATTCATTGAAAACCATATCCTTGCTGTACATAGAACCGGGTGAGCATGAAAAGCTTTCCCAAGTTGAGTTGTTGGTTGTTGATTATCCTCTGCCAGTGGTGAAGTCAATAAGTCTTCCTCTCATTGAGTGTTGAATTTGGGTATAAATTCATTTTAATAAATTGAACTTCAGCTTCTTTGTAGGTCATAAACTAGTCCTCCATTTGCCCTTCTCAAAAAAATTACTTTTGTTGCACTCTGTAAACTGTCTTTATGCAATTTTGTTTTTTTGCCCCTAAAGATATGAAGGGTCGGGATATTATCCAGCAATTGGAACAACAAGAGCTGATGTCCACTCATAGCATGGATGCTCCTACTTCTGGTATTTTATGCTCAGCTTCCAATGTTTTTTCGTCTGTTATTGTTTTTACATATAGATTTAATCAACAATTTGCACGGACAACTAATATTAGAAAAATATGTAGCAAGACGAAACAACTGCAACTCTGCCTCGTTCACCAATTTCAAAACATGCATTTGAAGCTTTAATATGTAAATGATAGATAACATTTTCTGTTTTTGTTGAATTCAGAAACACTGGTGAGATGTTGCCATTATTTACCAGAGGAGTTGTGGGTGGAAATCATGTCATGGTTGCCTGTTTACTCTCTGCTACGCTGTAAAAGTGTGCAAAAGTCGTGGCATCATCTCATCAACATGATAATTCGTGACAAAACATTTGTGGCCAAACATCTCAAGAATTCCATGGATAGACATTCCTTATTTATCTCAAGTGACCGCAACCGCCCCTTCTTGGATGGAACTGAATTTTCCATTGCGACGATCTGCAATGCGAATGATGACAGTGACCACATTGATACTGTGATTGAAGATTTCGATTTATCATTTTACATAGAGCAACATGAGATCTCTTTTCCAGGCTCTCATTGTAATGGCATCATCTGCTTGTGTGGCTTTGGCCGAAACAATATTTTGGTATTCAACCCGGCTCTTAGGGAGTTCAAGCTTATGACAAGTTCGTGTTTTGGTCCTTGGAAAAGACGCAAGCAAAAACTATTGGTAGGACTCGGTCATGATATAATCGACAATGTTTACAAAGTTATTAGGGTTGTTTATGTAAATTGTGAATTTCTTGGAGCGGAAATACACACACTGGGTATCGATCATCATGACATGTGGAGAGAGATCATTATAGAAGCGGAATTTTGTCAATTATGTACTCCACGTTTTATGAACCAGGATGTAGAGTATAAGGGAATTGTTTATTGGTTAGCAGGTGGATGCTGCTCAGGAAATCCCAAGATCGTTTCATTCGATGTCCATGATGAGAAATTTAAAACCATAGCGCTGCCAGCTGCTGATGATGAACTTTCAACTAATGAAGCATGTTTAGAAAGGACGTACAAGCTTGCTCTGTGGAATGGATTTGTTACTCTGTTTAAGTTCTACCGTCAAATATGTGCTTGTGGTGAAGGGTCCACATGTCCGTCTCGAAAAACCATCGAAATGTGGGTAATGCGTGATGGGTTCTGCAAGGATCCTGCGAACAAAAGTTATTTTTGGACCAAATATCTATCAATTTCTCATCTTGAACAATTATATCGTCCACTTTTTTTTTGGAATAATGATGAGCTCATTCTTAAGAGTTTCGCTCGTTCAACCGATCTCCCCTGTAAAGTTACTTTGGCTTCATACAACATACGGACTCAGAAGATCAGGAGTCTTCATGGGATTCCGCAGATGTTAGGTGGAATTTGTTCCTTCACTTATGTGAAGAGTTTGGTTTTGATTAATTGACCTTTCCTTTTGCCACTTATCTAGGATGCATTTTTCGTGATTCAGGTTTTGAAGGTCGCATTCTTGTGATATGGACAAATTTTCATCCATATTCTGTGTTATATCGTTCTTTTTGATTGATTGATTGATTTTTTTTCCTTAAATTTTTGGCTGAATGTTGTTTATGATTGATTAGAGTTACTACTTATTAGTGCATGTCTCTGAGCATGGAGAAAAGAAGCTCAAAAAAAAAAAAAAAAAAAAGTCATGTTGTCTTTTTGAATGACTGGTCCTGTAATGCAAGAAACTAAGAAAAAGACATTCTTCTCTGTGGGACCTGCATTATTCTTAGGTGGCATACCACCACACTAACAAATTCATCTTCAGAATTGCACCACTGCTTGGCTCACTCGGAAGTCTTCACAGACACTCACACTCACACACCCGAAAAAAAAAAAAAAAAAGGGAAATAAGGACACAACTCACGGTAACAGAGTGATAAACTGATGTGTAATGATAAATTCTGACTTTTGCGTGAAAAATGTACTCTCCAATTAAGTGTTATCATTCATAGCATATTTGTCCTATGCCAAATTTGATAGCAAATTGCCCACTAAATGTTACAAGTCTTAATTGATTGGTGACTCAATTTTTTCACCTAATCGGAACAATTTTATTATTTTTAAATTGCTTAAATACAAAATTTTATTTTTATGAATCCTACAACTTAATAATAATGATAAAAAATAGATTTAACAATAAAAGTAACATTTAATACATTGGAGTACAAATTTTAAATTTGTTATTGTCCTTCATTTTTAATTGGAAATTTAATATTGCCATAACTACATTGAAGATAGTTGAATAGCTACTTCTCGCCAAATATGGTCATTTGTAGCTTCAAATTGAAGCTCATCATCACTTGCAGCTTCAAATTGAAGCTTATCATCACGGTCACATATGTCCATTGATATTTTCAAAAGTTTTCACCAAAATTTTGTTTTTGAGGAGTATTGAAATATATTTTGGGGGTAAAATATTTTCCATGAAAACATTAGAAAAAATACGTACAAATATCATTTTCAGTAAAAATCTAGTGCAATTTCTACAAATACCGGATTTACTGGTGATTTTATGGAAATTTGGAAGGAAATATTGATCAGAAACTCATATTTCGTCTTCGATTAATCTTTTTGAACATGCTAGAATTTTTTTCATGAAAATAAAATGAGAAAAGACAAACAAACCTATAAGCGGCATGTTCACTATTTTGAATACCAAATATCCAGATTTATCGGTGATTTTGTGCAATTTTAGGTGCTAATATCAATCAGATATTCAGATTTCGTATTCCATTGATCTTTTTGGATATGCTAGAATTTTTCTTCATGGAAATAAAATGAGAAATGATTAACAAACCTAAAAGCCACGTGTTCACAACTATTTTGAATACTATTCAAATAACATATCATGTCACATTATTGCTTGAATATCAAGATGGTATCCTGATCATGTTTGAACTTTATATGACTTGCTTTTGGTATTTAGATGTGTAACATACAAGGAGTTTCACATTTGAAACTTGTGTATTATGTATCTTCTTACTATTTATGTAATCCTAAAATATTATATATATGTTCTAAAGTAAATTTCATAATTTATGTAATTTTTTCTGATATTTGCATCGATGTCAATAATATTACCAAAATCTTTGTAAAAATTAGAGTACCAACATTTACAACAAAGAGCAGTGTTTTCATCCTTACTTGCCATTACTTGCCAGCTGAAGCTAGAGTAAGCACTAAAATAATAATAATAATAAGAGTAATTGGCCCAAATAATCGTTAAACTCTCTAAAAGGTGACAGTTTGGTCTCTGTTTCATTTTCTTTTGGTCGAAATAACCCTAAATTCTCTAAATATGGGCTATTATAGTCCTTTCCGTCCAATTCTTTTAAATTTCTTATGGAATGAGTCATGTGTATTGCATATGATTTAATTTAAGATGGTATTTTAGTAATAATTAATTTTTAAAAATCATTAAAAAATTAAAATTCATCATTCTCTCTCTCTCTCTCTCCATTCTCCAAATAGCGAACCCAGATTCGGGGCAGGAGGGATGGGGGAAAACGGATCCTGATCATCGGCAGGGGAAGGCGGAACCCAGATATGGGTTCGCATAGGAAGGCTGGCCTGAGGTCGGGATGCGACTTCAGGATGATGGGAGAAGCTGGGTTCATCAGCCACTTTATAGGTTTTGAAGTTTTGTTATTGTGATGGTGTATTAAAAAAAAAGACTAAATTTATAGGTGTATTAAAAAAAAGACTAAATTTTAGACAAATTATGTAAAGAGTAATTAGCCCACGTGGTCCCTGGATTCTTTAAGAAATGACACTTTAGTCCCTGTTCTTTTTTTTTTTTTTCCTACTATGCTGACTCTAAACTCTCTATAAAGGTGATGATTTGGTTCTTTCTGTCTGGTTCCGTTAAAAAAATCACGGAATAGTCACGTTTTATGCTTTTATAGGAAAATACCCCTAAAAGATGAAAATACCCTTATTCATATCAATTAAAAAAATTAAAAATATAGAGAGAGAACCTCTCTCTCTTTCTCTCTCTCTCCTCCCCTCCTCTCCCTCCTTTTCTCCCATAGGTCCGGCGCTGGCGGTCTCTCCCTCCCCCCCCCCCCCCCCCATAGATCCAACACCGGAGATCAACAGACCATCTCTCTCTCTCTCTCTCCCTTCCCTTCCCTCCTTTCCCTCCCCTTTCCTCCCCTCCCCTCCTTTCCCTCCTCCCCAAACAGATCTAATGCCGGACCCCCCCACCCCCCAAATATCAATATTTTCATGAGCAGTGCTATATATTTAGTACATGTTCAAAAATTTATCCCACTCAAAAATTAATAAGAAATGATGAGGACGTTTTTGGAAGCATGTGTACAAAAGGCATTCGACATTTTGTGGAACTTTGCCAATGGTGATTTGTTACTTGTTAGGTCCCTTCTTTGCTGCCCTACGATAACGTATTAGTCCATGGTCGGTAGGGTAGCTATATATGACACTAAACTTGCCGCAATTCAAGGTTGATATGCTAAATCAGATACCAGTACTAATTGAAAAGAACAAGAAAAAGACAGTTAAGAAAAGACGGGCTGAGAAAGTACTCGCTGATTGCGGTCTGTTCAATTCATATGTAGAGACAGATCCATAATTTAAACAATAATTTCCAATTTTTATGAGAATAGACGTAACAAAATAGAAACTTTGGAAAATGAGGTTTAAAGCAAGGTGCGAAATTGTGATAGCCATCAGTTCGTACAAAGAAAATGGTAAGCTGTGCAGTCCCACATTATCTAGGAATGGATTTAAACGAAGATTAATAAGTAAAAAAGAGCGCCTCCTAATATTATGAGGCATTTTGGAGTGAGCCCAATAGCAAAACTGTACAGGCACGAGACCCATAGCGAACAATATCATACTAAAAAGGGACATGGATCACTACACAAAAGGAAGTTGAACTCTTCAAACACATTTCTAGATTTTTTGGCCTCTTCATCTTATTACAAATCACAACCAAGATTGAGTTTAGGTCATTTTATTGACATGGGAAATTATCTAGTTTGGCAGGCCTTAAGTGATAGATCGTTCTAAAATAGATCCAACAATTAGCTAAAAAATATTGGTTAATCAATTTATTCAACGTTTTCTGTTGAATATTTTCATTTACTTTCTCATGTTAATTCAGTCTTTCCATTGACAAATGCAAGAAACCTAACAACATTATCATTATTAGAAACCAAAAAATAAAAAATAAAAAAACACACACACACACACACACAAACTTGTATGTCGTGACTTCATGCCTTTTCTCCGTTTAGCCTGACTTGGTTGGAATTTACGTGGACACTCTTACATATTAAGTATACATATGTTCTGTATTAAGATATTTTTACGTATTTGTTAATTATTATGAAGTTATGAAAATTTAATGTTTTTAGTTACGTAATTCCTATGCAATTGATTTAGATTGAGTTAACTATTATTTGTAGTTAACTGATATTAGTTTTAGTGAAAAGTATTTTTGTTAATTATTTTAGTTAAGTGGGACATCACTATATTCTCTCTTTCACTCTCTCTCTCTCTCTCTCTCTCTTTTTCGTGTCAATCGTAATTTGTGTGTTGGGTCGTGCTATCCTTTTAAAATGCACAAGGAGGAGGAAAGTAGGATGATCGACTATTTCAATCACTTAACATTAGCATTAAGTATTGCTTAGATTAAATGAAATCTCAAGATGCATATGAGTTTCACGAAAGATGAACTTTATTTGCGTATTGAGATTTCTTTCTAATTTTGTTTTCTTTTTCTTTTTCTTTTTTTCTTTTTGATATATTATTGAATATGTAATGCCAGTATTTTTACAGATATATGCACATGATTTTTTAGAGAATATTCCACTCGAAAGAAATATTGATAAACATGTTTATGGAAGCACTTATAGAAAAGTTGTTTAGCACGTTGAGGAACATTCAATCGAGGAGTAGAACATATTAGCCGTAGACAAAAACAAAATAGAACAAAAAAGCAAGAAAAGAAAAGAGAAAAAAAAAATATATTCCTACTTGAGTTGTTATTATGTGAGCAATTTGCTTTACATAAAAACACAACTCAACCAGTCAATCCAAAGGTCGATAGTCTAAACCAAATACTGTTTAAAGATAATATAGAATTATCAATAAATTCAACGATTTTTTTTTTTTAAATTGTCTCAACCCATGTCCATATTTCTATAAAAAAGTAAAAAAATTTTTTCCTTAAGTACAGAGTGCCCAATATACTTCTGTGGATATGAATAAAGAAGTGTGTGTGTGTGTGTGTACATTAAATAGTGCTAAAATTTATTCACCAACTTTCAAGATTTTGCCTGTTTTTAATCAAAAGAGAATCCTACACTCTTTAAACCTGTAAAGTTGATCATGTAAACATTAATAATAAGTTAAATAGTTATATTTAGTTGGGGTATATATATGCATATATGCATATTGATGCTTTGCAGAGGATAGCCCCATGTCCTGCATTTCCCTCGTTTGAGCTGCTGCCAAATGCAAAGAATTGGCTCCCTTGCGGAATAAGTCCTTTGAGACAGTTTAAAGATACATGAATATATGAAGTATGAAATATATATTTGTGAAAAATTATAGAGTATGACTTCATTATACATTGGAGTTTTGAGAGTGTCAACTCTTTTTTTTTTTTGTTTTTGTTTTTTTTACTGTCAAATCTACTTTTGAGTTTTGAGGTTATAAAATTTCACAATAATGTGATATTATTAATTATATATTATGTCATATTGCAAAAGTTGAATTCGGTGCGCTATATACGGAGCATTTCATATTTAATATTTCAAGACATATCCTTGAAATCAACGAGCATAAAAAGAAACAAGAAAGAACCAAAAAAAAAAAAAAAATGAAATTGTGGTAAAGTATCGGGAAATAGATAATAGAAACTGCATTTCATGTTATCTGAATCTTTTTTCTTTCTCTTAAAAACAAGAAGAATATCATATCTCTTAATTTAATTAATCGAGAACATTTTATATATACATGTATATATTTTTTTTTCGAGCCCCGTACTAGAGTCTTTATATGAGTTTGGTCAACAGATCACAGTTAACAAGTCACGGCTCTCCCTACCCCAAGTTAAAAAATACAACAAAAAAAAAAAAAAAAAAAAAAAAAAAAAAAAAAAGAAGAAAACAAGTCATAGCTAGAGTTCAATAGTTACAATTCATTTAACAGTTTGTTGCCAAGCGGTTGGGGAAGAAAAGTGTCAATTATGTATGTTGTACCCTTAGCAAAAATAAATAAATAAATAAAGTTGGTGCTCATCGATTTTTTATTTTTTATCATTAGAAAAATATTAAGATATACGATTGACAGTCATCAATCCTTAACATAAGAAAGTAATAAGAAAAGACTACTAATAAGAAAGTAATGTTCATTGACTCCAAGCCATGCATGCAACTCGAAAAATACACCGGGGATCCTTCAAACACTTTTTCAGATTTTTTCTTTTTTGGTACGAGTGAACGCGTATTTCTTGGAGAGTATTTATCCACAATCAACGTCCTTCTACCTTTTTCGTCGCTCTCTGTCCTGTTCCACTATTTTTCGTTGCTTGGTAGGTTCCGTGGGTATATTTGTAGAAGGCATTCTGACGCTCCAGTCATGCAAACAACTGAGAAATAAGAAGGGAGAAAATTGAGGATGGCAGAGTTTCTTAAAGTGGGTAAATGTGCTCTTAAGTCCCTTTTAAAAGGGGATGCCCCAAAATGGAGCCAGGTGTACTAATTATTTATAAATGATGAGAAAACTCTTGGATCCATTCTGATTGATAAATGTCATGGCAATAACCAAATTATCTGTTATCTAAAACATATTCTTTTAACATATCAGAATAATCAACACAATGATATGGTCCGCAGATTATAAATATATATATATATATATATGTCTATATCCAAACATTAATAACCTAATACTATATGTCCACAACGTCGGTTATTTTCGTACATATGGCAGCATTTAAACATTTCGTTATAGGGATATGATCATTATACATCCAATAACTCAGCGTTAGTGTTTTTTTTTTTTTTTTTTTGTTTTTGTTTTTGTTTTTGGGTCTAAAGTAGCATTAGTAATGCTTAGATCCAGATGAATTCATCATGAAACTTCCTTCTTATATGAAGATTTCTTTTTTCTTTTTAATAAATAGAAGGAACTAAATTCCCATTCAAATCAAATTTATTAAAAAGATGAAAATAAAAAACTAAATTATAAGTGGACTTCGGAACGTATAATTCGAATATAAAAATTCAACATATTAGACGAGAAACACTGTAGAGAAAAATTTAAACAGTGAACAACAAATTCATAATTTAACTTTAATGGGCAGCCAAATAAAAAATTAAAAGACATAAGAAACAAATTTTACTTTCAAATACAAAATTTATAAGTACTTGTTCTTTTCAGAATCAACGATAATTTCTATTCACACCTGAAATTATAATATCTATTTATGTCGCATCAAGTGTATAATCCGCATTCTCTATGTTATATATGGTGCGTCTTGTTTCTTTGTTTGTTTGTTTTACAAGGTAAATATATATCGCGCGGATTTCCCACTAATTTGGTTTCATTTTTAAACTATATATTTACTCTTTGTCAATCTAACATAATATAGTGTGCAAATGGACCGATCCCCCTAATAGTGTATGTATCATGTTGAATAAAAAAAAAAAGGAACCAGAAAAGACGACTAAGAAAGTCATCAACAGTCGATAGAAGTTCGGTGAAATTTTTCATGTGAAGAGTCAAGTTGAAATTCACTGTCTACCTCAAATTATTACATTCGAGATTTATAGATTGAAGATTTGACAAATAGGTTTAAAACGAGGTAAAGTTAAAAAAAAAAAAAAAATAGGGGACAAAATATTCAAATGAAGGAATTTGAGTTTTTTTTTTTTCAAAAAAAATATATTATTTCTTCAGAATTTCTACTATGAGACTTCCTATTTTATATTCTTGATAGTAACTATTCTTCTTACTATTATATTAAAGCTTAATGGATTGATTTATAATTGGATCTATAATATTTGAATTTTCAATGTACTTTTTCCTTTTAAGGAATTTATTTTCACCTTATGAAAATATTTGTGAAAAAGATCGGTTTAGGGCTTTTGAAAGATTTTGTGAGTTTTAATGGGTCGAGAAGGCTCAAAAATGATTTCTAAACTCGAAAACGGGCCTTTCAAGTCGAAAGGGCCGCAACAGTGCACAATTTTACAAAAGTCAACTTTGACCGAAAAGTCAAAGTTTGACTGACAAAAAGTCAAAGGATTGACTTTACGAGATTTTAAAGTATAGTACGGAAAGAGTACCGAGAATAATGTTTTATGAACTAGATAGCAAGAATAGACCTTAAAACGTCCTTAAAAAATCAAGCACACCAAGTTAAGTTTAAGGGCAAAAAGGACTCGGAAAAGTGAGAAAAATATTTTACGATCCAAAATCCAAACAGATAAATTTTTGTATTTCGGTACGATATAAAAATATTGTGTTTTGGTGAACCACAATATTAGGATTATCTGTGTAGCACAAAGAAAAGAAAAATGGGTTTCTTTGGAGACAAGAAAGCCAAACAAGGCATAGCATGTGTGATGTCACCTAACTTCTCCCTCATGACATCACTTCCCACTAAGAAGCTTGAAGATATGGAGCCTTCTCCACCATTCAAAAGTTCGGCAACCATAGGGAAGGAAAGCGAAAAACAAAATTTTTGAGGTCAAAAATACAAATCAACCAAAGCTTCCAAAGGCCTATAAATACCCCCCCCCCCCTTATCTCCCTATTCACTTTTATTAGAAATTGTAGGCAAACTCCTGCAAATTCTCTCTAAGATTTTCGGCAAGCAAGGAGAGTGAGAGGGAGGAGTGAAAAACCAAAATTTGGTTGAGGGTTTTTACTTGTTGGAGTGTGAATTTGAGTTAGGAAAAGCTAGAGCAAGTTTGAGAAAGTTTGTGGGTTTCTAGGGTTGTGTGGCCGAAGGGGAGGAGGAGAAATTGGAGAGAAAAAGTGAAAATTTTTGAGCGCTTTTGTCTAAAGAGGGTTCGGCTTTGGAGGGGAGAAATCCGAGAGCCAACCGAAAAATTTTGGGGTCCCATTGGAGGAGTGGCCGTGTGGGTCAAGAAGCAAGGGAGAAGGAGAAATTTTGGGTAACCAAACTTAGCTTTGGTTCAAGGTAATTTCTAGAACCCTAACCCTCTAAATTTGAGTTCATTTTGGAGTCGATTTTGTGCTTCGATATGGTTGTAAGGACTTAAGTCAATTTCTCATTTTTATGCCCTAAATATGGTGTGTGCTTGATTGTTAGATCTAGGATGAAAATGGCTTGATTCTTGCTTGGTTTATGTTGATTGTTGATTGATTTTTCATGCTAAAATACTAAGGTTGTATGTCCCCTAAGTGTGGTTGAAAATCTGCCTTAGGCAGCCCCTTGATGCATGTTAGTCTAAGGTTGAATTTTGATGCTTGAATGTGAGATATGCAATGTTAGAATCAAAGCAACCCTCGGTTTATGATTTTGGATTTGGGTTGCATGGACTATATGGGTCGGCTAGTGAGTTCAAATGGGACATTAGAAATGCTGTGTGCTTGCCTTGTAGGCTCTCGAAGTGGTCGGTTGAGATAGATTCACGAAACCGGACGTAAACCCAAAACTACCAAATTCATATTCGAATCTGGCCAGTTTCGGGAAAGTGAAATTTTAAGGCCTTTAGAGGCCAAACGGGATAAAACTCAAAACACGAAAGTTGCTCGGAAAAATTTTTCCTAGAGGGCAGCACAGATAGAATATCAAAATGAGACTCCAATGGCCTCCGTTTTTAGCAAAACCCGTGACTGTTTCCCCGGACCCAGTTTTTCCAGGGTCAGCCAGTTTCAAACGAAAACTGGTACTAATGTAGGCAGAACTGGATTTTTTACAAAACATGAAAGTTTTATCATTTTTCGAGAGCTACAACTTTCGTGAGACAAGTTTTTCAGATTTTGAACGGATTTTTAAACTGAGACTATTTTACGAAGGGTGCGCAGGGAATCCGAAAATTCCTGCACCTTGGTTTTACAAATATTTTCTAAAAAACTGTAAAATGTTTTAAAATCGTTGTTTTAACTATGAAAACTGTTCCAAAGGCAGTTTTCGACCCTAAATGACATTTACAAAGAGTTATTTCCAAGATCAGAATTTTTATAAAGAGTTCTGAGGATTTTTAAGTAAAATCTTTTGAAAGTGAAAAAGGTAAGAAAGTTGGAAATTAAGAAGAGAAAATAAAGTTTTGAGATAAAAAATGGAGTTTAAGATAAAAATAGTAATCAAGCCGATTACGGGCCATAGCTGGGAATAGGACCCGAGTTACCGGGCTTAGCCCCAAAAGCCTAGAATTGACAAGGGTTGACCAGTAGTTGACCGAATATTAACTTTGGTTGACCCAGCAGGTAGATTAGAGTAACCTTAAGGGTTATCCAACATAACCCTAAGGGCTACCATAATTTAGAAATGGGCCAAAAAGAGTAGGTAAAGGCCATTGACCCAATAAGCTATAAAATTATAGTAAAGCCCAAGGTTTTGAGGAAAGCCCAGCAGTAAATCAAGATCTAGCCTAAGAGGTTATCCAACGTAGCCTCTTGAGGGGATAATCAAGTTTAAATTATTCCCAATCAGTAAAAGGCCTTTATGGACCAAGTCAGATATCAGTAGGGGACATACAACTAGGTTTTAGTAGGTATGTTGGTTAGAACACCAACATTCTACAACAAGAAGCAGAATCTCACATATGTCCTTTCTCAAGCAGGAGAAGGCCCGCAGCTGCGCTCCGAGGAAGGACAGCGGCCGGTTGGACATAGGGAAAAAGATAAGTACAACTCTGCCTACGGCATAGGCTTTAGTTGATGCTTGCCCAAGTAAAGTTAGATGTATGCTAAGGGTGTATGTTGTGTTATGCTATGTACTGCTATGTGTTATGCAAATTACCATGCTATATGTTTTAGTATGCCATGTTAAATGTTGATCAATAGAAAGCATGTTAAGCTGATTTTAATACTAAGCATGAGTTAGGATTATGTGACATCACGATGCATGTTCACTAAATCCCTATGTGACTTAGAAACTCAAGAATGAGTTAAAGAAAAGATAAGAAAAGAAAGAAAGAAGGTAAGCGAGCTTGCCGGTGTAGTACCACCCGTCTGAGGTCGGGTAGGACTATGGTGTGAGTTAGATTGGGCTGGCCGCCCCAACCACTCCATAGTTGCGTGCCGGGTACGAACACCAAGGTAAAGGTCCTAAAAGAAAGATAAGCAAAAAAAGTAAAAATGAGCATAACTTGACCATGCATGTGATAGGCATTGTTAGACTATGCTATTATGAATGATGATATAAATTGTTATGTATGTTAAGATCGAGTTGTATACGATATGATTATATGTATGAAGCGGACGAAACAGTTGTACTTGCTGAGCTAAAACTCACTGTCTTACGTCTATACTGTAGGTAAGCAGCCTGTCAGCAATGCTTGATGTAAGGTGGTGGACCGTGGCGAGGCGCACTGTGAAATCGTGGGAAGTTATCTGCTACGCGTTTGATCTCTTTTAAGTTTTTATAATTATGTAAATATGTTTTATTAAGACACATTTTCTATGTAACACGTTTTAATCCGTGTTTATAAAAAAAAAAAAAATTCCGCTGTGTTTTAGCCAAGTATATAAGTAAAGTAATAAGTATGTAGTTAAGGTAACGGCCTGTGCTAGGCGGGTCGTTACATAGTTGGTATCAGAGCGATTCCCTGCGATAAGATTTCACAGTCTGCCAGCCATTGCCGCCACCATTGTAAGTAAAAGTGTATTTTGTTTTATTTGTACGCGCAAGTATTTATTTATGAGATCATGTTGTGATAGACGGTTAGACATGGATCCTGACTTGGTGGACGCCGATCGTGAGACGGCTGAGGAGTTTTACGGATCGCGACCCTTACTATACGACGGTATGGGACAGTCGGTTCCGATAGCGGCTTGGGTACATGATATGGAGACGCTATTCCGTATTTGTCACATCGGGGATCGTCTGCGGGTTTTGCTGTCGAGTTGCTGCCTGATCGCTGACGCCCGACTATGGTGGTTGAGGGATGAAGAGCGTCAAATGCCCCGTAGGACATGGGTACACTTTCGCACGCTAGTTTTAGCACAGTATGGACCAGCCCCCGCTGAGGGACCAGGAGTCGACGCGCAGTACCAAGACCTTGAGATCTATAGAGATATGCAGCACCAACGCTACCAGAGTTTGGCTGTCGACTGACACGCCTATCCACATGAGTCGATGCTGTACTATTGTCAGCGTTTCCGGGAGGCCATGCTGCCCCACATTCCCCAGGATCTACCACATCTCCAGCTCCATACCCTAGTACTGTTACGGAACGGAGTTCCACCTCCAATCCGACACTATGTCATGGAGCCCACGCCGGGACGGACGATGGAGGACATGACAGAGTCCATTTTGGACGCAGAGGTCGCCGCTCACATGGCACAGGCCACTGCCTACCTAAACCCTTACCAGATGCCAGTCGACGACGCCGATCAGGATAGTCCCATGTACGAGCCGGGTCCAGTTTTTCCCAAGGACCCGATACCCGACGTCCCCGAGCAGCAGGTTCCGGAGGCGGAGGCCGAGGGCCCCGTGGGGGCAGAGGACTACATGGACGACGACGGCGATGACGATGGGGTAGTGCCAGTGATAGACATCCCGGAGGACCCTCCACTCGTTATCATCCTCAGCGATGACGAGGATAAGGAGGCAGAGGCGGAGCTCGAGGCCGGGTAGGAGATCGAGATCATCGAGATTGATGACGACGAGATTCTAGTCATCAGCGACGATGAGGAGTTTGAGGATGATCCCAAGGAGGTCCTTTTCCATGATGGGGATTGAGACCCAGACACCGACGCAGACTCCGGCGTTTCGATATATACGTTTGAGGTTGTTTGTTAGCTTCGAGAGCGTTTTTATGTATTTTGACTTATGATTTTGTGTATTTTGACTAGGACCGCATGTATCGGATGGAAAGTGTTAGACACTTCCATCCCCTAATATTGTACGATGGAAAGTGGTAGACACTTCCATCACCTTTTTGACAGTATATATATATATTGTATGATGGAAAGTGATAGACACTTCCATCCCATTCTTTTTGACCATGTATTTTTGACCATGTATATACAACGGTAGAGTGACAGATACTCCCGTCACATTTTTGAGCCATGTTTATATGGCTTGATGGTAAAGTGATATACACTTCCATCATGTATTTTTGACCAGGTATATAAAGATGTATGTACAGCTTAATGAAAGTTATATGTAATTACACTATGGTAAATTACAATGTACAGAGTATGTGCTTATGAATCAGTAGTATGATGTACTTTTGAAAGTGTACAAGAGGCCGTGCAGATACGGCATATTTATGACATTAATGTGTCTATTATGAAAGTTAAGTTATGATTATGAAAGTTATGATGTACCAAATATCTAGTGTGATGCTATAGTACTTTTTCCATTATGGTATGAGATGTATGATGACTTCATAATGTGATATGTGGTGAGTGAGATGTTATTGTATGATAGATAAGTTATGTGTGAAAGAAAAGATATTGATGACATAATGATATCTTTTCTTATGATAGAGCATAGAAGATGGTACGTCCAAGGAGAACGATGCCTCTGAACCCGCTAGAACCAAACCTTGCCACCGTTGTGGCCGATCTACAACGACAGCTGCTGGAACAACAGCAGGAGACCGAGAAACTGCGGGCTCAGATAGCCCAGATGAACCGAGGAGCACAAGTTAACGAGGTCCCACCCCAAGCTCCACAGGCACCGCCAGTAGTACCACCCGTGGTGCCACCCGCACCAGCGGCACAACCAAAAGTCCAACCGAAGGTCCAGCCATAGATTCCTCCGAACGCCAACGTCCCTATAGCACCCATTGGAGTGCAACCAGACTTGCCGCCCGTGAGAGAAGATTTGCTGTACGAGCATTTCAGGCGGATGAAGGTGCCTGAGTTCGAGGGCACGGCAGACCCGATAGCCGCAGATAACTGGCTAATCGACATCCAAGTTATATTGGATTTTATGAGACTGTCGGAACAGGAGAAGGTTCTCTGTGCATCCTTTGCCCTCAAAAAGGATGCACGTCACTGGTGGATGACGGTGCAGATGCGCCGAGACGTTACGACGATGAACTGGCAAGAGTTCGTGACGAAGTTATGAACGATGTATTACAATCAGGAGATTCTCGCGGTTCAGCAGGACGAGTTCACCAACTTTCGATAGGGGTCGATGACGGTCATGGAGGCCGTGAAGAAATTTGAACAGCTGGCTCGGTTATGCCCGGACTTAGTGCCAAATGAAAAGGAGAAGGTGCGGAGGCTAATGAAAATGTTTCGGACCGACATAGCCAAATAGGTGAGCGCCGACAGTAGCCTGCCTACCTTGGTGTCTGACTGCATCAGTTGAGCAATAAGGGCGGAATACTGGATCAACTAGGACAAGGAGGCGAGAGCCCAAATTTTTAAGGCGAAGAAAGAGGAGAAAGCGGCAGCGAAGCCCGCACAGCCCCGACAAGTCTCGGAGAATTTCCAGAAAGGGCAAGCAAGTAACCTTGCTCAAGGTTCCAAACAGTTCGGGCGGAACAAGATAAAGGGAAACTTCTCGGGACAGGGCCAGCAGAAGAATTTTTCACAGAAGAAGAATAATCGGGGAAATGAGGGGAACAACGCCAGTTATCCCCCTTGTGCGAATTGTGGTCGGAAACATCCTGGAGTGTGCCGGATGGGTTCAAGTGCCTGCTATGTGTGCGGCAAAGAAGGGCATTATGCTAGAGACTGCCCACAGAACACTGAGAACCAGAACCAACCATACCCCACCCGGAATGCAAACACCCGCCAGCTGCATGCTGTCCAGGCCAGACTGGAAGGACCCTCGATCAATCAAGGCAGATTGGAAGCTCCTGAGCCACAAGCTAGGATCTATGCATACACTCGGAGAGATGCAGAAGCCGGAGCGTTACAAGTGGTGACAGGTCAGATCTCTATCTCCACTCTTGTTGCAATTGTGCTGTTTGATTCTGGAGCCACCCATTCGTTTGTATCGTTGTAGTTAGCCCATAAATTAGGGAGAGGTGTGGATAGACTAGAACAACCCCTGAAAACTTCTTTACCATCTGTGAGATTTTGTAGTCCGACTTTTGGATCCGAAATACTCCCATAGTTATTTGCGGCAGAGAATTATTCGTAGATCTCATCGCAATCAAGCTCCACGACTTCGATGTGATCTTGGGGATGGACTTTTTGGGGAAATATAACGTAACGATTGACTGCCGGAAGCGCTGCGTGACGTTCAACCCCTACGGTGAAGAGGAGTTCAGTTTTTGCGGACGACGTTGGAGTTTGACCGCCAGTTTTATTTCGGCCATGAGGGCTTTGAAAATGTTAGCTAATGGTTGCCAAGGATATTTAGCTAACATAGTGGACAAGGATCGAGAAGTAGAGTTGGAACCGGAAGATGTCCCCATTGTGAGGGAATATGTGGATGTATTTCTGAAAGAATTACCCGGACTTCCTCTAGAGCGAGAAATTTCGTTTGAAATTGAATTGCTGCCTGGAGTTGTACCTATTTCCAAAGCACCCTACCGTATGGCACCTGCTGAGCTAAGAGAGCTCCAAGTACAGCTGCAAGAGCTACTCGACAAGGGATTTATCTGACAGAGCCACTCTCCGTGGGGAGCGCTTGTTTTGTTCGTAAAGAAGAAGGATGGGTCGCTACGGATGTGTATCGATTATCGCGAGCTGAACAAGATTACGATCAAGAACAAGTACCCTCTCTTGAGGATTGCTGATCTGTTCGATCAACTGAGAGGAGCAGTTGCATTTTCAAAGATAGATCTACACTCAGGTTACCATCAGCTCCGGATTAAGGAGGCGGATATCTCCAAGACGGCGTTCCGAACGCGTTACGGGCACTACGAGTTTTTAGTGATGCCGTTTGGACTAACCAATGCCCCAGCTGCTTTTATGAACCTCATGAACAGAGTGTTCAAGGACTATCTGGATAAGTTTGTTATCGTCTTCATCGACGATATACTAATTTATTCAAGGTCCAAGGAGGAACATGAACAGCATCTAAGATTGGCAATGGAGACGTTGAGGCAGAACCAGCTATATGCCAAGTTCACGAAATGTGAATTTTGGTTGGAGAAGGTACATTTCTTGGGGCATGTGGTGTCAAAGGAAGGAATTTCAGTAGACCCAGCAAAAGTAGAAGCGGTCAGTTCGTGGTCAGCACCCAAGAATGTTACGGAGATACGGAGTTTTCTTGGCTTGGCTGGATACTATCGACGATTTGTCGAAGGATTCTCCAAGATCGCTGCACCACTAACAGCTCTCACTCGGAAGGATAAGAAGTTTGAATGGACTCAGAAGTGCGAGTAAAACTTCCAAGAGCTCAAGAGGAAGCTGACGAGCGCACCAGTGTTGATAATTCCTGACGTTGATGCAGGAGACTTCGTAATGTACAGTGATGCTTCTAAAAATGGTTTAGGAGTAGCCCTGATGCAGAATGGGAAGGTGGTGGCCTATCCATCATGACAACTGAAAAATCACGAGAGGAATTATCCTACACATGATTTGGAGCTAGCAGCGGTTGTTTTCGCGCTCAAGATCTGGAGGCACTATTTGTATGGAAACAAATGTGCAATCTACACCGATCACCAAAGTCTCAAATACATTTTCACTCAGAAGGAGTTAAATATGAGGCAGCGTAGATGGCTAAAGCTCGTAAAGGACTATGATTGCGAGATCCTCTATCATCCTGGTAAGGCGAACCGGGTAGCTGATGCTTTAAGCAGGAAATCAGTAGGCAAGCTGATGTCGATTGAAGCTTTTCCTAAGCCTCTACAGAGGGAGATTTCTGAGTTTAACTTGGAAATGTTGACCGGAAGATTGTCTGCTCTGACTCTTCAGTCCGACCTACTGAATTCCATCAAGATGCACCAAGGACAAGACCCCTTTCTGTTGAAAATGTAGCTTTTTAGCACAAAGGGCAAGGAGTTTAGGACTTCTGTTGATGGCGTTATCTACTTCAAGGACAGGATTTATGTTCATAATGTGGAAACCTTGAAAGATCAGATAATGTCTGAAGTCCATAAGACACCATACTCGGTACATCCAAGAGCAACCAAGATGTACCAAGACCTCCGAGAAAACTATTGGTGGCCAAACATGAAGAATGAAGTGGCGGATTTTGTGTCGAAGTGCCTAACTTGCCAGAAAGTTAAGGCCGAACACCGACATCCTGGAGGAGATTTGCAGAAAATCGAGCTCTCAGAGTGAAAATGGGAGCAAACTACTATGGATTTCATAGTAGGACTGCCCAGGACGTCAAATAGGAACGATGTGATTTGGGTCATTGTTGACAGATTGACCAAATCGGCCTACTTCATCGCGATAAAAGCCACTTTTTCAGTGGAAAAGTTGACAGAAATCTACGTGGCTCAAGTCGTCAAGCTGCATGGAGTACCGAAATCCATCATCTCGGACCGCGATGGACGCTTCACGTCTCAATTTTGGATGAGTGTTCATGCTGCTATGGGGTCGAGACTGAAGTTCAGTACAGCATTTCACCTCCAAACCGATGGTCAATCGGAGAGAACCATCCAGACATTGGAAGACATGCTCAGATCATGTGTCCTGGATTTCGAAGGAAATTGGGATCAGAAGCTAGCATTGATCGGATTTTCATATAACAACAGTTATCACGCTTTGATTGGAATGGCTCTATTTGAAACATTGTATGGAAGAAAATGTCGATCACCAATCCATTGGCAGGAAGTTGGGCAGAAACAGCTTCAAACCACCGACTTCATCAAGAAGACCTCTGAGGATGTCAGGAAGATAAAGCAGAGGCTCGACATAGCTTTCAGCCGTCATAAAAGTTATGTCGATAAGCGTAGAAGACCGCTGGAATTCCAAGTCGGAGATGTGGTGTTTATTAAGATTGCTCCTATGAAGGGAGTAATGCGTTTTGGAAAGAAAGGGAAGCTTAGCCCAAGGTATACCGGACCGTTCGAGATTCTCGAAAAGGCTGGCAAAGTAGCCTATAAGCTTGTCCTACCGCCAGAGTTAGCGTCGATGCACAACGTCTTCCACGTGTCGATGCTGAAAAAGTATGTGCCAGATCCTTCCCATATCCTTAGTCAAGAACCGGTTGAAGTTCAAACGGATTTGACGTACGAGGAGAAGCCCGTTCGAATACTGGATAGGGAAGATAAGGTTTTAAGGAATAAGACAATTCCTCTAGTTAAAGTTTTGTGGCGAAACCACAAGGTTGAGGAAGCAACCTGGGAGTTAGAAGAAGATATGATGAAGAACTACCCTGAATTATTCTAATTTTCGAGGACGAAAATTTTTTTAAGGGGGGTAGATTGTAATATTTGAATTTTCAATGTACTTTTTCCTTTTAAGGAATTTATTTTCACCTTATGAAAATATTTGTGAAAAAGCTCGGTTTAGGGCTTTTGAAAGATTTTGTGAGTTTTAATGGGTCGAGAAGGCTCAAAAATGATTTCTAAGCTCAAAAACGGGCCTTTCAAGTCGAAAGGGCCGCAACAGTGCACGATTTTACGAAAGTCAACTTTGACCGAAAAGTCAAAGTTTGACTGACAAAAACTCAAAGTTTGACTGACAAAAAGTCAAAGGGTTGATTTTACGAGATTTTAAAATACAGTACGGAAAGAGTACCAAGAATAATGTTTTATGAACTAGAAAGCAAGAATAGACCTTAAAACGTCCCTAAAAAATCAAGCACACCAAGTTAAGTTTAAGGGCAAAAAGGACTCGGAGAAGTGAGAAAAACATTTTACAGTTTAAAATCCATACAGATAAAATTTTGTACTTCGGTACGATATAAAATATTGTGTTTTGGTGAACCACAATATTAGGATTATCTGTGTAGCACAAAGAAAAGAAAAATGTGTTTATTTGGAGACAAGAAAGCCAAATAAGGCATAGCATGTGTGATGTCACCTAACTTCTCCCTCATGACAACACTTCCCACTAAGAAGCTTGAAGATGTGGAGCCTTCTCCATCATTCAAAAGTTCGGCAACCACGGGGAAGGAAAGGGAAAAACAAAATTTTTGGGGTCAAAAATACAAATCAACCAAAGCTTCCAAAAGCCTATAAATACCCCCCCTTATCTCCCTATTCACTTTTATTAGAAATTGTAGGCAAACTCTTGCAAATTCTCTCTAGGATTTTCGACAGCCAAGGAGAGTGAGAGGGAGGAATGAAAAACCAAAATTTGGTTGAGGGTTTTACTTGTTGGAGTGTGAATTTGAGTTAGGAAAAGCTAGAGCAAGTTTGAGAAAGTTTGTGGGTTTCTAGGGTTGTGTAGCCGAAGGGGAGGAGGAGAAATTGGAGAGAAAAAGTGAAAATTTTTTAGGGCTTTTGTCTAAGGAGGGTTCGGCTTTGGAAGGGAGAAATCCGAGAGCCAACCGAAAAATTTTGGGGTCCCATTGGAGGAGTGGCCGTGTGGGTCAAGAAGCAAGGGAGAAGGAGAAATTTTGGGTAACCAAACTTAACTTTGGTTCAAGGTAATTTCTATAACCCTAACCCTCTAAATTTGAGTTCATTTTGAAGTCAATTTTGTGCTTCGATATGGTCGTAAGGACTTAAGTCCATTTCTCATTTTTATGCCCTAAATATGGTGTGTGCTTGATTGTTAGATCTAGGATGAAAATGGCTTGATTCTTGCTTGGTTTATGTTGATTGTTGATTGATTTTTCATGCTAGAAGACTAAGGTTGTATGTCCCCTAAGTGTTGCCGAAAATCTACCTTAGGCAGCCCCTTGATGCATGTTAGTCTAAGGTTGAATTTTGATGCTTGAATGTGAGATATGCAATGTTAGAACTAAAGCAATCCTCGGTTTATGATTTTGGATTTGGGTTGCATGGACTATATGGGTCGGCTAGTGAGTTCAAATGGGATGCTAGAAATACTGTGTGCTTGGCTTGTAGGCTCCCGAATTGATTGGTCGAGATAGATTTGTGAAATAGGACGTAAACCGGACGTAAACCCAAAACTGCCAAATTCGGATTCGAATCTGGTCAGTTTCGGGAAAGTGAAATTTTAAGGCCTTTAGAGGCCGAACGGGACAAAACTCAAAACATGAAAGTTGCTCAGAACGATTTTTCCTAGCGGGCCATATAGACAGAATATCAAAATGAGACTCCAACGGCCTTCGTTTTTAGCAAAACCCGTGGCTGTTTCCCCAGACTCAGTTTTTCCAGGGTCAGCCAGTTTCAAACGAAAACTGGTACTAATGTAGGCAGAACTGAATTTTTCACAAAACACAAAAGTTTTAGCATTTTTTGAGAGCTACAACTTTCATGAAGACAAGTTTTTCAGATTTCGAACGGATTTTTAAACTGAGACTGTTTTACGAAGGGTGCGCAGGGAATCCGAAAATTCCTCCACCTTGGTTTTACAAATATTTTCTAAAGAACTGTAAAATGTTTTAAAATCGTAGTTTTAACTACGAAAACTGTTCCAAATGCAGTTTTCGACCCTAAACGACATTTACAAAGAGTTATTTCCAAGATTGGAATTTTTAAAAGAGTTTTAAGGATTTTTAAGTAAAATCTTTTGAAAATGCAAAAGGTAAGAAAGTTGGAAATTAAGAAGAGAAAATAAAGTTTTGAGATAAAAAATGGAGTTTAAGATAAAAATAGTAATCAAACCGATTACGGGCCGTAGCTGGGAATAGGACCCGAGTTACCAGGCTTAACCCCAAAAGCCCAGAATTGACAAGGGTTGACCAGTAGTTGACTGAATATTAACTTTGGTTGACCTAGTAGGTGGATTAGAGTAACCTTAAGGGTTATCCAACGTAACCCTAAGGGCTACCATAATTTAGAAATAGGCCAAAAAGAGTGGGTAAAGGCCATTGACCCAATAAGCTATAAAGTTATAGTAAAGCCCAAGGTTTTGAGGAAAGCCCAGCAGTAAATCAAGATCTAGCCCAAGAGGTTATCCAACGTAGCCTCTTGAGGGGATAATCAAGTTTAAATTATTCCCAATCAGTAAAAGGCCTTTATGGACCAAGTCAGATATCAGTAGGGGACATACAACTAGGTTTTAGTAGGTATGTTGGTTAGGGCACTAACATTCTACAACAAGAAGCAGAATCTCACCTATGTCCTTTCTCAAGCAGGAGAAGGCCCGCAGCTGCGCTCCGAGGAAGGACAGCGGCCGGTTGGACATAAGGAAAAAGGTAAGTACAACTCCGCCTACGGCATAGGCTTTAGTTGATGCTTGCCCAAGTAAAGTTAGATGTATGCTAGGGGTGTATGTTGTGTTATGCTATGTGCTGCTATGTGTTATGCAAATTACCATGCTATATGTTTTAGTATGCCATGTTAAATGTTGATCAATAGAAAGCATGTTAAGCTGATTTTAATACTAAGCATGAGTTAGGATTATGTGACATCACGATGCATGTTCACTAAATCCCTATGTGACTAAGAAACTCAAGAATGAGTTAAAGAAAAGATAAGAAAAGAAAGAAAGAAGGTAAGCGAGCTTGCCGGTGTAGTACCACCCATCTGAGGTCGGGTAGGACTATGGTGTGAGTTAGATTGGGCTGGCCGCCCCAACCACTCCATAGTTGCGCGTCGGGTACGAACACCAAGGTAAGGGTCCTAAAAGAAAGATAAGCAAAGAAAGTAAAAATGAGCATAACTAGACCATGCATGTGATAGGTATTGTTAGGCTATGCTATTATGAATGATGATATGAATTGTTATGTATGTTAAGATCGAGTTGTATACGATATGATTATATGTATGAAGCGGACGAGACAGTTGTACTTGCTGAGCGAAAGCTCACTGTCTTACGTCTATGCTGTAAGTAAGCAGTCTGTCAGCAATGCTTGATGCAAGGTGACAGAGCGTGGCGAGGCGCACTGTGAAATCGTGGGAAGTTATCTGCTACGCGTTTGATCTCTTTTAAGTTTTTATAATTATGTAAATATGTTTTATCAAGACACATTTTCTATGTAACACGTTTTAATCCGTGTTTATAAAAAAAAAAAAAAAAAAAATTCCGCTGTGTTTTAGCCAAGTATATAAGTAAAGTAATAAGTATGTAGTTAAGGTAATAGCCTGTGCTAGGCGGGTCGTTACAGGTTCAAACAAAGAAGGGGAAAAAAAAAAACTAAGAAAGTAATCAATGACTAAGAGTCATAGTCAACTCAAAAAATACAGTTAATGTTTCACGCACGTTAATGTTTGGCTGTGTGCTATAGATGATAGACCATCCATAATGTATTTGTTAATATCAATTTTATACGGGTTATAAAAAGGTTTGAAAAATAAAATACTTGAAATTTGTACTCAAATGTATAATATCTACACATTAAGCTTTAGCATTCGTAAAAATAAAGTTATTGTATTTCAATAATTAATTTAAGATGATAAAATTGAAATAATTAGATGAAAAAGTTGATACATAAACCAATAGCAAATGCTAAAGTTAGCATTCACTATATTTTGTCAAAAATTTACCATTAAGTTTAACATATGACAAATTTAACATAAAAAAACAACATTTCAATGAAGAGGTTTTTTTTTTTTTTTTTTTTTTTTTTTTTTTTTTTTAATCCAAATGCAAAAATTTATTCCAACCAAAGCACTCCAAAATACCTTACGAAAATACCCAAATGATATTTGACAAAGTATGAGCTTCCGCGGACTTAGAAAAGCAATAGAAATTGGGGAAATCCATCTTTTTTGAAAAAAGAAGATGGATAATTAAGTACTCCGATGGCTCAACAATTAATAGTATGGAACTGAGTTTCTTGCTGTGCTCATGTTTTATGCGTTCACTAAAATCATACCCCTGTTCATCTATATCAACTTTGTGCTTACAAGTACAGAGGAAGTAGAACACAAAAGAGATCAGGTTTAGAGCTCAATCGCTCAACAAAACGTTTTGTTTTGTTTTTGTTCAGTAGCAAAACAGAATTAAATATTATAACTTTTCACTCTGCATTTGGAAACCACATTTTTAAAACACTTAGTAGGTTTAAAATAATTTTATAAATTATAATTCCTAATAAAGATGTTATGATAAAGTTTATAATGTCTCAATTAAACTTTGATATCAGGTTCAAAATCTATTTAGAAGAGTTTTTTTTTTTTTAATATAAGAACTTGCGATTATTATTGCTATTTTTCTAGGAGCTAAAGCTAGAAATTTGTTTTATATTCGTTTGGAACAATAAAAGATTGAACATATAAAAGCGAACATATAATGAAACAAAAAAAAAAAGTAGAAAAAAAAAACCAATAAGAGAGGACTAAAGAAGCAAAAAGTTAATGAAAGAAATACAAAAAAAAAAAAAAAAAAATTAAGAAGGTAAAAAAAAAAAAAAAAGGCCCAGAATGCACGTTTCAACCAAGACGTGCGTTTTGGTTGAAACCATGTGAATACTAGTCATTGTTGACTCTTGTTTTACATTTACATGGTTATAGATTGGAGCAGGATTATTCTGTTACTTTTAGGAGGCCTTCAAACACGTTCTCAGATTTTGTTTTGTTTCGTTTTGCTTTTTGTTTTCGTTTTTTTTGTTAAACATGTGTATACAAATCCTTCTTGGGATCATTGGATTAATTAGGTCACGACCTCCACAGAAAACATGAGAAATTAAATATTGGTCCATCTTATTGTGAATTGAGAATTAATGATATACTTTTGTAAGATCAGTTTAGTTCTTGGCAATCTCTATGTTATTGGACTTTGTTTTTATTTTATTTTTTTCAATTTTAACTATTCAAGTACCATAAATTCAACCTTTGTTTCTCAAGTATGCAAATATTCATGTCTGACCACTAGCATAACCAAACCAGAGTTTTATGCTCTGTTACAACCAAAACGATAGCAGTGAATAACAAACGACAAAGGTAAAAGACAATTCTAAGAAGTGACATTCACTAAAGCTAGTTATAGCAAACAACAGGCATCGCCGACATCAAGTTCGCTCCAATTAACCAACCACCACTAGAGATTGCACAACAGAACAAAACATTTATTTGGCAACACAAGGAAAACGCATATTTCTAGCGGACACCTGATCAAGTTGTACATCGGAGCTTCCTTCCTCTTCTCCCCTTAGTTTTGGTCACAAACCCGATATTGAAAAACTTGATGAACCATATACGCTCGTCAATCGCAAGAAGCTGCTCTATGGCCACTCCGAATATCAACCCGCCAACAAACCCCGGCAGTATTGTCATCCAATTGGACTTGAACCAAGACATTGAATCTTGATTGTCCTTTTCATCAGAACTTGAGGCTGAAGGTGATGCTCTTGGAGGAGTACTGATGTCTGGCAAGCCCCGTAATCCCGCATTTCCCTCATATGAGCTGCTGTCAAATGTAGAGAATTGGTTCCCTTGAGGTATAAGTCCTCTGAGACGGTTGAAAGAAACGTTGAAGAATTCTAGGAAGGTGAGTTGCACTAGTTGTTGTGGGATTTCTCCTGAGAGCTTGTTTAGGGAAAGATCTAATGACTCAAGTTGTCTTAAATTGGACAAGGACGACGGGATGCTACCATCAAGCATATTGTTGGAAAGATTGAGCACCTGGAGTCCGCGTAGGTTTCCCAAGCATTCCGGAATGTCTCCTTGGAATCTGTTGCTTGAAAGATCAATGACCGTGAAAACTTCCAGAATCTTTCCAAACTCCATGGCTCTGCCTTTGTTTGTTACGTTGACTGAGCATAGATAAGTTGGCTGAAATGTTATTGTTGAAGTAGAAACATTGATCACTGTGCTCAAGTATGACGACTTTCTACTATCGAAATCTTTCATGGCATTCCATTTTTGAAAGTAGTGAGATGGCAGAGCTCCTGATAAATTGTTGTGGGAGAGATCCATAATTTGTAAACTGGGAAAGTCATCCTTTGAAGTAGAATTGCTTGTAATTTCACCATGGAAGTGATTAGATCGTAGAAGAAGAAGCTTGAGGCCCCGTAAATTCCCCAGCCAAGAAGGGAAGACGTCTTTGAAATTATTGTTCTCGAGTTTGAGAACTTTAAGCTCCAAGCAATTAGACAGTAGTGATCGTGGTAAGCGCCCTTGAAATTGATTGTAGCTCAAATCCATCACTTGTAGTTGACTTCCAAATGAACACGTTTGAGTAACTCCTGCACTGGAAAGGTTGTGGTTGGTATTTCTGAAACATTCTGGAAGCACACCACTCAATTTGTTATGAGACAGGTCAAGAAGTTGAAGGGAACTCAAATTGAGAAACAGTGGTGAAATCTCTCCCCTCAGTTCATTATATTTGCCAGCAAAGTAAATGATAGAAGGAGGAGGAATTGGTAGTGCTCCCACAAAATTGTTTTTTGAAAAATCCAAGAAGCGTAGACTCATTGAAGGGAGGACATCAATGCTGCCTGTGAAAAAGTTGTCGTATAAGACTAATACCTCTATGCTTCTGTTCCAGATCCACTTGGGTACCTCGCCATGTATATTGTTATTACTAAGATCCAACTCCTTTAGCCCATATTGGTGTCTTAAGAAACCAGGAAAAGTAGTTAAATTGCAAGAACCCAGAAACAAAACCTCAAACTTGGGAAGAGTTGCATTCGTGCTGATTGTAGTAATATTCTCCCTTATAAGCACCGACAACATGTTGCCAGCTAGTCCAAGAGAGTAGAGATTTTTCATGTTAAGAAACATGTTGAAATCCACCGTCCCACTAAAAGCATTCCCACCGAGTTCTAGAAGTTGTAGATTTGAAAGTCTACTAAGTGAAGATGGAAGTGGGCCATGGAACCCGCAAAATGAGACCATCAATTCTCTTAGAGGACTACCGGCGTGAAATTCAGGAAAGGAACCACTGAGGTTCTTGTTATTTGTTAAGTCAAGAATTTGGAGGTTTGGAAGTTGAAAGATATCTATGGGGAATTCACCATACAAACTGCAATCTTCCAGAAGAAGGGATATTAAAGAAGAGAAATTTGCCAAGAAACTAGGAACTGGGGAGGAGATGTCCACAGAACAAAGGCTAAGATACTTTATCTTGTGCAAGTTCCTAACAAACGTACTGAAATCAGGCCGTTTTAGTTCCAACTGATTCAGAGACAGGTCAAGGGATGTCAAGTTGGAGAGCTGTGAGATTTCTAATGGGATTTGGCCAGCAAAACCAGAATGAAGAAGGTTGAGATATGTCAACCTTGAAAGGTGGGTCAACTGAGGAGGGATTAGAGAGCCATTGAAATCATTATCAGCAAGGTTAAGGGACTGAAGGTGTGAAAGGCGGAAAAGACTACTATTTGAGTTGATAGAACCATAGAGACAACTGCTACTTAGATCAAGAGCTATTACATGAGAGTTGTGCTCATCGCACTTGACGCCGTCCCATGAGCAACAATCATCTTTCTCTTTTGGTGACCACGAAGCAACCTTGGGGTAAGCCGAAGGATCAGCAGAAGCATCCTGACTTATGATAAAGCTATCCTTGAATTCCAACAAGGCAGTGCTCTCATCAGGGTGGCAAAGTGGCTGCACATGAGAAAACAAATAAGTTAGTATGATCAGATGAAGTAGCGGGGTTGTGGAAAGCAAGCGCTTCATGATGGACTTCATATTTGTATGGTTTATAGAGGATGGTTGATATGTGATAAGTAGAAGGAGATTGTTTGTGTTGTCTGTTAACCATAACTAGGCCTTTTATATAGAAGAAGAGGAGGAAGAAGAGGAAAAAAAAAGAAAAAAAACATCACTGCATTCTCATTGCACAAGAAGGGACCACCCACGACATATCTATTCTTGACCGAGTAGGAGTTGGTCCATTAAATGGAGTAATGCTATATACCCATCAACATTGAGTTGATATGTAAGATTTCTTCTTAAAGTCGTCGGACTTTTTGCTCTAAAAAAAACGAGATTTCTGTAGTAGAGGTACACTTCTAGTGTAGAGGCATATGTTTTTGTACGTTAGATGTAATTTAATAAAAAAAAAATTAAAAAAAATTAAAAAAAAAAAAAAGACAACAAATATGCAAAACTAAAGGAATTTGGCTATAAACATAACTCTATCCGTAGGATAATATTTGTTCATATCTTTATCGTAAACTTCTTAAAAATAATAATAAGAATAATAAATAAATAATGCACAATTATTCTCCTAAAGAAAAACCCTCAAAAGGTTTCTATCCAGTAACACGATGAGAATTATTTAGTATGGTACGCATGAAAATTACTTCACGGATGATGCACTATTTTGATTCGTAAGATCTTCATTAGATTTTGTTATTTTTCTACTTCTGCTTTTGCATATATGATGATTTTGATCACTTTCATTGTTAAGAAAAAAGCGAACTCTCACTATATAAGATATCCTATCATAAAAAGCTTAGTCCTAGCTAAAATAAAAAAGAAAACCAAAGACGCTGAACAAATTTTAAGGCAAAAGGTAAAATATTTGATGCATCAAAAGGAAAAATATTTAATGGGTTCAGTTTCTTGACCTCAAACTAGATAAGAATAAAGGGAACATTAAATGAGAGCAAAAAACATAGACATATCTTTTTGAGAGGTTGTTTCATAATCTTCTTCAAATTTTTTTTATTCATTGTTATGAGCAATAACATATAAGTCCATCATAAATGGACTGTCATAAAATCCAATAAAAATTAAAAACGATTATTTACCTTAAAAAAACAAAAAGTTTAGCTATTTTGTTTTTTTAATGAAATTTTTGCTTTTTTCAAGGAGTGAACAAAAAATGACCACGTACCTAATTTTTCCAAACATTTAGCTATATAAGTGTTATTTTGAAAAAAAAAAAAAAAAAAAAAAAAACTGTTCACTTGTACGATTTTTTTTTTTTTTGGGGGTAAATAATCTACAACTTGTTCTAGTAATTTTTATACATAATAACTTGTATCGAGGGACAACGCTTTCCATATACCTTTTCTGATGTAGCTTTAACATTAAGGAAGGAGAAAAATCTCATCCTTATCAAAATCCAAAGTTTCTTTACAACTAAAGAATAAAAAAAATTGTCTCAAAGTAATAAAAAACAAAGAATAATTCTTTACTGCCAATTAATAATAATAACAACAACTTGGAAGCAAATAAAATTACTTGGTGGCTAAAGCCTTTGCAAATGAAGTAATCATGATTATATTAATTAACAATAACAATAACAACGTAGTCAAGCCACCAAATCTCTTCAATGTCCGGGGAGGAACGACGGAAATTAATTTTTTTGTTTTTTGAGATTTTTAATCCTATTTTTAGTATGCAGTTATTGTATTTCTATGTTTATGTGAGGATTTTGTCTTTGATTAATTTGGGTTTATTTATTTAAGATCAAGTATAAACGCAGTTGTTTTGGATAAGCATCCTCTTATTTGATATATGAATTATGAAAGATGACTAACACAGTATCTATGACTAGCTAGGAGCCATAACCAAATCAAGAAATACATTAATTAAGTACACGCACATGTTAATGTTCAGTTGTTTGTTATAGGTGCTTATACCGCTTACAACAAATATTTTTCAAATATTAATGTTATATTTGTTTCAAAAACGAGTGAAAATAGCGTATTCAAACATTTAATGTTCGGTGCGATCATGTCAAAATCCACTTTCCACCTCAAATTATTGCATTCCAGATTCAGATATCAAAGATTTGACATATGAGTTTAAAACAACATGTCAAAACAGGGAGCTAAGAAATGACAAAGATGTTTCTTGAAGCATATATGGAAAAACCATTCAACATGTTGTGGAATTTGTTACTTGTTAGGTCACTTCTTGTTATCCTACAATAACGTATTGGTCAAGCAATCAATAGTCAGTAGGGCAAGCTACAGCACCGTACCCAACTCGCCGTGCAATTTACGGTTGATATTCTAAACCAAAGACTGGTTCTAACAAAAAAGAACAAGAAAAGACGACTATGAAAGTCATCATTGACTCCAAACCATGCATATGCAACTTCAACAAAAAGTTTAGCATCATGTTTCCACTGAGATCTCATGAGGATTTGGCATAATGCACAAGTTTAGCATCTACAAGAATTTGCTAATCTGCTTGACCGCAGTAGAAATATAATCGAAGGAAAAAAAAAAAAAAAACCTTCAGATGAAAGAATTCATGTTTTTTTTAACCTTATTATTTGATTTTTTTTTTTTTTGAGAATTTCTATGTTTAGACTTCCTATGTTATACCACTGATAGCGACTATTTTTTTTTTTGTTGGATTAAATTTTCAACAGATTGATCTATAGTTGGAACATTCATGTGTCGCTTCCTATATATTTTGAGTGGATCAAGAAATATATGTCAAATATTGGGTCGAATATTGACATGTTTAGCGTTTAGGACTCTTTGAAAGCGAAAATAGTAATAGTTATGTCACTGACAAGAAGTGATTAGATCAGGTTTTAAAAGCTCAGAGAAATCGTTCATCGCATTTTAAGACTTTGTGTTCCTATGGTTAAAAATTTATACTCATAACGTCCCACTAGGACTTGCTAATTGTTTGGTTCATCGTAGCTACAAAGACATGATAATGGCCAGTAGGAATCACCAATTGCAAGCTCAAGCTGGCTTCCAATTCAAGGTTTTAAAAAAAAAAAAAGCTGATCCAAACAAATTTGTTTTAGTAAATCTACAATTTAGACCAAAATTTATAAATTACAAATTTATATTTATTGCTAAATCTGCAATTTTTTTTTTTAGTATTTGCATGGTGACTTGTTACTTGTTAGGTCACACCCAACAGTAACACATTAATCATGCAGTCAATAGTTAGTAGGGTAGGCTACGATATCAAACCTAACTCGCCGTGCAATTCACAGTTGATATTTGAAACCAAAGACTAGTTCGAAAAAAAAAAAAAGAACAAGAAAAGATGACTAAGAAAGTCATCATTGTTTTCCAATAGACATAGTGAAAACAATAAAAATCTTAACTCTAAATTTACATCTCACTCCAAAAAGTATCACACATCATAATTATTAGGAGTAAATATATGTAAAATTAGGCTTTTTTAATATAAAATAAAATAAAATAGGTGGGTGGGTGGGTTCTACCCGCAACTCCAAAATTCAAACCCGTCCTCGCCCACTAAAAAGGTGGACGGGTTGAAAACTCACCCAAATAGAGACGGGTGATGATGTGGTGATGTTTAAGCGGGCGGTGCAGTGGGGTGCAGGTACGGTTGATTTTAACGATTTAGGGGGTTGGATACAATACTGGTATTGTTGGTCTTAGATTCTGTTTTTCGTAATTCCAGCCCTTGATCCAATAGAGAACGGCACTAAGAGGCCGTTTGGGGCTTCCGAATATGCTCAAAATTACTGATATTTTTAACAGTACAATAAGCTACAACTTCAAGTTAAATTTTGGAACTAAAATTTTGCATTTTGTATATTTTTGTAATAATTCTAGCGTGGCTGTTTGTGTCGAAGTTTTTATTACTAAATATTTTGTGACCGTTTAGGGGTTTATAGAAAAATTTATCTTTTTTTTTTTAAGTTATTTTTTTGATAAACTTCTTAATAAGTTTTTAATTTAGAAAGATGACAGTTGTTTTTGTATTTTTTTTTTCCCCAAATGGTATCAGTGATAGACTGGGTGGTCCAACATTAATGGACTTGGTAGTCAGTCAGCTCTGGAAGAAAGAAGTATTTAATGTTTAGTAAATAGTTAAAGTAAATTGCAGTTTTTGAAAATATTTATAATAAATAGCAGTAAATATCAAATTTACCATGTAAATATTCTATTTAATGGAAGTAAAATTGCTAGTTTCCTAATGACGTAGATGTTTACATAGTAAATTTTCTATTTACCTAGTAAATATGCTATTTATTTCAAATAATTTAAAACATTGCTATTTACTTCAATTTTTTTTTTTTTTAGAAAAAATTCTATTCACTACAATTATTGCTGATGGGTTCAGTTTCTTGACCTCAAATTAGATAAGTATGAAGAGTCAAATATCCAAACAAGCATTAAACGAGAGTAGAAAAATATAAACATATCTAGTTGAGAGTCAAAAATACAAACGTACCTAATTTTTCCAAACATTTAGCTATATAATTGTTATTTTGTCAAAATTTGTTAGTAAATCTAAAAGTTGTTTTAGTAATTGTTAAACATAATAATTTTTATGGAGGGACAACACTTTCCAGATGCCTTTTCTGATGTAGCTTTAAAATAGAAAAATCATAATTAAAAGGACATATAGTGGGCAATTAAAGGTGATCAAAAGTTAAGACCAAAACTCCCAAAAGAGAAACCCCTTTAACACGTATTGGGGACTTTTGTGTTCTCTATGTTGTAATTGTTTGTGAATTTCAGCAAGACTTGTTTAGTTTGTTGCTAAACTATATGAAATAGAATAAGTAAAGGAAGGAGAAAAATCTCATCCTTGTCGGAATCCAAAGTTTCTTTACAATTAAAGAATAGAAAAATTGTCACCAAGTAACAAAAACAAAGAATAATTCTTTATTACCAATTAATGATAATAACAACAACTAGGAAGCAAATAAATTTTTTTGGTGGCTAAAGCCATTGCAAATGATGTAACCATGATGATATTAATTAACAATAATACGTAGTCAAGCCACCAAGTCTCTTCTAGGGTAGGGGGAGGAACGATGGGAATTTTTTTTTTTTTTTTAAATTTTGAATCCTATTTTTAGTAGGCATTTATTGTATTTCTATGTTTATGTGAGAATTTTGTTTTTGATTAATTTGGGTTTATTATTTAAGATCCAGTATAAATGCATTTGTTTTGGATAATAAGCATCATCTTATTTGATAAATGAATAAAAGATGAGTAGGGGCCATAACCAAATAGAGAAATACATTTAAGTGCTTTACACATATGTTAACGTTCAGTTGTTTGTTATTGGTTGTTATATCACTTACAACATATATTTTTCACATATTAATGTTATATCTGTTTCAGAAAATATTGAAAATAGTATATTTATTGTTCGGTGAGATCATGTCGAAATCCATTGTCCACCTCAAATTATTGCATCCAAGATTTAGATATTAAAGATTTGACAAATGAGTTTGAAACGAAATTCCAAAATGGGGAGCTAAGATATGACAAAGACGTTTCTTGAAGCATATGGAAAAACCATTCAACACGTTGTGGAACTTTGAGATCTATGGTGACTTGTTACTTGTTAGGTCACTTCTTACTACCCTACAATAACATATTAGTCAAGCAGTCAAGCAGTCAATAGTCAGTAGGGTCGACTATGGCACCGAACGCAGCTCGCCGTGAAATTCACGGTTGATATTCTAAACCAAAGACTGGTTCGAACAAAAAAAGGACAAGGAAATATGACTAAGAATGTCATCATTGACGCCAAACCATGCATATGCAACTTCAACAACAAGTTCAGCATCATGTTTCCGCTCAGATCTCGTGGGGATTTGCCATAATGCATAAGTTTAGCATCTACAAGACTCTGTTTGACTACAGTAGAAATTTAATCGAAATAAAAAAAATAAAAAAAATGTTTAGATCAAAGAATTCGTGTTTCTTTTAACCTTAATATCTATTTTTTTTTTTTTGGAGAATTTCTATGATGAGACTTCTTATTTTATATTATTGATAGCATTTTTTTTACTGTGGATTAAATTTTTAACAAATTGATCTATAATTGGAATATTCATGTGTCGCTTCTTATATATTTTGAGTGGATCAAGAAATAGATGTCAAATATTGACATGTTTAGCTTTTAGGGCTCTTTGAAAGCGAAAATAATAATAGTTATGTCACTAACAAGAAATGATTTGATCAGGTTTTAAAAGCTCAAAGAAACCGTTCATTGCATTTTAAGATTTTGTGCTCCTATGGTTAAAAATTGACGCTCATAACGTCACACTAGGGCTTGCTAATTGTTTGGTTGGCCGTAGCTACAAAGACATGATAATGGTCAGTAGGAATCACCAATTGCAAGCTCAAGCTACCTTGGAGTTCAAGGTTAAAAGAAAAAAAAAAAGAAAAAAGAAAAAAAACTGATCCAAACAAATTTGTTTGAGTAAATCTACAATTTAGACCAAAATTTATAAATTAAAAATTTATCTTTATTGCTAAATCTACAATTTTTTTTAGTAATTGCATGGTGACTTGTTACTTGTTATGTCACACCCAACAGTAACATATTAATCAAGCAGTCAATAGTTAGTAGGGTAGACTATGATACCAAACCCAACTCGCCGTGCAATTCACGGTTCATATTTGAAACCAAAGACCGGTTTGAACCAAAACAGAACAAGAAAAGATGACTAAGAAAGTCATCATTGTTTTCCGAAAGACAGAGTGAAAACAATAAAAATCTTAACTCTAAACTTACATCTTACTCCAAAAAAATATTACACATCATAATTATTAAGGAGTAAAAATATGTAAAATTAGACTTTTTCAATATAAAAAACAAAAAATAAAATAAAATAGGTGGGTGGGCGGGTTCTACCTGCAACTCCAAAAATTCAAACCCGTCCTCACTCACTAAAAAGGTGGGCGGGTTGAAAACTCACCCAATAGAGATAGGTGATGATGTGGCACCATTTAAGCAGGTAGTTCGGTACGGGTATGGTTGATTTAAACGGTTTAACAGGTTGGATACAATACTGGTATTGTTGGTCTTAGATTCTATTTTTTTGTAATTCCAGCCCTAGATCCAATAGAGAACAACACTAAGAGGCCTTTTGGGCCTTCTGAATATGCTCAAGTTACTGATATTTTCAATAGTACAATAAGCTACAACTTCAAGTTAAATTTTGGAACTAAAATTTTGTATTTTGTACATTTTTTAAATAATTCTAGCGTGGCCGTTTGTGTCGAAGTTTTTATTACTAAATATAATTTGTGACCGTTTAGGGGTATGTAGAAAAATTTATCTTTTTTTTTTTTAGGTTATTTTTTTTGATAAACGTCCTAATATGATTTTAATTTAGAAAGATGACAATTGTTTTTTTTAACCCCCCAAATTGTGTGAATGGTCCAACATTAATGGACTTGGTAGTCAGTCAGTTCTGGAAGAAAGAAGTATTTAGTAATGTTCGGCAAATAGTTGAAGTAAATTGTAGTTTTTCAAAATATTTATAATAAATAGCAGTAAAAATCAAATTTATTATGTAAATATTCTATTTATTGGAAGTAAAATTGCTATTTTCCTAATGAAATATATGTTTACATAGTAAATTTTCTATTTACCTAGTAAATATGATATTTATTTCAATTAATTTAAAAAATTGTTATTTACTTTAATTATTATTTTTTTAAAGAATTCAACTCACTATAGTTTCCGCTAATGCGTTCAGATTCTTGACCTCAAATAAGATTAGTATGAAGGGTTAGATATCCAAATAAGCATTAAATGAGAGTAAAAAACATAGACATATATAGTTCAGAGGTTGTTTCCATAATTTATGACCACTTACCTAATTTTTCCAAACATTTAGCTATATAACTGTTTTTTCATCAAAATTTATTTATTTTTGTTAGTAAATATACAAGTTGTTTTAGCAATTGTTATACATAATAACTCGTGTCGAGGGACAACACTTTCCATAAAACTTTTCTGATGTAGCTTTAACATAGAAAAATCATAATTAAAAGGACATATAGTGGGCAATCAAATTAAAGGTGGGCAAAAGTTAAGACCAAAACTCCCAAAAGAGAAACCCCTTTAACACGTATTGGGGACTTTTGTGTTCTCTATGTTGTAATTGTTTGGTAATTTTCTGCAAGACTTGTTTAGTTTGTTGCTAAACTATATGAAATAGAATAAGTAAAGGAAGGAGAAAAATCTCATCCTTGTCGGAATCCAAAGTTTCTTTACAATTAAAGAATAGAAAAATTGTCTCAAAGTAACAAAAACAAAGAATAATTCTTTATTACCAATTAATGATAATAACAACAACTGGGAAGCAAATTAAATTTTTTGGTGGCTAAAGCCATTGCAAATGAAGTAACCATGATGATATTAATTAACAATAATAACAACGTAGTCAAGCCACCAAGTCTCTTCTAGGGGTGGGGGAGGAACGACGGAATTTTTTTTTTTTTTTTAAGATTTTGAATCCTATTTTTAGTAGGCATTTATTGTATTTCTAAGTTTATGTGAGAATTTTGTTTTTGATTAATTTCGGTTTATTATTGTACTCCAATGTATGATATCTACCTTTTATTATCGTAATTAAGCCTTGGAATTCGTAAAAGTAAAGCTTTGGCACAAAAATTTGCGACATCAGCCAATCGCAATTAAATACTAAATTTAATGTTTGTTATAATTTGATGTGAAATTTTCCAACCAACATTAGCGCATTGGAGAGTTTTTTTTTCCCCCAAATGCTAAGCCATTACACGACTGTTGTTCTCGTCATACTTGACGCCGTCCCACTAGCAACAATCATCTTCCTCGTCCGATATCTATGATGCAACCTTGGGATAAGCCAAAGGATGAGAAGAAGCATGCTTGTCTATAACAAAGCTAGCTTTAAACCGCAACAAGATTCGGTGAGAGTTTTCGTTCACCTCAAATTATTCCATCCAAGATTCAGATGTCAAAGATTTAACAGATGAGTTTAAAACGAGGTATAGTTATCCGAAAAAATGAAAAAAAATAAAAAACTTTTGAATGAAGGTATTCAAATTTTTTTTAATCTTATTATTTTATTTTGTTTTATTTCTTCAGAATTTCTATGGTAATATTTTTTATTTTGTATTATTCATAAGAACTATTATTTTGTTTGTTGGATAAAATTTTTAACAGTTGGATTTACAATTGGTTTACATAAATAAGGAAAAAACAAATGATGACTAAGAAAGTTAACAATGAGCCATAACCAGCTCAACAAATGCATTTAATGCTTTACAAACGTTAATATCCGATGACTTCTTATTAGTCAAGGAGTCAATAGTCAGTAGGGTAGGCTAGAAGCCATGTTCCAAACCAAAGACTGGCTCTAATTAAAAAAAAAAAAAAAAAAAAAAAAAAAAAAAAACGACTAAGAAAGTCGTCAACAATCAATAGAAGTTCGGTGAGATTTTTCATGTGAAGAGTCATGTTGAAATTCATTGTTCTGCCTCCAATCATTGCATTCGAGATTTAAATATTGAAGATTTGACAAATGGGTTTAAAACCAAGTAAAGTAATAAAATAAAAAAAAAAAAAAAAAAGGGGGGGGGAGGGGGGGAGGATATTCAAATGAAGGAATTCGATTTTTTTTTTTTTTTAATCTTACTTCTTCAGAATTTCTACTACGAGACTTCCTATTTTATATTATTAATAGTAATTATTGTTCTTACTGTTATATTAAAGTTTACTGGATTAATTTATAATTGGTTCAAACAAATAAGAGGGAAAAAAAAGACTAAGAAAGTAACCAATGACTAGAGTCATAGTCAACTCAACAAATACATTTAATGCTTCAGGCACGTTAATGTTTGGCTGTGTGTTATACGTGATAGACCATCTATAATGTATTTGTTAATATCAATTTTATACGTGTTATAAAAAGGTATGAAAAATAAAATACTTGAAATTTATAATGTATAATATCTACCTTTTGTTATTGTCATTAAGCTTTAGCACTCGTAAAAATAAAATTATTGTATTTAAATAATTTTAAGATGATAAAATTGAAATAATGAGATAAAAAAGTTGAGACATAAACCAATAGCAAATGCTAAAGTTAGCATTTGTTATACTTTGTCAGAAATTTACCACCAAGTTTAACATATGACAAATTTGACATAAAAAACAACATTTCAATGAAGAGTAATTTTTTTTTAAATCTAAATAATAAAATTTATTCCAACCGAAGCACTCGAAAATACTCGACCAAAATACCCAAATGATATTTGACAAAGTATGAGCTTCCGCGGATTTAGAAAAGCAATAGAAATTGGGGAAATCCATCTTTTTCTAAAAAAGAAGATGGATAATTAAGTACTCCGATGGCTCAACAATTAATAGTATGGAACTGAGTTTCTTGCCGTGCTCATGTTTTATGCGTTCACTAAAATCGCACCCCTTGTTTATTTATATCAACTTTGTGCTTACAAGTGCAGAGGAAGTAGAACACAAAAGAGATTAGGTTTAGAGCTCGATCGCTCAGCAAAACGTTTTGCCTTTGTTTCTGTTCAGTAGCAAAAGAGAAGTAAATATTATGACTTTTCACTATGCATTTGGAAACCACATTTTTAAAAAACTTAGTAGGTTTAAAATAATTTTATAAAGTATAATTCCTAATGAAGATGTTATAATAAAGTTTATAATGTCTCAATAAAAGTTTGATACAAGGTTCAAAATTTATTTAGAAGAGTTTTTTTTTTTTTTTTTTATTTAATATAATACCTTGTGATTATTATTGCTATTTTTCTAGGAGCTGATTAAAACTAGAAATTTGTTTATATTCGTTGGGAACAACAAAAGATTGAACATATAAAAGCGAACATATAATGAAACAAAAAAAAAAGTAGAAAAAAAAAAAACCGATAAGAGAGGACTAAAGAAGCAAAAAGTTAATGAAAGAAAGATAAAAAAAATTTAAGAAGGTAAAAAAAAAAAAAAAAAAAAAAAAAAAAAAAAAAAAAAAAAAAAAGGGACCAAAATGCACGTTTCAACCAAGAGGTGCGTTTTGGTTGAAACCATGTGAATACTAGTCATTATTGACTCTTGTTTTACATTTATATGGTTATAGATGGAGCAGGATTATTTTGTTACTTTTGGGAGGCATTCAAAAACGTTCCCAGATTTCGTTTTGTTTCGTTTTGCTTTCTGTTTTTGTTTTTGTTTTTGGTTTTTTGTTAAACATGTGCATACAAATCCTTCTTGCGATCATTGGATTAATTAGGTCATGACCTCCACAAAAAACATGAGAAATTAAATATTGGTCCATCTCGTTATGAATTGAGAATTGATAATATATTTTGTAAAATCAGTTTACTTCTTGGCAATCTATATTTTATTGGACTTTATTTTATTTTATTTTATTTTTTCAAATTTAACTATTCAAGTACCATAAATCGAACCTTTGTTTCTCAAGTATGCAAATATTCAAGTCTGACCACCAGAATAACCAAACCAGAGTTTTATGCTCTGTTACAACCAAAACGACAGTAGTGAATAACAAACGACAAAGGAAAAATACAATTCTAAGAAACGACATTCACTAAAGCTAGTTATAGCAAACAACAAGCATCGCCTACATCAAGTTAGCTCCAATTAACCAACCACAACTAGAGATTGGGCAACAGAACAAAACATTTATTTGGCAACACAAGGAAAATACATATTTCTAGCGGACACCTGATCAAGTTGTACGTCGGAGCTTCCTTCCTTTTCTCCCCTTACTTTTGGATATTGAAAAACTTGATGAACCATATACGCTCGTCAATTGCAAGAAGATGCTCTATTGCCACTCCGAATATCAACCCGCCGACAAACCCTGGCAGTATTGTCATCCAATTGGACTTGAACCAAGACATTGAATCTTGATTGTCCTCTTCATCAGAACCTGAGGCTGAATTGGTAGGAGTACTGATGCCTAGCAAGCCCCGTAATCCCGCATTTCCCACATATGAGCTGCTGTCAAATGTGGAGAATTGGTTCCCTTGAGGTATAAGTCCTCTGAGACGGTTGAAAGAAACGTTGAAGAATTCTAGGAAGGTGAGTTGCACTAGTTGTTGCGGGATTTCTCCTGAGAGCTTGTTTAGGGAAAGATCTAATGACTCAAGTTGTCTTAAATTGGACAAGGAAGACGGGATGCTACCATCAAGCATGTTGTTGGAAAGATTGAGCACCTGGAGTCCGCGTAGGTTTCCCAAGCATTCTGGAATGTCTCCTTGGAATCTGTTGCTCGAAAGATCAATGACCGTGAAAATTTCGAGAATCTTTACAAACTCCATGTCTCTGCCTTTGTTTCTTACGTTGACTGAGCATAGATAAGTTGGCTGAAATATTGTTTTTGGAGTAGAAACATTGATCACTGTGCTCAAGTATGACGACTTTCTACCATCAAAATCTTTCATGGCATTCCATTTTTGAAAGTAGTGAGATGGCAGAACACCAGATAAATTGTTGTGGGAGAGATCCATAATTTGTAAACTGGGAAAGTCATCCTCTGAAGTAGAATTGCTTGTAATCTCACCATAGAAGTGATTTGATCGTAGAAGAAGAAGTTTGAGCTCCCGTAGATTCCCCAGCCAAAAAGGGAAAACGTCTCTGAAATGATTGTTCTCGAGCTTGAGAACTTTAAGCTCCAAGCAATTAGTAAGTAGCGATTGTGGTAAGCGCCCTTGAAATTGATTGTAGCTCAAATCCATAACTTGCAGTTGACGTCCAAATGAACACGTTTGAGGAACTCCTGCACTAGAAAGGTTGTGGTTGGTATTTCTGAAACATTCTGGAAGCACACCACTCAATTTGTTATGAGACAAGTCAAGAAGTTGAAGGGAACTCAAATTGAAAAACAGTGGTGAAATCTCTCCACTCAGTTCATTATACGAGCCAACAACAGCAGTAGTAGATGGAGGAAGAATTGGTAGTGCTCCCGTAAAATTGTTTTCTATAAAAACCAAGATGCGTAGACTCATTGAAGGGAGGACATCAACGCCAAAGCCCGTGAAAAAGTTGTTGTGTATGCCTAATATCTCTGTGCTTGTGTTCCAGATCCACTTAGGTACCTCGCCATGTATATGGTTATGACTAAGATCCAACCACTTTAGCCCATATTGGTGTCTTAAGAAACCAGGAAAAGTAGTTAAATTGCAAGAACCCAGTAACAAAACCTCAAACTTGGGAAGAGTTGCATTTGTGCTGATTGTAGTACTATTCTCCCTTACAAGCACCGACAACTTGTTTTTAGATAGTCCAAGAATGGTGAGATTTTTCATGCTAAGAAACATGTTGAAATCCACCGTCCCACTAAAAGCATTCCCACCAAGTTCTAGAAATTGAAGATTTGAAAGTCTACTAAGTGAAGATGGAAGTGGGCCATGAAACCTGCAATCTGCGACACCCAATTTATTTAGGAAATTTAGGTTTCCAATTGAGGAGGGTAGATGACCAGAAAAATTGGTGTCCGCGATTGATAATACTCTCAGAGAACTATCGGCGTGAAATTCAGGAAAGGAACCAGTGAGGTTCTTGTTATGTTTTAAGTAAATAAATTGGAGGTTTGGAAGTTGAAAGATATCTATGGGGAATTCACCGTACAAACCACAATGTTCCAGACGAAGGGATGTTAAAGAAGAGAAATTTGCCAAGAAACTAGGAACCGGGGAGGAGATGTCCACATAACTAAGGCTAAGATTCTTTATCTTGCTGAAGTTCCTAACAAACGTACTGAAATCGGGCCATTTTAGTTCCAACTGATTCAGAGACAGGGCAAGGAATGACAAGTTGGAGAGCTGTGAGATTTCTAATGGGATTTGGCCAGCAAAAACAGAACCAGAAAGGTCGAGATATGTCAAACTTGGAAGGTGACTCAACTGAGAAGGGACTAGAGAGCCATTGAAATCATTATCAGCAAGGTTAAGGGGCTGAAGGTGTGAAAGGCGGAAAAGACTACTATTTGAGTTGATAGAACCATACAGACAACTGCTACTTAGATTAAGAGCTATTACATGAAAGTTGTGCTCATCGCACTCGACGCCGTCCCACGAGCAACAATCGTCTTTCTCTTTTGGTGACCACGAAGCAACCTTGGGGTAAGCCAAAGGATCACCAGAAGCATCCCGACTTATGATAAAGCTATCCTTGAATTCCAACAAGGCAGTGCTCTCATCAGGGTGGCAAAGTGGCTGCACATGAGAAAACAAATAAGTTAGTATGATCAGATGAAGTAGCGGGGTTGTGGAAAGCAAGCGCTTCATGATGGACTTCATATTTGTGTGATTTATAGAGGATGGTTGATATGTGATAAGCAGAAGGAGATTATTGTGTCGTCTGTTAACCATAACTAGGCCTTTTATATAGAAGAAGAGGAAAAAAAAAAAAAAAAAACCATTACTGCATTTTCATTGCACAAGAAGGGACCACCCACGACTTATCTATTCTTGACCGAGTAGGAGTTGGTCCATTAAATGGAGTAATGCTACGTACCCATCAACATTGAGTTGATATCTAAGATTTCTTCTTAAAGTCGTCGGACTTTTTGCTCTTAAAAAAACGAGATTTCTGTAGTAGAGGTACACTTCTAGTATAGTAGTATATGTTTTCGTACGTTAGATGTAAAAAATAAAAATAAAAACTAAAACAATTTGGTTCTAAACATATTCTGTTTTAACAAATTCTGTTTAAAAAAAAAACCGTTAACAAATTCTGTTTTAAAAAAATGGCTTTCTGGTATCATTTTTAAGAGTTCGAGATTGTTTTAGCTTAAAAGAAATAGGAATAAAAAAAATTTCAAATATAGTAGTTTAAGGACAAATCTAGCAATTAAGCCTAATAAGATTTAAAGGGAAAAAAAAATAAGTTACTTTGTGACACACGTACGACTAGTCAAGTTTTACGTGCGCCAGCAATGATAGTGTTGGAAAATGGCTGAGTCATGCTCCAAATAGTTCCTGGTGGAAGTAGTCTGTAGTTACGTGTTTCACGTTTTGCTCTCATGTTTTTGTGTCCTTTATGTAATCATGTCGACCCACGGGTTTTACGAGAGCATTAAAGAAGACTCTCTTTTAGGTAGTGGTGGAAATCAGACGACGACAACGGCAACAATAATTTATGTCCATTTTAGATTTTGTATCACATCTCTCGTCATTTACGCGTCAACACAAGTTAAAGAGAATCAATAAAAGAATCAGGCCAACAGGCATACAGATCAACCTGAGAGAAAGAAAGTTAAGAGAATCAATAAAAGAATCAGGTCAACAGCCATACAGATCAACTTGAGAGCAAGAACGACTTAAGAAAATTGAGCTGAGAGGTTCACTCACGGAGTGAACTTGAGCAGCATTCCAAGAATGAAGCACTGTTGCCAATAATGAAAGCACGATGAGATAAGGAAAGCTTCCAGATTCAGTCTTGCACAAAAATCAAACAAAGATTTAATGTAATCAATTCTTGATTAATGTTGATAACAGTGGGTGGTGGAAAACTATTCGAGTGTAAAGAAACGTAACAGAAAGAGAGAAAATCAAAGGGTTTGAGGCATAAGAATTACTTTCCTTAAGGTTTTATTTGCACCAATTACAAATAGTTTGCTATCGGGTATTTTGACAAATTATTTCCAAGAAACAACAAACCCATAATTTTAGTAAGTAGTAATCTTATTAAATTCAAGAATAAGATATGACACTGATATCATAAACTGGAGTTTTATAGCCTTTGATATATACGTTTGCTCATGAAGAGTTGCAATAGATTCAACAATTATGCCTTTTAAATTAAAATGTGTCTTTTCAATCAAAAAACGTATCTGTTTCAACAGACATAAACGTTGGTCATCAAAATTTAATTATGACCGTTAGATTGTAATATTTCAATTAACGGTTTTAATTAAATCTGAAATCGACCGTTAAGATCATGTCCGATTAGATCAACGGTTCAGATTTAATTGGAAAAGCATTATAATGAAAAAAAGAGTGCTTCTTGACTCCTTGCAACTATGCAAAGTGCATAATAGTAGAATAGTCCCCACTACATACTAGTAATCCTTACACTTCACTTCTTTCAATTTATACCACTATGTTTGCTTGTGTTTTTCTAACGTGGGACTATATTGTTTTCACTATCCAATGGTAATATAAGAGGTATTACAATCTCTCTAACAATCAAATCAAGAATCATTGGTGTTTGCTTACTCCTGAATTCTTGTTGTTTAACGCTCATTACTACATAATGTATATTCTACGACGGAGCTTCCACTACCATTTTGATTGATCAACCAGCAAAAAACAAGTCAGAACTTTAATAATGCTACAGTCTGGAATACTTGTAGGCGAAGGATAATTAACAACACATTCTTTAATCGATGACAAACATTTTTCTTAAAAATTAAGATGACGCTATAAACTTTTGCCTTTTAAAAATACTGTCATTGCAAGGAAACGGATCAGTAGAGCTAAGAGTGTGTGGCATTAATTGAATAAAGAGGAAGGCACAAGTAGAAGAAGAGAAATGAAAGTTTGAGTTATATAGACAATTTTAGTATATCTTTAGTGTTTATTTTTATTTTTATTTATTTATTTATTTATTAATTTTTTAAATCAAAGAATCTGCTGTTGTATTCATTCAACAAGCATATGATACAACAACAGTTTCAACAAGCGAAGAAGATCGTCCAACCAAATAGCTTATCATCTGTAAAAAGAGTCTTGACTGTCAAAATGGCATAGCTTAGCCCTTTTCTCCGGCAATTCAAACCCTTCCGTATGTCCCTTTTTCAAACCTTAACCTTTGTCGGAATAGGATATTTTCAAACGGCTAAGGACTAAGATTCGCAGTTGTTACTCGTACTCTTCTTAAGGACAGCATCTACAACATAACTTCACCATTATACAGATGACCAAGAAAAGGAACATCGATGGTATTAATGAAAAATGTCAAAATAAATACCAGTGAATTTCCACCCTTTCGCTAACTCATTTAACAAGGATAACGATCGAAGACCATATTTAAGAAAGCCAATCAAAGAACGAAATATGAAGTTCTCGAGGACTTGTCAATTCCGCTTAAGCCGGGAGACGTCCGACCAAGGAGTTATTTACGACTCCGTCGGCATGGCATGAGGGCAACATTCCGTAAAGAAAATCCGACATAACTATGCAATATCATTTCAAGGGCAGAATATCTGGTCTCCATTAGCTAGTCTCACTCATTTCCCGTGCAAGTGTAATATAGAATTGTGGTGGGGCGGAGAGACTTGACCTTTTAAGTGGTAGTATCATAATTAATCAAACGACAATGGCAATTGTGGACTTGAAAATATCTTTCTTAAATGCTTTTATTTTTATTTTTATTTTTGCCTTTTTGATATAATTGTCTTCGAGAATTTAAAATATGAAGAATCAGGAATTAAGGATCTGTTTGGTGAATGAGTTGAGTTTGAGTTGAGATGAAATTTTTAAGTTTGAGTTAAGTTGATTTTTTTAAAAAGTAATTATAAATTTTGTTGACTGTTCAAAAAAAGACAAAAATTAAAATAAAAAAATATAGTTTAGTTGGAGTTAAACTTTGTTACCAAACAAAACATAAGTCTATAACAATCCCTTCATTAATTTGTAATGCTTTTGCAACTTCAAAAAAAATAAAAAAAATAAAAAAATAAAATTGTAGTGCTTTTAGACAAAAGAAACGTAAATGGGGGAAAAAGGGAAGTACCAAACCAATATTGGGTGATCTTCGCGGATGTCTTCGTCGGCGTGTTTACTCTTAAACTCTTTATTGTAACGCTCATGTGTTTGGTAAATCTTCTCTCCATCTGATTTTCTCTTATTCCATTTTTCCCTTTTCTCATGTTTTCTTTCCTTCTTACCAAGCATAGGCTAATTAGAAATTGATATAGAGAGAAAAGTGGAAGGAAGGATAAGGCTAAAAAGATTAGTGAAAGAATTTTGACATTCATGTTTGGTAAGAGAGAAAATAGGAAGAACACTAGTAGAAATTTTCAATTTCATGATGGTCTTTAACCGTCGTCGAAAGTTTCGACAAGGGTTAAAGAACCATCGTGGTATATCATGACATACCACAACGGTTTTTCAACTGTCATGAAAGGCCGATATGTTACCTCTTATGTCTGAATAGGCACGAAACTTACCACGATAGTTTTCTAAAAAAGTTCATGAAATTCGACTTTCCACGACGGTTTTTTCAGAAACCCGTCATCATATGTGGACTTTTCACGACGGTATCCACGAAAAACCGTCGTGGTATGTGCTTCATCAAAAAAAAAAAAAAAAAATCACCCTTCTACTGATTAACAACATGCTAAACCAAAAACTATTTCATAAGAAAAAAAATAACATCTATAAAAATATTGTAAATGAAGAAAAAATGCAAATGAAGAAAACAACCACTCTTATATTGAGAAAAATCAAGATACAAAGTTCAAATTATAGAATGAGCCATCCATTTACAAACTCAAAACCCGAATATTACTTTCCCATTCTTAGATGCACACGTTTGTGTTCTACTCTAATACCATCATGGCCATAAGTAGTTAAATAACAATAGGTATAAGATACTCTCAAATCATGCACACAAAAAAATAAATAAATAAATAAAATCTGTAACCTAGAATTACTGAGCATGCAGGTTGGATAATGCATCTATTTGATATTTTGTTGGTACCTGAAACAGAAGAAGAACAAAAGTTTTTCTATTTAGTTTTTAATTATTAGAAGGAAAACAACTCTGTAAAAAGGGCAAGAAGAAGAAGAAGAAGAAGAATACTAAATTAGTAACTGAGAGAATTATGAGCTCAAATTAATCCAAGGTTGAAATTGGGCATTAAGCATTAAAGTTCACCACTAGAAATATCTTTCACAAGATTCAGCTAGAATGAACAGATCACTTCTGGTCAGCCACTCAACTAGATGACTTCTTCCATTTCTTTTTACCTATTACGCCATTCAAATAGATCGTAATTCAAACTTAGGGTAGAGAGGACTTACCTTTCCTATTAGAAGGAGCCAAAGAAGACACTCATGCCAAGGAACTTGTCCATCATGCTAAGCAACCGGTAGTACCATTTGGCGTTCCAGAATAGAAAGACCCCTAAAATGAATACCCTAAAGAAACAAATAAAAAGATAAGGACATTACAACCGAAAACTTGACCAAAACTCGAATGAATTATATCAGCTCTAACCCACAATAACAAGACAGAGTCCTTCAAGAATCGAATTTACACCTCGTCAGGGTCAAGTAATGAGGTTTCCCATAGCAGTCCAATCATTCCTTTCATTCCCAAATTACCTTCCTGCATAAACATGGCATAACCTGTGTCAATTCATGACTGCAAAAAAGTAAAAAATAATTACAATTGCACAATTCTCTGTCTGTCGAAGGCCTATGATCACTCACTGCTTCCACAAATAATAGAAATGGAAACTGAAGATTTTATTTACCATATCAACAGTACTATATCCCATTGAACCTTTCCATTTTCAGATTTCACTTTCGTCCAACGTTCCTATTAGTGTTAGCCAAAAAAAAAAATCAAAAAGATTCAGTTTCTTCTAACATTCAAGTTACCAAATTCAATAAAATGGTTAACTAAGTTTGATCTAAAAAACATTCTTAAGTACTCTTTCATACGAAAAAATTTACGATCTCCTTTTGTAAACAGCTAGTCTCATTGCAAAAAATAAATATGGGAAAGGAATAGATGGCAAGTCAATTCAAGAATGCTTAACCCATCCAACCAAGGAACCCAGTCATGTAAAAAGATACGAAACATAAAACTACACAAAATCATAAACTACAAATCGACGGCAATTTGCAAATAGAACTCATTTCTGAAAATAAAAAGAATGGGATAGCAGACAACTGATTAGAAATCAATTATATATATCATAAATATTAATAACTCAAACATGTTGCTCCGGAGTCAATTCCTTGAGCTGAGAATGAAGATCCTAAAACGAAAAAATATATCCACATAGAAATTGTAAATAGCCGAAGAAAATATTTAACTTAACCCTCACATGTGAACATGTACAAATCTTTTTATGCTTGTCAAGCAATATCATATAAAGTCCTCAAGGATAGACCACAGAAGTAATCAAATCCTGGACAGTTCGATATAAAGTCATAGTCATAAATAATAGGAGAAATCCATTAGAAACCTTAGAATATGAGCTTTACGTTAGTTTCAATAACAAAGCCACTTGCTAAATAAGTAGAGCAGAACAAATCTAGAAGCAATCCAAATCTAACTGCCTATTTGATTTCTGAATATTGTTTGATTAATCCAAGTATATAAATAAAACTCTAGACAAAAAATTGACATCAAATAATAATCTTTTACTACTTCAAAATCGCAATAAAACTCCTGAAACCACTTTCTTTTTTCTTTCTTTTTTGAAAATGTCAATCACAAACGGAGGAAAAAAAATAACTTACAAAATTTTAGGAGCTCTGCACTTGAAGCAGAGAGCGAAGCTTAGAAAGTGCAGACACACTCCTGAAGAACACCATCCTTCCATATGGTTATTTGCTCTACCACCAAAATAACACCAGTATATATGTGTGTGTGTGTGTGTGTGTATAATGCTCTAAAAATGTAGCATCAAAGGTATTTATAAATATATTACATATATATATATATACACACACAATATTAAACTGGAATAAAATAAACAAAATAGGTTTAAATTGAAAAGATTAAAGCAAAATAAATATACATCAATGGAGATCGAAAATGCTAAAAATAATTTAAGCAAAATCTAGGGTTTTAAGACCTATGATTTTTCTGCGATTTAAGAGAGAACTACGCTAGAACAATCCTAAATACCGATCCAAAAAAAAAAAAAAAAAAAAAAACCCCAAATAACACCAAAACCAAACCCAAATGAAATTAAAACCAGATCTGGAGGATAAACCTCTTCACGACTTGTCTTGCGTCTGAATGAGTCTGGTTAACGATGACAATTGCAGCGGGAACAAATAACAGCGGAGCGAGGGCAGTAACGGGGCAGCGCCACAAGATAGAGAAGGGTGGGTTTGGGCTCGGAGAGAGAGAAGATCAAGGTCTAGGGGGTTTGGGGTGCAGAGAGAGAAGGTCAGATTTCGATTGAGATTGGGTCTGGGAAAGGTTTTTTTTTTTTTTTCTTTTTTTTTTCTTTTCTTTTCTTTTCTTTTAAGATTATACGCTATGGTTTATAGAAAATCGTTATGATATCTCAATATTAGATGATAGTTTTCATATTTCCTCCATGGCATGTTTTTTTTTTAAGAGATTGAATGATGAGTTTTCAGAAACCGTCGTCTAATAAGAATAGTTTATTGTGCCTTTTCTAGTAATGAAAATGGAATAGGAGAGAAAATCCAAATACTTCCAAAAATCTTAATTTGGATATTTGTTAAATTAAAAAATTATTAAAGAGATTTCATACTAAATATTATAAGAGAAAAGATCTCTCTATTCTTTTTTATTTCTCTCACTTAGATGATATCCGCCACTTTTATCTTCTTATTTTCTTTCCTCCGTGTCAAACATAAAATAAGATATAGTCTTCGTTTGATAAACCATATTAAATTTAAATTTTTTACCTTAATTTTTATATTTTTCTGAAAAATCAATAAAAATTATAATTAGTTTTTAAAAAATTAATCAATTCACACTTAAAAATTTTAACTCAAACCTTTTCATCAGATCTTATAGATTCTCCAACCCTTTCGGAACTTCATTCAATAAAAAAGAAAAAAAATAAAAATAAAAACGACAACTAGACACATGCAACAAGACTAAATATAACTAAGAACTGAGAGAAGTTTATAGTCAATGTTTCACTTTCCCAGTCAACTTGTGTAGAAAAAGCTCATCAACGAGTTGGTCTTCTAAATTAACCTCTTACGATGGGATTGAAATCTCCCGTCACATTTTGTAGTTTTTAAATGATGTGAAATGAATTATATTATAATTAAAAGAAATTAGATCTTAACATATAAAAAATTAGTTATAAGATATTTTAAATTTTTTGAAATGACGTGATATAATATTATTAGTTAGATATCATTTGAGATATTAAAAATTAAAAATAGGATGTGGATTCCTTAAAATGGGGGAGATTAACTTTTGTATAAAAATACTCGTTAACGTGCCTTTAAGGTCTTCTGACCCCTATGGGACAAAGGGTAAGATAAAACGTGTTAAAGGGTGCATCAGCATTAATGATTCCATTGCAATGATTCATTCCTTTAATCCTCAAAGTCGTTATTGCTTGCACTACTGAAAATTATTTCAATACTTTTAAAAATCTGATTTACCTACTTTGGACTTCAATGTACTCTCGAAAAAGAAACGGAAAAAAAAAAAAAAAAAACCTTTTCAAATTATAATAATTTTTCTAATACTGTTAATGTGTGTGTATATATATATGAAATTACGGTAAATTATGATATTTCTTTTTGTTAAATAACAGAAAATATAAAACTGTGGAGTTGGGTTTTTATTTCTTCCCCCTACTCTTAAGTGCACTTGCTGTCTAATTTAAAAAAAGGAGATAAAGTACGTTTCTTTTATGAAACAGAGTTGAATTCCCGTTTGATTAATTTTAACTAATATAGTCATGTAGCAAAATATATATATTAATGTATAAGTGAATTGAATAAGATAATCTAATAGTACCCATGAAAAATTTAATATAATTATAGCGACAATAGTAACCATGAACTAAGTGTGTGGGTTATGAAAAATAAGTTAATAAAACTGTTAGAGTAAGTGAGATTTTAAATTCAATAGAAAGAATTTCAGAAAAAAAAAAAAAAAAAAAAAACTTTGGGAAAAGACAAAAAAATTTAAGATGAGTATTTTGAGTGGTTGAACCAAACTCAGCAAATTTTTTGAATTTTCAGAAAAATAAAAAACGAAAAAAGAAAAAAAATTTTAGGAAAAAAAAAAAAAAGTTGAGTAAGTGGATGAACCAACCAACCAAACAAACCGTCTACAAGAGAGAGAACAAAAAAAAAAAAAAAAAGAAAAGGAAAAAAGAGTAAGGCCTTTAACAAATATTCATATTAGAAATAACTCTATAAGATGTTTATTTTTAAGACTTTATTTTAAAATACGTTCGTTTTTTAATTGTGTAAATGTCTATTTAAAAAAAAAAAAAAAAAAAAAAAAAAAAAAAAAAAAAAACCACTTGTAGTCTTCATTTTGCCATTTAACTATATTTAATATCATTTTCCCTCATTGTGATTCAGATTTTTTCCCCCTGTTTTTTTATTGTTGTTATATATTTATATTAATGATCAATTTTTTATTGCAAAGATTGCTTGTTAGTATGATTTAGATTTTTTATAAATGTATTTTTTAAGTATGATTTAGGTTATTTATGTGTTGTATAGAATTTCTTATTTCTTTATGATAATTACTATATTATTATGATGGTTTTAAATGTGATATGTTTTTTTTTTCTTTTTGATGCTTACTATATTTTTATGATGTCTTTTTTAGGTTTTAAGTGTTTTCTATTATTTTACAACAACAATTTAATTATATATACAATGAACTTTATCTTAATGACAAATTATTTATCATAATTATTATTCTTTGCATACCATACAACTTATGCTATGATCCTTTTTTTTTTCTTAATAAATCAAGTAAAAGGGTCTTTTTTTTTCTTTTGTAAAAAGATTTGCTAGATCTGACATTTTTTAGAATTTTTTTCTTTTTTATCAATTTTTTATTTGTTTATTTTCAATTTTTTATGAAAAATTAATGTGGTCTTTATAATTATAAATTTAAACATTTACCTAAATAAAAAAAAAAAAAAAAAAAAAGGATAGTAGCCTCCAATTTAGATATTCATATAAATAACCCTTCAAATTAATGTCTGAAATACACTTTGGTCATGTTTAGAGAGTATATTAACCATGATCGTTTTCTTCTTGTTTAGAAATTGAAAAAAAAAAATAAAATAAAATTATGAGTCACACACGCGACAAGACCAATTGAACAATATAATTGAGAAACCCATATACTGGGGGAGAACAACATTTGTAGAAAAAACTCCCCAACTTCTCTTATAGTCTTCAAACCCCTACGATGAGAGAGAATGACTTTTGAAGAAAAATGAGACGACTATGACCTGTCAACTATTTATATATATGATTCTTTTATAAATACAAAAGTAATGTGAGATCAAAATTTTTTTGCACGGCGAAATCTTTGTCTCTTCTGTCTCTCTCGTTAAATTCCGGAGAAATTATAATATATCATGGGTCAAGAGGATTTATAATTAGTTCTTTTTTTTTTTTTTTTGGGGATAGGATTTATAATTAGTTTTGTGGTAGTGATATTTATTATTTCAAATTTGAATAGCAAGTAATTACTATTGTCCACAGAAACTATTGTTTGGAAGCAACAAAAGACCTTGCATTATAAACAACTTATTGGGGTTTTTGATCATTAATTTGAGTTGAATTAGTGTGGTATGGTTGCTTTAAGTGGTTATTTTGCGTTTGCATTGAAGGAAAACCTATTAGGTACACATGGGGAAATGTTGTCAATGATACCCTAACCATACTCCATAATTCCAAATATAATCTTCATTCTCAGAGTCACGATTTTCCATTAACATGATCACAACATGCAATATTCATAATTGCTTTCAGTTTGTGCGGTTATTACAAAAGTAAACTACATATATCCTATTTGACCATTTTATGTGCTAGGCTATGCCCATATTTATAAGTTCTTCTTTGACTAATGGATGTTTTTGTACACTCTTTTCCCACAACAAATGAGGAAAGAATATTCCTCAAATTAGTTGACATAGAGCACATTTTCGTGATTTACTCTATCTATCCAGATATGGGCATTATACATAATATCCTTATCATTATTTTTCTTTTTTATTATTTTTTTTTCAAATAAAATCTTTACAGTACATTAACTATTAGGTCGTACACTATTTTGATTAATAAAAAATCCAACATGTATCTTCGATAATAAATGAATACAATATTTATTCACTGACTTAAAAAACATATAACAATTAATTATTACAATTAACGACGGTATTGGAGACTCTTGTTTTGTTCGTTCTTTCTAATTGTTTTCCTAGCTTTAGTTTTTCGTCTTTTATGTTTTAGGTTTTTAAGATCTTTTTCTTTTGCTTTTTACTAATGCTTTATTACTATTAGGAAAAAAAAAAAAAAAAAAAAGCTTTTAGGTCATTATACGAATGAAATGACAATAACATGTGTCATCACATTAAGAAAACGAAGAAATAGTCATTGGATTTTTCTGCTAAAATTATTGCGAATATTGTAAAAATCTCTATTAAGAATCCCCACAATCTTTAAGAGGGCGAAAAACAAGATAAGATCAATATCGTATTGTTGTTTAGTGTTGTTATTGTATAGTATTTGAAAACTCTTCCATATATAAAACATGGCTGTGAAATTTGTGAACAATTATGAGTGACTTGTACTCACAATTATTTTATTCACGACCCCATCATCATGGCAACATTCCCCTAAGAACATTGAACGATAAATATTGTTATGAATTAAAGTCCTAATTTTAGATCATCAAGAGCTAGAAATCAAAACAGTAGAAGAAGATAAACAATTACGAGATACGTAAAATTTTATATAGTTTGTGTTAATATGAGACTACATCGAACAACTGCTATAATCATTTACTATCAAAAAGTTTACAAGAGAAATCGCACCTTCAAAACTCTGTATTTTTCTGTAACCTCTCTTATTAACTCTAATGATGGTAGTACCTATTCATTAAAAAAAAAAAAAAAAAACTAGGATAACCGAAATTATAATTGTGAAATTTCTACATCAGATGTTTATCCTTAGATGCATATTAATTGAGCTCAATAACATAATATATATATATATATATGTGGCTGTGAAATTTGTGAACTGTGGGTGACTTTTAAACACCATTGTTTGGGTTTTATTCATGACCCTGCCGTCACGACAACAATCCCCTAGGAATAAAGGATACAATTTATATGTGTGTGTGTATATATATATATAATAGCGTCAAATTAGACTTCAACTTATATCTAGGGTCTGTTTGAAATAATGATTGAAGTCAGAGGTTTAAATATTAGAACTGAAATCTGTGTTTACTTGAAATGTGAATTGAAAGTGAATTGTGATAAAAATTCCCTGCTAACGTCATCATCTAGAATCTGAATTCGTGTCTATAAGTATCTCTACAGTTGCTGTGCTTTTTTCTCAGTGAAACATAAAACACAGTAAACAAGTACCAAAAAAAAAAAATTTTTTTTTTGAACAATACAAATGTTATGGGGCTGTTGTTATGGCTGTCTTCGTTGGTGTGCCTGCTCTTTAACTTGTCGTCGTCCGATGCTCATGTATTTGCTAACTCTTTTAAACTCTCCGTTGTTTGTTGGCCATGTTTTTGCTAACTCTTCTGTTACTTCTTATGTGCGGTCCTAAAGTTTAAAAAAAAAAAAAAAAAAAAAAAAAGGACCTCGAATTCCTGATCATTTGAAAGTTGTATATGAAAGGTTTGGAGTCAATGATCACTTTCATAGTCGTCTTTTCTTCTTCTTTTTTGTTAGAACCAGTCTTTGGTTTAGAATATCAACCGTGAATTACACATTTGTTGGGTTCAGCGCTGTAGCCTATCCTACTGACTATTGATTGCTTGACCAATATGTTATTGTAGGACAACAAGAAGTGACCTAACAAGTAACAAGTTCCACAACATGTTGAATGGTTTTTCCATATATGCTTCGAGGAACATCTTTATCATTTCTTAGCTCCCCATTTTGGCATCTCGTTTTTAACTCATTTGTCAAATATTTGATATCTGAATCTCGAATGCAATAATTTGAGGTGGAAAGTGAATATATTTCGACATGATCTCACCGAACATTAAATACACTATTTTCACTATTTTTTGAAACAAATGTACAACTTATATTTGAAAAATATACGTTGTAAGCGGTATAAGCACCTATAACAAACAACTGAACGTTAACATGTACTTAATTAATGTATTTCTTGATTTGGTTATGGCTCCTAGCTAGTCATAGATACTGTCCTAGTCATCTTTCATAATTCATTTATCAAATAATTGGATGCTTATCCAAAACAACTGCGTTTATACTAGATCTTAAATAAATAAATCCAAATTAATCAAAAACAAAATCCCCACATAAACATAGAAATACAATAAATGCCTACTAAAAATAGGATTAAAAATCTCAAAAAACAAAAAATTTAATTCCCGTCGTCCCTCCCCCTACATTGAAGAGATTTGGTGGCTTGACTACGTTGTTATTATTATTGTTAATTAATATAATCATGGTGACTTCATTTGCAATGGCTTTAGCCACCAAATAATTTATTTGCTTCCAAGTTGTTGTTATTATTATTACTTGGTAGTAAAGAATTATTCTTTGTTTTTTGTTACTTTTTGTTTTTTTAGGTAAATATTCGATTTTGCTTTGTGTTTCTTTCAATCTTTTTTTTTTTTTTTTTTTTAAAGAATTTCTATGATGAGACTTCCTATTTTGTACTATTGATAGCAACTATTGCTTTTGTTGTTGAATTAAATTTTCAACGGATTAATCTGTAACTAGAATATTCATGTGTCACTCCCTACATATTTTGAGTGGATCAAGAAATCTAAGTAAAATATTGGCATGTTTAGCTTTTAGGGCTCATTGAAAACAAAAATAGTAATAGTTTTGTCACTGACAAGAAGTGATTAGATTAGGTTTTAAAAGCTCAGAGAAACCGCTCATCGCATTCTAAGACTTTGTGTTCTGAGGGTTAAAAATAGATGCTAAGGGTATGTTTGTCTCATCATCTCATTTCAACTTAAAGTGTACTTTTTTTTTAATCTTTTTCTCAAAAAAGTTTTTTGTCTTTTCTAAAAATTCAAAAAAATTTACTATTACAACTAAAATATTTCAACTCAAACTAACCAACCAAACATACCCTAATTGTTAGTTTGGTCATAGCTACAAAGACATGATAATGGTCAGTAGCAATCACCAATTGCAAGCTTAAGCTGCCTTGTAGTTCAAGGTTTAAATTTTATTTTTGTTTTTTTGTTTTAGTAAATCTACAATTTAGAGTATAACACCTCTAATGGGGATTAACCGTATCTGCATTAAATTATATAAGTATGTGGGCGAGTATGAGGGATAAAAAGAGTGACGGGTATGGGGGTAGGGGAAACATACTCACTCCGCCCGATTACCATCCCTAACTTAGAGAGGAGGGAGGAGAGGTGAGAGAGAAATAAGTAAATATGAAGAATACTAATTTTCTTGAGATAAAAAAAGAATTTTACTCTCAGAAAATAGTTAATATACTATTGATTCATATGAAAAGTCAAACATGTTATAAATTAATAAGGGACATCTAAAATATACTATGTTGTGTATTTTCTCTTATTTTAATTTATTCCTTTAAATCCTGCTTATTTTATTTTAATTTACTTTTTAATTTGGGAGAGAATGATTCGAAATCGGCAACCTTTCCTTGGTTCTACGAGAGATGGTGAAACATAAAAGATGATTAAGAAAAACAGAGAGGGGAATCGAGAGAACATATTTTTCCTAATCGAGAACGCACAGACACCGCTCCATGTTCGTCATTCTCATTGATCACCGCCAGGTTCTTCTCTCCTCTCTTTCTGCAATTTTTTTTAAATTTAATTTTTATACATACATATATACGTACCTCATGTTTGGCAGCTGAGAAAATTTGAAAAGCTTAGAGAGAAAGATTTGGATTTTTCAGGATGTTCCAACAGAGTCCCAATTTTTGGGGCTGCTGGATTATCGTTATTGAGCGTGCGTTGTTGCCAATTTCCTCTTATATTAGCTCTATCCATTCTTGTTTTCTTTATGTTTTTTCGAGCAGAATGCTTTCACTTTGAACTCAATTTAATTTTTTATTTTTTATTTTTTGGGATGACCATAATTATTCATATGCTTTGCTGACAAGAGATTAAAAAAAAAAAAAAAAAACCTGAATGAATAGGTACTCAGATATAAAAACCATGTTTGATTTTGTTTGCAAAGGTTTCGTGGCAATTAATTACTTTTTGTTCTAATTATGATACGTTTCTGAGTGCTAAACACTGATATTATTCTTTCCTTGCTAAGAAACAAAACCCCTTTCTTATCTTCCAACTATTTTTACTTTTAACTATTTCTACATATAGACTTCAACAAGGCAACTCTGCGGATCAATATGTACAAGCAGCATAGACATAGACAATCAATTAAAGGTTATTTCCGTTATGCTCTATATATTTTAACATCATTTTTCCTCTCATAGTCATAGAATAGGCTTTTAAAGTGTTCAGTGTTTTTTCGCTGTAGTTATAGAATGTTGAACATCCAATGAATGCACTGCTTTAGTTATAGAATGTCGAACACTTTACGAATGCTTTGAAAGAAATTCTTGAAAACCATATCCTTGCCGTACATAGAACCGGGGGGAGCATGAAAAGCTTTCCCAAGTTGAGTTGTTGGTTGTTGATTATCCTCTGCCAGTGGTGAAGTCAATAAGTCTTCCTCTCATCGAGTTTTGAATTTGGGTATAAATTCATTTTAATAAATTGAACTTCAGCTTCTTTGTAGGTCATAAACTAGTCCTCCATTTGCCCTTCTCAAAAATATTACTTTTGTTGCACTCTGTAAACTGTCTTTATGCAATTTTGTTTTTTTGCCCCTAAAGATATGAAGGGTCGGGATATTATCCAGCAATTGGAACAACATGAGCTGATGTCCACTCATAGCATGGATGCTCCTACTTCTGGTATTTTATGCTCAACTTCCAATGTTTTTTCGTCTGTTATTATATTTACATATAGATTTAATCAACAATTTGCACGGACAACTAATATTAGAAAAATATGTAGCAAGACGAAACAACTGCAACTCTGCCTCATTCTCGAATTTCAAAACATCCATTTGAAGCTTTAATATGAAAATGATAGATTACATTTTCTGTTTTTGTTGAATTCAGAAACACTGGTGAGATGTTGCCATTATTTACCAGAGGAGTTGTGGGTGGAAATCATGTCATGGTTGCCTGTTTACTCTCTACTACGCTGCAAAAGTGTGCAAAAGTCGTGGCATCATCTCATCAACATGATAATTTGTGACAAAACATTTGTGGCCAAACATCTCAAGAATTCCATGGATAGACATTCCTTATTTATCTCAAGTGACCGCAACCGCCCCTTCTTGGATGGAACTGAATTTTCCATTGCGACGATCTGCAATGCGAATGATGACAGTGAACACATTGATACTGTGATTGAAGATTTCGATTTATCATTTTACATAGAGCAACATGAGATTTCTTTTCCAGGCTCTCATTGTAATGGCATCATCTGCTTGTGTGGCTTTGGCCGAAACAATATTTTGGTATTCAACCCGGCTCTTAGGGAGTTCAAGCTTATGACAAGTTCGTGTTTTGGTCCTTGGAAAAGAAGCAAGCAAAAACTATTGGTAGGACTCGGTCATGACATAATCGACAATGTTTACAAAGTTATTAGGGTTGTTTATGTAAATTTTGAATTTCTTGGAGCGGAAATACACACACTGGGTATCGATCATCATGACATGTGGAGAGAGATCAATATAGAAGCGGAATTTTGCCAAGTATGTACTCCACGTTTTATGAACCAGGATGTAGAGTATAAGGGAATTGTTTATTGGTTAGCAGTGGATGCTGCTCAGGAAATCCCAAGATCGTTTCATTCGATGTCCATGATGAGAAATTTAAAACCATAGTGCTGCCAGCTGCTGATGATGAACTTTCAACTAATGAAGCATGTTTAGAAAGGACGTACAAGCTTGCTCTGTGGAATGGATTTGTTACTCTGTTTAAGTTCTACCGTCAAATATGTGCTTGTGGTGAAGGGTCCACATGTCCGTCTCGAAAAACCATCGAAATGTGGGTAATGCGTGATGGGTTCTGCAAGGATCCTGCGAACAAAAGTTATTTTTGGACCAAACATCTATCAATTTCTCATCTTGAACAATTATATCGTCCACTTTTTTTTTGGAATAATGATGAGCTCATTCTCAAGAGTTTTGCTCGCACAACTGATCTCCCCTGTAAAGTTACTTTGGCTTCATACAACATACGTACTCAGAAGATCAGGAGTCTTCATGGGATTCCGGAGATGTTAGATGGAATTTGTTCCTTCACTTATGTGAAGAGTTTGGTTTTGATTAATTGACCTTTCCTTTTGCCACTTATCTAGGATGCATTTTTTGTGATTCAGGTTTTGAAGGTCGCATTCTTGTGATATGGACAAATTTTCATCCATATTCCGTGCTATATCGTTCTTTTTGATTGATTGATTGATTGATTGATTTTTTTTTCCTTAAATTTTTGGCTGAATGTTGTTTATGATTGATTAGAGTTACTACTTATTAGTGCATGTCTCTGAGCATGGAGAAAAGAAGCTCAAAAAAAAAAAAAAAGAAGTCATGTTGTCTTTTTGAATGACTGGTCCTGTAATGCAAGAAACTAAGAAAAAGACATTCCTCTCTGTGTGACCTGCATTATTCTTAGGTGGCATACCACCTCACTAACAAATTCATCTTCAGAATTGCACCACAGCTTGGCTCACTCGGAAGTCTTCACAGACACTCACACTCACACACCCGGAAAAAAAAAAAAGGGAATTAAGGACACAACTCACGGTAACAGAGTGATAAACTGATGTGTAATGATAAATTCTGACTTTTGCGTGAAAAATGTACTCTCCAATTAAGTGGTATCATTCATAGCATATTTGTCCTATATGCTAAATTTGATAGCAAATTGCCCACCAAATGTTACAGGTGTTAATTGATTGGTGACTCAATTTTTTCACCTAATTGGTACAATTTTATTATTTTTAAATTGCTTAAATACAAAATTTTATTTTTGTGAATCCTACAACTTAATAATAATGATAAAAAATAGATTTAACAATAAAAGTAACATTTAATACATTGGAGTACAAATTTTAAATTTGTTATTGTCCTTCATTTTTAATTGGAAATTTAATATTGCCATAAATACATTGAAGATAGTTGAACAGCGCCTTCACGCCAAAGACGGTCATTGGCAGCTGCAAATTGAAGCTCACCATCATGGTCGCATATGTCCATGATATTTTCAAAAATTTTCACTGAAATTTATGTTTTTGAGGAGTATTGAAATATATGTTGGGGGTAAAATCTTTTCCATGAAAGCATTAGGAAATATTAGTACAAATATCATTTTCAATAAAAATCTAGCGTAATTTCTACAAATACCGGATTTGTTGGTGATTTTATGGAAATTTGGATGGAAATATTGAACAGAAAATTCAGATTTCGTCTTCCATTAATCTTTTTGAACATGCTGGAATTTTCTTCATGGAAATAAAATCAGAAAAGATCAACAAACCTATAAGCTGCATGTTCACAACTATTTTGAATACCAAATATCCAGATTTATTGGTGATTTTGCGCAAATTTGGGTGCAAATATCAATCAGAAATTCAGATTTCATCTTCCATTGATCTTTTTGGACATGCTATAATTTCCTTCATGGAAATAAAGTGAGAAAAGAGTAACAAACCTAAAAGCGGCATGTTCACAACTATTTTGAATACTATTCAAATAACATATCATGTCACATTATTGCTTTAATATCAAGATGGTGTCCTGATTATGTTTGAACTTTATAGGACTTGCTTTTGATATTTAGATATGTGACATATAAGGAGTTTCAGGTTTTAAAACATGTGTATAAATGTATCTTCTTACTTTTTATGCAATCCTAAAATGTTATGTATTTGTTCTAAAGTAAATTTCGTAATTTATGTATTTTTTTTCCTGATATTTGCATCGACATCAATAATATTTCCAAATCTCTATAAAAATTAAAGTGTTGACATTTACAATCGAGAGTAGTGTTTTCATCCTTACTCGCCATTACTTGCTAACTAAAGCTAGAGTAAGCATTAAAATAATAATCATAGGAGTAATTGGCCTAAATAGTCCTTGAACTCTTTAAAAGGTGATAGTTTGGTCTCTATTTTTTTTTTTTACCGAGACGACCCTAAACTCTTTAAATATTGACCAATATAGTCCTTTCCATCTAATTCCATTAAATTTCTAATAGAATGAGTCATGTGTATTGCATGCTATTTAATTTAAGAGGTATTTTAGTATTTTAGTAATAATTAATTTTAAAAAAATTAAAATTCATCATTCTCTCTCTCTCTCTCTCCAAATAGCAAACCCAAATTCGGGGGAGGGGGGGTAGGGGGGAAACAGATCCTGATCGTTGGCAAGGTAAGGTGGAACCCAGATATGGGCTCGTGCAGGGGGGGTTGGCCTAAGGTCGGGGTGTGACTCAAGTATAAGGGGAGAAGGTGGGTTCATCGACCACTTTATAGGTTTTGAAGTTTTTTTTATTGTGAAAGTGTATCAAAAAAAGACTAAAATTTAGACAAATTTTGTAAAGAGGAATTAGCCTACATGATCCTTTAACTCTTTAAGAGGTAATACTTTAGTCCTTGTTCCTTTTTTTTTTTTTTTTGCCTTATTGACCCTAAACTCTCTAAAAAGGTGACAGTTTGGTCTTTTTCCGTCTAGTTCTGTTAAAAAATACGGAATGGTCACGTAAGAAGCACGTTTTATGCTTTTAGAGGAAAATAGCCCAAAAAAAATGAAAATATCCTTATTCATATCAATTAAAAAAAATAGAGAGAGAACCTCTCTCTCTCTCTCTCTTCTCCCCTCCATTCCCTCCCTTTCTCCCACAGGTCCGATGCCAGTGTCGGACGCCGGCCATCTCTCCCTCCCCCCCCAGATCCGACACTGGAGATCGACAGACTGTCTTCCCTCCCCTTCCCACCCCTCCCCTCCCCTCCCCTCCTCCCCAAATAGATTCGACGCCAGACCCCCCCTCCAAATCCAAAGCTAGACCCCCCCAAATCCGACGCTAAATGCCAGAGACCACCCTCGTCTTCTCCATTGTTGGGCCCCTACATTCATCTTTGTCGAAGAATGCGAATGCCCCTCCTCTTACCACACAACCCAGATCCGACTGAGAACTTAAACCCAAGCTCCCTTCTCCCCCACCGAACTCAATCGCAGCCACCGCCCTCCCCACTAAACTCAAACCCAACCCACCAAACTTAAACGCCACTGTCACTCGTTTTGATTTGGGTCCCCCCCCCCCCCCCCCCCCCCAAAGTTCCGATTTGGGTTTTTGCTTCCCCTCCCCCAAGGAGTTCCAATCTAGGTTTGGCTCCCCAAAATGCCACCGCCGCCAAACTCACGCCCCCTTTCTTCTTCGTTGCTGATCATCCCCTCACCCCTGTCGGTGTCTAGAATTTTATGGGGTGTTTTGCACACCAACTCAAAACACTTATCTCAAAATTTTTTTTGTCTTTTTCCCAAAAAGTTTTTGTTTTTTTCCCAAAAAGTTTTTTGTCTCTTCTGAAAATTCAAAAAAATTTACTATTGAAACTTAAAAATCTCAACTCAAACTACTCCACCAAACATCCCTTTAATTTTTTTAATTTTTTTATTTTTTATAACAATTATTTATTAAATTACTAAAACGCCCCTATCACATTAGATCACATGCAATACACATGACTCATTCCGTTAGAAATTTAATGGAATTGAATGGAAATGACCAAATTGTCACCTTTTTAGATAGTTTAGGGTCAGCACAGCCAAAAAAAAAAAAAAAAAAAGAAGAAGAAGAAAGAAAGAAAGAAAAAGAACAGGGACCAAAGTATCACCTCTTAAAGAGTTCACGGATCATTTAGGCCAATTACTCTTGTGTAAATCATAAAAATAGTTTTTTTTTTTTTTTTTTTTTTACAAAAAATATAATAAAGGCTGGATTGGATGTTTTGATGGAAAAAGTGCATCCGATCCAACCTAGATCGATTTTCAAGAGTTGGCATCTGATCTTATCCAATAGAGGTCGGTAATCAGTAAAAAATGGATTAGATTGGATTGGATCAAACAGATAGATCGATTGATTGGTTCTGATAAACACCCCTAAAATCACCAACTGCAACCTCCACCTGCCGTGCAATTCAAGGTTCATATATATTTAAACAAAAAAACTGATAAGAAAAAAATGATGACTAAGAAAGTAATCAATGACCGTGTTGGAGCCATATCCAACTGGACAATTACATTTAACACTGGAAACACACGCAAGCTCACGCCCATCTCCAATGCATTGGTTTATACTAATGCCATATCTACTTTAAAAAAAGTGTGAAAAATAACATGATTTTGTCCAATATTTTAATCCAACTGGACAATTACAGCTATATTATAACCTTCTTGACTCAGGGTGCTAATAAAATTGGTCTCACTATCATTATAATTAGCCGGATTCACTAATTAAATGTTCTCTTTAAATGAGAATATTTAAAGATAATTTTTTTAACTTTGAATTCTAGTTTCAAACTCCTGTCAGCATGACTTTAATTTTGGCATATGTAGGGTGCAGAAATATCTCTTATGCAAAAACTTCTAAAAAAATTTTTGTTGAGCCTAAAGACATTTTTTTAAAATAATAACGATAATAAATTATAAAATGACTTCCAAGAAATTGTTACAAAAAAGACGGATTTTGATAGCACATGGCAAACCTTCAAGAAGTTCCAAGACTTGTTACTTGTTCGGGCAATCTCAGCCTGCCGTGAAATTCAAGGTTCGTGTGGTGACGAATCATTTACTTAAACCAAGTATGGTTTTAACAAATAACGAATATTTCTAGATATCAATATTTTCATGAGCAGTGCTATATATTTAGTGTTCGAAAAATTATGCCGCTCGAAACGAAGAAGACATTTTTTGAAGCATGTGTAGAAAAACCGTTCGACATTTTGTGGAACTTTGCCAATGGTGACTTGTTACTTGTTAGGTCTCTTCTTTGCTGCCCTACGATAACGTATTAGTCCATGGTCATTAGGGTAGCGACATATGACACTAAACTTGCCGCAATTCAAGGTTGATATTCTAAATCAAACACCAGTACTAATTGAAAAGAACGAGAAAAAGACGGTTGAGAAAAGATGGGCTAAGAAAGTACTCGCTGATTGTTGTCCCTTCGGTTCATCTATAGAGTCAGATCCATAATTTAAACAATAATTTCCAATTTTTAAGAGATAAGATGTTACAAAATAGAAACTTTGAAAAATGAGGTTTAAAACGAGGTGTCAAATTATGACAGTCATCAGTTCATACAAAGAAAATGGAAAGCTGTGCAGTCCCACATTATATGAATATATGGATATATACGAAGATTAATAAGTAAAAGAAAGCACCTCCTAATATTATGAGGCCTTTTGAGGTGAGCTCTATAGCAAAACCGTACGAGCACGAGGCTCACAGCGAACAATATCATACTAAAGTGAGACATGGATCGTTACACAAAAGGAAGTTGCACCCTTCGAACACATTTCTAGATTTTTTGGCCTCTTCGTCTTATTACAAATCACAACCAAGATTGAGTTTAGGTCATTTTATTGACATGGGAAATTATCTAGTCTGGCAGACCTTAAGTGATAGATCGTTCTAAAATAGATCCAACAATTAGCTAAAATATATTGGTTAATCAATTTATTCAACATTTTCTGTTGAATATTTTCGTTTAATTTCTCATGTTAATGCAGTCTTTCAATTGACAAATGCAAGAAACCTAGCTAACAACATTATCTTTATTAGAAACCAAAAAATAAAAAGTAAAAAATAAAAACACAGACACACACACAAAATTATATAGTAGTGATGTGACCAACTTCTATGTCGAGGCTAAGTTCCCAAAAAAAAAAAAAAAAAAAAAAAAAAAAAAAAAAACTTGTATGTCATGACTTCATGCTTTTTCTCCGCTTAGCCTGACTCGGTTGTAATTTACGTGGACACTTTTACATATTAGTATGCATATGTTCTATATTAAGATATTTTTACGAATTTTTTAATTATTATGAAGATATGAAAATTTAATGTTTTTAGTTATGTAATTCCTATGCAATTGACTTAAAGATTATTTGTAGTTAACTGATATTTTTAGTGAAAAGTATTTTTGTTAATTATTTTAGTTAAGTGGGACATCACTATATTCTGTCGCTCTCTCTCTCTCTCTTTTCTTTTCATGTCAATCGTAATTTGTGTGCTGTGTTGTGCTATCCTTGTAAAATGCACAAGGAGGAGGAAAGTAGGATGATCGACTATTTCAATATTCACTTAACTTTAGCATTATGTATTGCTTAGATTAAAATGAAATTTCAAGATTCATATGAGTTTCATGAAAGATGGACTTTGTTTGCGTACTCAGATTTCTTTCTAATTTTGTTTTCTTTTTCTTTTTTCTTATCAAATGTATAAATGGTACTGTATGTCATGTATATAGGATCACATATTCACATAAAACTTGATTAACATATCATTGCGTCCATATAAAAAAGTTTTATATAAGTTTTATATAAAACTTATATATATAAGTTCCATATAAAAAAAGTTTTATAACCCTCTTTTCATTTCAAAGTCAATATCAAATTATCCATAATTAATTGCTTAAAAAATTATTTTTTCTGGACATCTTAACCAACATCGATATTTTTTTTTCTTTTTGATATATTATTGAATATGTAGTGCCAGTATTTTTACAGATATATGCACATGATTTTTTAAAGAATATTCCACACGGAAGAAATATTGATAAACATGTCTATGGAAGCACGTATAGAGAAAAATTTTAGCACGTTGAGGAACTTTCAATCGAGGAGTAGAACATATTAGCTGTAGACAAAAACAAAATAGAACAAAAAAGCAAGAAAAGAAAGGGAAAAAAAAAAAAAAAAAAATCCTACTTGAGTCGTTATTATGTGAGCAATTTGCTTTACATAAAAACACAACTCAACCCGTCAATCCAAAGGTCGATAGTCTAAACCAAAGACTGTTTAAAGATAATATAGAATTATCTATAAATTCAACGATTTTTTTTTTTTTTTAAATATCTCAACCCATGCCGATATTTCTATAAAAATGTAAATATTTTATTTTATTTTTTTTAAGTACAGAGTGCCCAATATACTTGTATGGATATGGATAAAGAAGTGTGTGTGTATACATTAAACAGTGCTAAAATTTATTCACCAACTTTCAAGATTTTGCCCGTTTTTAATCTAACGAGAATCCTACACTCTTTAAACATGTAAAGTTGATCATTGGTAAATATTTATGCATGTATGCATATTGAAGCTTTGCAGAAGATAGCCCCATGTCCTGCATTTCCCTCGTTTGAGCTGCTGCCAAATGCAAAGAATTGGCTCCCTTGCGGAATAAGTCTTTTGAGACAGTTAAAAGATACATGAATATATGAAGTATGAAATATAAATTTGTGAAAAATTATAGAGCATGACTTCATTAGACATTGGTCCAAATTCATAAGTATGACTTTTTGGAGTTTTGAGAGTGTCAACTTTTTTTTTTCCTTCTTTTTTAGTGTCAAATCTACTTTTGAGTTTCGAGGTTATAAATTTTCACAATAATGTGATAGTATTAATAATATATTATATCATATTGCAAAAGTTGAATTCGGTGCGCTCTATACGGAGCATTTCATGTTCAATATTTCAAGAAATGTCCTTGGAATCAACGAGCACAAAAAGAAACAAGAAAGAAAAAAAAATTTTGAAATTGTGGTAAAGTATCGGGAAATAGAAAATGGAAACTGCATTTAATGTTTTCTGAATCTTTTTTCTTTCTCTAAAAACCAAGAAGAATATCATATCTCTTGATTTAATTAATTGAGAACATTTTATATAGTTTTTTTTTTTTTTTTTGTTCGAGCCCTGTAAAAGAGTTCTTTATCTGAGTTTGGTCAACAGATCACAGTAACAAGTCACGGCTCTGCGTACCCCAAGTTAAAAAATAAAAAATAAAAAATAAAATAAAAGAAAACAAAGAAAATAGAAAACAAGTCATAGCTAGAGTTCAATAGTTACAATTCATTTCACTGTTTGTTGCCAAGCGGTTGGGGAAGAAAAGTGTCATTATTAATGTATGTTTTACCTTTAGCAAAAAAAAGTTAGTGCTCATTGATTTTTTATTTTTTATTTTTGTTGAATCCACTAGGAATCCTTTATTATTAATTTAGAAAAATATTAAGATATACAATTGATGTTAAACATCATTACTTATAAGAACTACGTCCCATATATATATGAATCTTATATTATGGACCCATTTTTTAGCTCCTATATAGAGGGATAAGTGGAGACGGAGTTTTGAATGTTGAAGTTTATATGAGTATTGGGACTATACGTTTGGTGGAAATGAACTAGTTGGAGTGAAAAAAGTATACAAACTTGAATTGTGTTAGGAAAAACAAATATAGCAATATGGATCTTATTTCGTTCTTATTAAAATTCTATGTAATTAAAAAAATATATCTCATTTTGACTTGAAATAACAAAGTTATACACTTTTAAAGTTTGAGTTTTAGAGCACATTTTGGGGACTATTGGCATTTGGTTTCTAGATTTTTTTTTTTTTTCATTTTTTTGTCAACCCAAAATTACTTTCACTACTTACATCTCCAATTATTTGCAGTAAAATCAAATTTTAAACGTCCATTACTTTGTTATTTTAAGTCCAAATAAGATATGTATATTTTTTAAATTACAAAAAATTTCTAGAGGAACGAAACAATATCTATATTAATATTTTTTTTATAAATATATTTTAAGGATTTTACTTTTTTTTATCCCAAATGTATATTTTCAAAAATACATCTGGTTTCCAAAACAAAACAAATCTCTAAAATCTCTACTAAATGGGCCCTTAAATAAAAAAGAGATTTAGAAAAATAAATATTGAAATTCACGGAAAATGACCAAAAAAAAAAAGTTTCGAAAAGTGTTTTCCAAACACCCGAAATAGGCCCTAATTAATGAATGACTTTAGCAGTGTTCTCTACTTTAATTCGTTGTCACAAAAACATAGGGTCAAATAGTCAACGGTCAAGACCTATATATCACCAAAGGCAATCTAAATCAAAGACTGGGTCGAAATCTTTAGCAGTGTTCTCTACTTTAATTCGTTGTCACAAAAACATAAGGTCAAATAGTCAACGGTCAAGACCTCTAGATCACCAATGGCTATCTAAATCGAAGACTGGGTCGAAAGTAATTCTAAACAAAAAAACATGGGAACCTTTCGAGCACTTTTCCAGATTTTGGTTTTCCTTTTTTAATAATTTTTATTTTTATTTTTGGTTTTTTTGGTTTTTGTATTTAATACATACATATAATCATTCCTGGGAATCGTTGGATTAATTAGGTTATCTTCACTGTAAATATAAAAAATTAAACGTCAGTCCTAATTAAGAATTAAAAATTTTGATTGAAATTCTCTCTTTTATTAGCCATATATATATAAATATATTTTTTTAAAATTTGACTAGTCAAGTAACATAAACTGAAATACAATTTAGCAAGCACTTAGCTCCAAGTGATACAATACATAATGAGAAAGACAAACACGAGATAATAGAACCGAACAGAACAACACTCATTATTAGGCAGCATCTAACAAAAGGACAAACATATGATAAAAATATCTTAATAGGCCATGCAAGTAAAACAGAAAATTCTGGTGGCCACCTGATCAAGTTGTACGTCGGAGCTTCCTTCCTTTTCTCCTCTTAGTTTTGGTCACAACCCCGATATTGAAAAACTTGATGAACCATATACGCTCGTCAATTGCAAGAAGCTGCTCTATTGCCACCCCGAATATCAACCCACCAACAAACCCCGGCAGTATTGTCATCCAATTAGACTCGAACCAAGATCTCGAATCTTGATTGTCTTCTTCTTCAGAACCCGAGGCTGAAGGTGATGCTCTGGGAGGAGTACTGAAGCTTGGCAAGCCCCGTAATCCCGCATTTCCCTCATATGAGCTGCTGTCAAATGTAGAGAATTGGCTCCCTTGTGGTACAAGTCCTCTGAGACGGTTGAAAGAAACGTTGAAGAATTCGAGAAAGGTGAGTTGCACTAGTTGTTGCGGGATTTCTCCCTGAGAGCTTGTTTAGGGAAAGATCTAACGACTCAAGTTGTCTTAAATTGGACAAGGACGACGGGATGCTACCATCAAGCATATTGTTGGAAAGATTGAGCACCTGTAGTCCGCGTAGGTTTCCCAAGCATTCCGGAATGTCTCCTTGGAATCTGTTGCTCGAAAGATCAATGACCGTGAAAACTTCGAGAATCTCTTCATACTCCATGTCTCTGCCTTTGTTTTTTATGTTAACGGCGTATGGATAAATAAACCAAAATGTCCATGAAGCCCAAGGAAATTGATTGAGGTGTTCAAATATGACGACTCTCTACCATCAAAATCTTTCATGGCATTCCATTTTTGAAAGTAATGAGATGGCAACGCACCTGATAAATTGTTGTGGGAGAGATCCATAATTTGTAAACTAGGAAAGTCATAATCTGAAGAATACTTGCTTGTAATCTCACCGTGGAAGTGATTAGATCGTAGTAGAAGTAGTTGAGCTCCCAAAGATTCCCCAGCCAAGAAGGAAACACGTCTCTGAAATGATTGTTCTCGAGCTTGAGAACTTTAAGCTCCAAGCAATTAGTAAGTAGTGATTGTGGTAAGCGCCCTTGAAATTGATTGTAACTCAAATCCATCACTTGCAGTTGAGGAACTCCTGCACTAGAAAGGTTGTGGTTGGTATTTCTCAAACAATCTGGAAGCACACCGCTCAAGTTGTTGGTGAGACAAGTCAAGCAATTGAAGGGAACTCAAATTGAAAAAAAGTGGTGAAATCTCTCCACTCAATTTGTTTTGAGACAAGTCAAGATGTTGAAGGGAACCCAAATTGAAAAAAAGTGGTGAAATCTCTCCACTCAATTTGTTATGAGACAAGCCAAGAAGTTTAAGGAAACTCAAATTGAAAAACAGTGGTGAAATCTCTCCACTCAGTTCATTATATGCGCCATCAAAGTAAGTGGTAGAAGGAGGAGGAATTGGTAGTGTTCCTGTAAAATTGTTGCTGGAAAACACTAATGTGCGTAGACTCCTTGAAGGGAGAACATCGATGCAAAGCCTGTGAAAAAGTTGTCGTATATATCAAATATCTCTATGCTTGTGTTCCAGATCCACTTGGATACTTTGCCATGTATATGGTTACGACCAAGAATCAACAACTTTAGCCCATATTGGTGTCTTAAAAAACCAGGAAAAGTAGTTAAATTGCAAGAAGCTAGAAACAAAACCTCAAACTTGGGAAGAGTTGCATTTGTGCTGATTGTAGTACTATTCTCCCTTACAAGCACTGACAACATGTTGTCAGATAGTCCAAGAATGATAAGATTTTTCATGTTAAGAAACATGTTGAAATCCACCGTCCCACTAAAAGCATTCCTATTGAGTTCTAGAAATCGAAGATTTGAAAGTCTACTAAGTGAAGATGGAAGTTGGCCATGGAACCCGCAATCTGCGACAACCAATTCTATAAGAGGACTACTGGCGTGAAATTCAGGAAAGGAACCAGTGAGGTTCGTGTTATTTGTTAAGTCAAGAAATTGGAGGTTTGGAAGTTGAAAGATATCTATGGGGAATTCACCGTACAAACCGCAATCTTGCAGACTAAGGGATGTTAAAGAAGAGAAATTTGCCAAGAAACTAGGAACTGGGGAAGAGATGTCTACATAACTAAGGCTAAGATACTTTATCTTGCTCAAGTTCCTAACAAACGTACTGAAATCGGGCCGTTTTAGTTCCAGCTGATTCCGAGACAGGGCAAAGAATGACAAGTTGGAGAGCTGTGAGATTTCTAATGGGATTTGGCCAGCAAAACCAGAATCAGAAAGGTCGAGATATGTCAAATTTGGAAGGAGGCTCAACTGAGAAGGGATTAGAGAGCCATTGAAATCATTATCAGCAAGATTAATGGTCTGAAGGTGTGAAAGGCGGAAGAGACTAGTATTTGAGTTGATAGAACCATAGAGACAACTGCTACTTAGATTAAGAGCTATCACATGAGAGCTGTGCTCATCGCACTCGATGCCGTCCCAGGAGCAACAATCGTCTTTCTCTTTTGGTGACCACGAAGCAACCTTGGGGTAAGCCAAAGGATCACCAGAAGCATTCCGACGTATGATAAAGCTATCCTTGAGCTCCAACAAGGCTGCTCTCATCAGGGTGGCAAAGTGGCTGCACATGAGAAAACAGACTATTTAGTATGATAAGAGGAAACAATATTGGGGTTGTGGAAAGCAAGCGCTTCATGATGGACTTCTTATTTGTGCGGTTTATAGAGGATGGTTGATATGTGATAAGTAGAAGAAGATTATTGGGTCGTCTGTTAACCATAACTAGGCCTTTTATATAGATGAAAAAATAATGCATTACTGCATTTTCATTGCACAAGAAGGGGACCACACATGACTTATCTATTCTTGACTGAGTAGGAGTTGGTCCATTGAATGGATTAATGACAAGTAGCATTACTGCCATAGATGGTTGATATCTAAGATTTCTTCTTAAAGTCGTTGGACTTTTTGTTATAAAAAGAACGAGATTTTTGTGGTAGAGGTACACTACTAGTATAGTAGTATATGTTTTTGTACGGTTGATGTTAAAATTTAAAAAAAAAAAAAAAAAGGACAGACAATAAACATGCAAAACTAAAGGAAATTGGTTCTAAACATAACCCTATCGGTAGGATAATATTTGTTCATATCTTCATCGAAAACTTCTGAAAAAAAAAAACATTTATTCCGCTAAAGAATAAGCGTTCAAAAGGTTTATAACCTGTAACATGATGAGAATTATTTAGTATAGTGTATATGTAAAATTACTCTACCGACGATGCGCTATTTTGATTCGTAAGATTGTCATTAGATTTTAATTAGTTTTTATACTTCTGAATTTTCATATGATGATTTTGATCACTTTTATTGTTCAGAAAAGCAAACTCCCACTATATAGAATATCCTACCATAAAACGCTCTGACTTAGCTAAAACAAATAGAAAACCATAGACACTGAACAAATTTAAAGCAAAAGGTAAAATATTTGATGCTTCAAAACCTTCTAAAAGAATCTTGAGACGATCAAGAAATATAGGTAAAATATTGATTAGTTGAGTTTTCAGGGTTCTTTGAAAGAAAAGTGTTAGAACACGAACTCTAATATCAATTTTTTGGTTCCAAACTATTTGGCGTATGGATTGTCATTCTTTTATTGTTTGTTTTTGAAGGATTGCGTCACCAATTAAATGAATTTATCAATAAAAGGATGACAACTAACTACAAAGTGTATTGATACTAAAAAAATTAGAATTAGAATTAGAGTTGATGTCCCGAACACTAATCTCCTTTAAGAAAATAATCTTTAGCATATATAAAAAGATCAGCGAATAACTCTTTTCATCCCTTGATCTATGGCAGTCTCGTCGTCTGTTACGTGCCAGGTCCTAAATCACCAATTTTTTTTTTTTAATACCTAATTTATCTATTCTTTCATACACAAAGTGCTTATCAATTAATAATAATAGTAATTTCACTCACTACAAGTAATGATAAA